>VWZO01021996.1:36364-48177 GCA_013396975.1 Bucco capensis | reverse complement strand
ACATACTGGGATACTGTAAATGATAAAAGCAAGCTGAAGACTCACATCCCTAACCCACCTCTTTTGCACACACATGGACCACCAGTTTACAACATGTGATGTCAAGCAGTGATGTGTTCGCTGCCCCAAAGACTCTTCTGATGTATAGCAGGGCAGCAGAGGGCTGGAACATCAGGATGGCCAAGAGCTAGAGAAGAGGCCAGTTGCCATCCCTCCGACTGTCACCCACAAGCACTTAGCTCTGAGGCTTTAATTAGCTCATGGTCACAATGAAAGGAGCTTCTCAGCAGAGTTTGGGGCTGTGAGCAGAACCACAGCTGGGGATGGCATTGCTTTTGCTGCAACAAGTGACCCGAGGACCCTTCCCCCAGCAAGCAGCTCTGCAGAACCCCAACTGGACACATATAGCCCTACAATGACAATTCTCTGGCACTTTCCACTGAACAATGCTCACAGTAGCCCCTTCAAACTCCAAGCAAGGGCATGACAGTGGTGAACATCTGTGGTGCCCTCCAGTAGGACACTGTTAGCATTTTCCTTACCAAGGGATGCATCCTGCCATAAAAAGACTGCAATGCAAGCAGATGACTCACAGAGCCAGCAAAATGAAGCATTGAGATTGCTGCACACAGATACAAACATTTATGGGACCTAGGAGGGTGCCTAACATCACATCAAGAGCTGATAACAGGACTAAGAACTGAACCTCCATTTCATAACCCAGGCTTAATGACTAGAAAAGCCACCCCAGTGAGCTGCAAGGCTGGTCTGCCCTCCCTTTCCTCTTCCCCATCAGCCCTTCCCATCCCAGAGGAGCAGGGTGCAAGTCTGTTTGACTTCAATCTCTCCAGAGTTGGTAGACCAGAGATCCTTAACTCTATGATGGAGATGACAGCTCCAGAAAAGCACTCTTGTCCCCTAAGAGACCTCAGCCCAGAGAGTGAACTGGATGCAGCAGCTCTACCAGGAGAGCTATAAAGGGAAACCCTCCTCTGGCAGAGCAATCAAGAGCTTGTCTCATCTCAGATGGAAATTGCACTCAGTGGAAAAAAAAAAAGTAATCCATGCATATGATGATTTTTTTTTTCCCCCCACTTTAAGCTGATTCCATCTCTGAGATGGGAGAGAGGTGGTGAAGATTTGCTGACATATCACTTTAGCAATAAACTCCTCTCTCTCTCCCAAACATGCCATAGCAAGCAAAGCATTGACTCTCCAGCTACAGCCAGCCACGGCTCCACTCAGGACCTCTGCAGCCCCTCCAGGGAAACAGCTGCAGGGACAAAGCCCTGGTCACAAAGAAGGACCCAGCAATGATGGCAGGAGGAGAGAGGCAGGACTCGAGTGGCACTGTGCACCCATGGGAGCACAAACTCAAGTGTTAGCTCCTATTTGCAGTGATTTCCCAAGTAAGGATGTGGCTGTAGGACAACATGCTTTCCTCCTCCTTCTCCTTAATATAGGAGGGTCACTACAGCCCTGAATTGATTCCCTAACCCTCAGGAACATAAAAGGAGGGAGGTTTGAAGGAGAAGGTTAGTGTGCTGGATATTGGAGTCAGGAGAATAAACCCAGCAATGATAGGAGGAGAAAAGCAGGAGTCAAGTGGCACTGTGCACCCATGGGAGCACAAACTCAAGTGCTAGCTCCTATTTGCAGTGATTTCCTGAGTAAGGATGTGGCTGTAGGACAACATGCTTTCCTCCTCCTTCTCCTTAATATAGGACAGCCCTGAATTGATTCCCTAACTCTCAGGAACATAAAAGGAGGGAGGTTTGAAGGAGAAGGTTAGTGTGCTGGATATTGGAGTCAGGAGAATAAACCCAGCAATGATAGGAGGAGAAAAGCAGGAGTCAAGTGGCACTGTGCACCCATGGGAGCACAAACTCAAGTGCTAGCTCCTATTTGCAGTGATTTCCTGAGTAAGGATGTGGCTGTAGGACAACATGCTTTCCTCCTCCTTCTCCTTAATATAGGACAGCCCTGAATTGATTCCCTAACTCTCAGGAACATAAAAGGAGGGAGGTTTGAAGGAGAAGGTGAGTGTGCTGGATGTTAGAGGAGAATAAACTTTGGTTGTTAATCAGTTGGCAGCTTAGTTCCATCTTCACTCCATGCCCACAGGATCACTGGGGCTGGTCCCACACCTAAGCTCAAGCACTCACAAGTCCTTCACTGCTCAGTAACCAAGGAAAGCAAAGTCATTACACCTTGGCCTCTGCAGCCTGCAAGACCAAGCTCTATACCCCAGTTTGGGCTTGGGAGGTAGACAAGGAAGCAGCCAGGAGCTTCAGTCTCTGCCAGGCTGGGACTGGAATAAATAATTATAGCAGGATGAAAGATAACCAGACCCTGGGCTTAGAGATCATCAGCATAGGATGAATATTTCCAAGGAGCAGCATGCCACAGGCCTGAGCCCTGGAGAGGGAGATGCATATAGAGCTGGTAATAAGGAGCTGGGTGGTTGTGCAAGATTGGGAGGAGTTGGGCTGGGCAGGGCAGGAGATGGGAGACCTGTAATGAGCAGGTCTGGGTGTTCTTGGAGTGTGGGAAAAGGCTGGATGAGCACTTCTCCCTCACAGGGGTTGTTGCAGCAAAGAGGGGAGTGGGGAGCCTCAAGCAAAACAGACACCAAGCTAGGCAGTTCCCAAACAAGCTCTAGCAATCATGGCTGGACCCTTTCACAAACAACCTCTGTCTTGCTTTCCCTATTTCCACCACCACTCCAGCCCTGAAGCACCTGGCAGTATCCTGGGAGCCCTACACTGCTCATCCCTGTAGCCACAGGGCTGGTCCAGCACTGCCTTCCTAGGGGACAGAGAGCCCAGAGTGGGTTCCCCTACCCCCTGGCAAGCTTTCTGCACTCATTGACTGCAAACCACAAAGCAGCTGCCCAAAACCTCAGCAGAGAATCCTCATCACTCAAGGCCTGGCAGGAGCAGCCCTTCCTCAGCACGAGGAGAGGGATGCACAACCTCCCAGTAGCCAGATGAAAGCAGCATGCTGGAGCACACCACAGTGGTATCCATCAGAGAGCAGCCCTATTTTCCACATCACACAATAAGAACTCTTCCCCTGGATAAAAGGGGGAAAAGATGTGGCAGCAAAGAGTCACAGAATCCAGACCCATTTCTGAGAGAGATCCTTCTCTGCTTGGCAAACAAACCCTTTCTGTTTGCAGCCCTGCAACAAACATGCTTGATTTTGTTTTGTTTCACAGCCAAGTTATCATTTCTCCAAAAAATTATTTCAAGAGCACAACAGGAGCAAAATAAATTTGCAAATCAGGCTTAGGTAAACCACAGCAGATCTCCTCAGTGGCAAAGTGCACAGCTTGTTCAAAGCCTGAGTGGCAACCATGGGAAACAACAGGGTTAAAACAAAATAAAAAGAGAAGTTTTGACTTATGTCAAACTCAGATTTGACTTTTAATGTTAGAATGAAAAGAGGAACAAACAGAAGCATCATATCACCCTGCCAAGAAAACCAGAGGAGCCTGTGAACAAAGTGGCCCTCACCCCACAGCTGGATCTGCTCAACATCTCCCTGGGGTGCTGGGGAAGTCAGGGGTGGGAAGGCACCAGCAACTTTGGAGGGGGTGGGGGGGTAATGACACAAATGTCTGTGCATGCTGATGGGATCAGCAAAGCCTTGCTTGTGGAAAGTGCTGACTGATGCCAATTAAAGTGAAATCCTAATCAAGCCATTTGTTTTGGTGCTGAGAGAACTGCTCTGAAGGTCTCAGCAATGCCTGGACTCGGTTCAAGTGCTGGATGGAAGTTCAGGATGGGTCTGCTCCAGCATGAAGTACTTGCTACTGGTGAGGGCTGATGCTGCCTGGACAGGGTGGATGGGAATGCAGAGCAGCCTCAGCATCACTGTGGGGCCTTGTGAGATCCAGCTCTGGCATTTGCACATATGTGGAACCCCAAGAGAAGGAGCAGCCCCAGCTCAGGAACCCAACACATGCATCAGTGAAAATGCCAAGATGCTGCTGGACCCACAAACCCTAGCAGCCCCAGCTCAGGACCCAACACATGCATCAGTGAAAATGCCAAGATACTGCACCCACAAACCCTAGCAGCCCCAGCTCAAGAACCAACACATGCATCAGTGAAAATGCCAAGATGCTGCTGGACCCACAAACCCTTTCCTTATTTCTGCAGGTTTTGCTGTATCCAGGAGTAAATTTCACCCTTCCTATCCCAAATGGTAGCTCTGTCCCAAGGTCCAAATCAAGGTTTAGATTTAATACAGTGATCTAAAGTGCTGGCACTCAAGTAATGCACATGAGTGTACCTTCCAGCAGACATCACAAGACAGAAGGAAATATCTGAACATCTCTGGTCCTAAACTGACTCCTCATGGTAGATTTACAGTTGCCAGGTTTGCACAGAGCAAAGCCTGTGTCCCTCACAATGAGGGAGTCTCCTCACTGCATCAATCCAGCTTCTTTCTCTGGCACTGAATGGGCAGTGGGGATGGATCTGGAAAGAGCTTGACAGGGCACAGCTGCTCAGCAGCAGCTTAGGATCCTCAGCACCCAATGACTCCAGATAAAATAACACCCTGCAGGAATAGGACTTTCCAAGCCAATCAGAGAAGGAGCAACTTGTGCTGCTAAGTTCTCAGCTTGCTCTCCCTTTTGTTGGCTGTGCAAAAAAACCAAGTAGGGACCTCTGGAAACATCTCTTTCCTTCCAAATCCTTAGCTGCGACTTGCCATCCACCCACCTTGCATGGAAATGAGTGGGAAAAGAGGAGATGTCTCTTCTTTATCCCTTCCTATGCACCCTTCCCTGAGTGCCAGCTTTGCAGGGCTGGGGCAAGGGCAGGACTGCTGCCTTGTGCTGGGCAGGAGGTGCCCAGGAACAGCAGCATTGCTATTCTGAACAAGTTAACACCTCCACAACAGATCGATGGTTGCACTGAGCTGGGAGGGGAACAGGCAGGAGTCACACTGCCTCGATTCCTTCCTCTGGAAGTGTGTGGTTTCCACATGTGCTTCTCCTCCTAACTCCTGCCACAGCACTGCAGGTTACTGGGACCTGCTGGGAGAAACCATCACTGCCTGCTGGACAAACTGCTCACACCTCAAACCAGAAGGAAAACACCCCAAAATGCCAGTGCTGAACACAGTCCTCTACCTCTCCAGCTACCAAAGTAGTGCACTGAGCCAGCAGCAGCAGCAAGCCATTCATTTGCAAGAGCAATGCCCACTCTAGAGGCAGGACAGCTGGAATTTCAGCAGCACAGTGGGAATATCATCAGCAGGCATTGCACAGCCCAAAGCCCTCATGCCCATCTCCCAGGGCAAGCTTGCAGGCACACAGACATCCCTTGCCACCAGATTGGCTCTCCAGCTGAACTGGGATGTACATACAGCAGTTCTGGGGTGATGACAAGCCACTGCCCTCCCTCCTCAGGGCCACCTCCCAGGGGCAGGGTTTGTCCCTCTTCCACCAGGCCTCATGGACAGAAGGAAAACATCCCTCCTGCTGACTCACCCAGCTCTCCTTTGTTCTCCACAGCCACTGGGTGAGCACCAGTGCTGGGGCAGAGCCCTGGCATGCTCCCTGCCCAAACCTCTTTCCAGGCCCCCAGCAGAGCAATTCCCATCCTTTCAGGAACTTTGCAGAGCACCCGTGCCTGTACCACCCTGCTGCTGCCATCCTCCTCTGTATTTTGCTGCCCAGACATCCAGTAACCCAGTCCCTTCTCTCTCTGACACCGTATGGCAAGATTTGTAGGATTTTTGGTGCTTGAGAGAGCTCAGCAATCCAGGAGAGGAAAGGAGCTACTTTGTTTTAACAGCTATGCTCAGTAGGTCCAATTCCTAAGCGAGACACTCCATCCTCCACCCTCAGCCACCCATTCCCTAGCCTCTTGGCCCAGCCAGGCCATGCCACAAGACAAATTCAGAGGGACAACAAACACCACTACCACAGCTCCCTCCTTCCTGGGAGCATGAAAAAACTGGGGAGGGACGAGACACTTGCATGCAAACAGCTGAGTTGCAGGAGATATATCAGGGAAAGGATTCCAGGGGTCAAACCGAGCCTGTGCTTTAAGTCTTCCCAATGCTTAAAGAGAAAGACCTGGCTGAAATTCCTGCTTGGGTTTTTCCTGGCCTGGCTCTTGGCCCTGCTCCACTCGCTGGCGTAAAGCAGGAGTGCGGCTGTGGGCGCACACGCCCAGCTGGCCCCGCAGATGTTCGTGTCACCTATGCAATGCCTCGGCACAGCAAAGTCACTCCCCAGCCTTTTCCCAGCCCTGCAATTACAACCTGCCGCCTTCTTTCTCATGTCCCTATCAAGCATCCCCTTGGGATGACTGCGCCCATCTGCTGCGAGGACAGGGACCAGTTATCTGGCCATCAGATGTCCCAGAAGTTAGGCTGATCAAAAGGATGCTTTCCTTTGGCAGCCTCTGCACCCCCACAGATTGCTGCGGCAGGCAACAGGACCCTGGTGCAATGCTCAGCCCCACATTTCCCCCCAACCCAAAGAGTTAATGCTGGCAGGGAGCAGCAAACCACTGCCAAGGGGATTTTGAAGGAACGCAGCATCCACCTGCCCCATCCTGCACTCTCCTCATCCCAGCAGGTCTGGATATGGGGAAAAGACACAAAACCCACCAGGGGGTGGCTGTCAACAACTGCTTCTTTCTCTGGCACTGAATGGGCTGACACACATGAAGGCACTCCCAGGACTACAGCCCAGGGGCAGAGGGGTGTCTACCCCTACCTAACACAGCCAAAGCGCCCAAGCCACGACTACCAACAGCAGGAGCCTCACACCTCTGTAGGGCAGGGATCCAAGAGGGAAACACACTCCACTGTTTCCATCCCCTAGTAACTTTCCCAGAGATGACTCGGGGAGAGGCTGAGCCAAAACCCAGTCCCCTGGAGCACAAATCTCTCTCGACAGCAAACAGACATGATGCATCCCCCACGGGGAAACTGAGTCACAACCCTGAAGACACCGGCAGCCCCTCCCCGTGCAGCAGGACCCCCTCAATGCCCCCAAGGAGGACGGGAGGGGAGGAGGAGGAGGAGGAGGAGAAGTGGCAAAAGGTGCTGGACGCTGGGCGAGCCGGCTCTTCCCGGTAAACAGTCCGAGGCTCACTTGGGCGAGGAGATGCCGGGGGATGCTGCCCGGCTGCACCCTGCTCCCGCACACTTGTCCCGAGTCCAAAAAAATACCAGTAAAAAAACAACAGAAAACAACACCCCCCGGAGCGAGCTAGCGAACGGGTCCAGACGCAAGAAGGCACAGCGGGCAAAGGGGCTCCCAGGTGCCCAGCAGTTCCTTTCCTCCTCCAGCCCCACTCTCAGGTCCCAAAGGCGAGTTGGTCCAGGATGTCGGGATGCAGGATGAGGGCGATGTCAGCACGCCGGGATGTAGGGTCGGGGTGCCGGAGCCCCTCCGAGCTGCCCTCAGCGACAGGAGGACGGGCGAGGCAGCGGCGGCGGCAGCAGCATCCCAGCCCCGGCCGGGAGCAGCATCCCTGGGCGGCGCGGAGGCTGATTTCCAGGGGTTGTCATGGCAGCGGCTCCATCACTGACCGGCACTTTGGCTCCCGCACCCCGGCTCAGCCCCGCACACACACAGGGAAGGGGGAGCGGAGCTGTGGCGCGTACTTCACACGCCAGCCTGGGCTAAGGACACCCACTTTAACCCCCGCTGCACCGCGCTCCTCAGGGGATGGGATATCAGGACCCCTGCAGCCCCTTCCCCACAGTGCTTACCTCCACCCAGCAGCCAACACCGCACTACCTCAGACATTTACCCTCCTCTCCCTCCACACCATCCCCTCCCCAGGCTGCAAAGCCATTATGCAGGAGGGGAAACTGAGGCATGGGGCAATATTCTCCCTCCCCCCTCCCCACACACACATCAGGCAGGTGGTGATGAGGAGAGGCAGGAGCATGCCCCTCCTGGTCCCTTGCACCTCACAGCCACCCAGCAGGAGCTCGAGTGGCAAAGTCCTCCCCAGCTGTGAGCACAGTCCCCACGTACTTTTGATCAGCTCATAATTTAACAGATCTCCCATTTGCTTATGCCTGGCAGTTCCTCCTGCCCTCCACTAGCAGCTACACACATTAATATTCCCAGGCACAGTCTCATGCTGCTGAAAGGTGCTGGGGAGCCATCCCGAGAGCACAAAGTCCTGGAGCCAGCCAGCAAGTGCAGAGCCAGCACCTCAATGACAGCTTTTGGGGTGCTGCAGGCCTGGCAGCCCCAGGGGAAACCAGGCCCCCTGCACTGGCTGTCACTGATGAATTCTCTGTGACACAGGACCTCATCCAAAAGTCTTCCTTCCCTTCCTCCAACCCCCACTGCCTGCTCAACAGCTATTGCACAGCACCAATTTCTCTTTTTCCCCCCTTTCCTTGACATCTCTGCCAACCTGAGCAGGATTCAGACTGGTGACCTAGATGTGAAAGGATCCATAGCCCATTACTAATCCCTGGAGTCTCCCAATCCCCTGTAAACTACTGCTTAATTCACTAACTGTGCTATTTAATCTCTAAAACATTAGGAGCTGTGCTGGGCAGAGGAAACACTCAATCAAATAAAGCTTTCTTATTATTGTGCCTGCAGATGGGTTGGATGAGAAGGGGATTGCTTTGCAAGTCTCTTGACTTCTTCCTCTTCTGCAGGCTCCCTGCTCCTTGAATTCAGTGCTGATGGGACATGCTGCCTTGAGTGCTGCAGTTCTCCTTCTCTTTTCTCATTTCTTTGTGCAGGAGTTTATTCTCTGCAGCTCACTCTGCTCCTGACTAGTCTGGAAGCAGAGGGCTAAGCCTCTGCCTTCAACAAACCCTTAGGGCCAACAAATTGCACAGGAAGGCATCTCTGGAACCTAACTGCACAAAGCAAGACCATCAACTGAGACTTCTTGTACAGGGTTGTGGCATTGCAGCAGGATGCACAAGTCAGCAAGGACTAAAAGATGCTGCTTTTGCTGGGTGCTACCAGCACCCAAGCACTCCTGGCAGGATGAGGACTCTGCTGCCTGCTCAGGAACACTCAGGTGCAGGACCTAGAAGCCATCACCACGCTCATCACACAAGAGCTTGCTCTCATTGCAAGGCAACGAGAATCTCCTGTGTCAGCAAAACCAGAGAGACTCCACTAACCACAGCCAGTTAACCTTTCAACACAGCACTCAGGCCAAGGAACATCTTAAGAGAAAGCACCTGCCTGCACTGCAAGCATGCAGGGTTGGGACAGAACATGACCTGCTTGAGCAGCTTCAGCCCCTGCTAGGGCTGAATTTGGTCCATTGTTAGGAGATCATCAGCTTGCTTTGAAAATCCCAAGGAATTTAAATCCAGCCTCGCCAGCTCCTGCATACTAAAGCCCAGCAGAATCCCTGGTCTATCTCCCTGTCTCCAGCTCTCCTTCTCTTGCATATGTACATGGTACATATAAATCAGCCTGTCACAGCTCCTCTCCTTTCTGACAGCTGTAATTGCTTCAGACTGTAAAAATACCTATAGACAATAAACACCACGCACCAAAACAGCAAAGAGAAAACCAAATCAAGGTTCCTTTAAATAATTCAGTTGCTCCAGCAGCAAGAGGAGCCAGCAACTGAGTCCAGCTGTGAAGGTTCAGCAGGCAGAGAAAGAGAGCTTTGTAGGCTCCTCTGGGGCTGACAGAGGCTTTCTTCCTTCGCTGGGTTTGGACCACAGCAGCAGCAGAGTCTGCCGTACGCGGGCTAAGCTGCTTGCAAAGCAGCACCTAGCCGAGCACCAAGCACAGCCTCTTGCTTTCAGCTTCTTCCCTTTCTTCCTACTTACATAAAAGGCTTTTTTTTTTCTTCTTCTTCTTTTCTTTCTGTTGTGAGCAACAGGCAGCAGACAACCAGAACGTGCAAAGCACAGGCACTCTCTAAGTATAGATTTATCTCTGTAGCTCCCTCCTCAACCTTCCTTCTTTCCAGCAAGGCTAAAGGCTCCCCTCTCCTGGCAGAGACCACAAACAGGGGAGCACAAGCATCTCTGAGGATTGCACTGGAAAGAGGAGCAGCAGCAGCAGGGATGGATGCAAGGGAAAGGTTTTCTCCTGGGGAGATGATAACTGACAGGGAAGATGCCAAAACCGTGGATGGGGAAGGGATCAGAAAGAGCAAGAACCTGTGGAGTTTGCTTTGCAGAGGAACAATGAGAGAGATGATAACTGAGGATGGGGAGGTCTTGCAGGAAGAGCAAAGAGCAAATCACTCCCAAAACATGTCCCTGGGGAAGAACTGTGGTGTTTGGGCTGAACAAGTGCCTCCCCCAGCCTGCTGCAAAGGAGCCCAAGCTCCTTCTGCCAGACCTGGGAGCCTTCCAGCAAATGCTGCCCCAATCTCAGGCTTTTTAAGCAAAATCAAGCCTAAGCAGATTTGAGTGGTCCCAGAGGTTGATAACCAGATGCAAAACTGCAGCTATGTTTTCTCTATCAAGTAAAACAACATGTTTACCCCATTTTTTTTTCAGCTTTCTCAGGAATATCTAGCACAAACCCAGCATCTCTTTTGCTTGTAGCTGCTTGCAGGGATAGTTGATAGATCCTCCCATACAACCTGTGCTTGTATACCTGCCTGCAAGCCTAAATATATATATATATACACACACACATGCAACATTTACACCTCCCCACACTCAAAGATTTCATTCTTGGGAAATAAAATAAATGACTTTCAATAAGTAGGTCATAGCAAGGCAATTTGTACAGCCAGACTTTGCTTTTAATTCCTTTTTTTCTCCCTTTTCAAGAAGCTGATAGATGGCAATTGATAACCCCAAAGTGGAAATTTCTTTTTAATCTGAAATTGCCAAATATGATCAGAAACATAATTTATGCTGGAGCCATTCTTGTCCCTTCCAAATGAAAACATGATTTCCTAACCCCCTTTGTGTGCTATCACATATCACATTATTCTCCAACAAGCCTAGAGTGGCAAAAAAAAAAAAGTGCTTCATTTTCTTGGCATTAGTCAGGTGAATGACACAAGAGGCTGGGGAAAGCTTTTCCTGAATAACTACTGAGCCCTCAATGTCTACAAAGCATTCAGAGCAGACACAAAGAACATGGGCTCCACTGACTCATTTATCCCCTCATTAATGGTGGCCCCAATTAAATAACAATGATTGAGAGCCTTACTTGGCTGGAGCTTGTTGGAGTTCTTCTTACCCCAAAGGCATTCCAGGAGAAATTGCCTGCTCAGGGACTTTTCTAGGCCACTTTTCTGAATGCAAGCAGCATCCTCATGGGCACTCAGCCCCTGACACTGAAAGCAGACAGTGACCACCAGCACCCTCTTCATGCTAGCTAAAAACAACTCAGGAGACCCCCATTAAGCCCTCACTAAAAAGTGACATTAATATTTAACTGGCATTTATATAAACTTACAGGAACTATCCTATTAAATGCCAATGAAGTGTGCTTTTGGGAGCCTGCCCTTAAAGCCACACTGGGATCTGCTGCCCTGCTGCCTGCACTTTGTCATAAAAAGGAACATTTTTGTTTGCCCTTTGGGGGAAAAAAAAAAAACCAACACAACAAAACTGCTTGGCCTGGGTTTGTCACTCCCTGCTCACAGCCTGGGGATCCTTTGGGCAGGAGTTAACTCCTTCCAGGGCACCCTAAGCTGAGCTGTGCTGCCTCCTGATCCCTGCAGCCATGGGGCTGGAAGACTGTATGGCTAAGCTTCGCGAACGAAGCTCCAGGGAGGGCTCCATCCACACTCCTCCTCAGTGCCTTTGCCAAGCGCACTGATAAAAAGAGGATAGCAGATAGCACCCTCGAGCCTGCAGTA
>VWZO01021993.1:142640-159625 GCA_013396975.1 Bucco capensis | reverse complement strand
TCCAACCCCTGACATTCTGTGATTTTATGAACCATCCAGCATGCCCCAGGACAGCTCCTGCTTGTGCCAGGCAGGCTGGAGAGCAGCCCCAAGGCAGCTGCCACACGGGGGCACTCTGGGACGAGGACTTGCAGGTCCTGTGAGCTGCGAGCACATTTTGGAATAGAGTTGGTAGGGTTTTCTTTGGTTTGTGAAAGGATTTTTGGGTGGAGAACCGCTGGAGGGAAGGGACCATAAGCCCTCCTGGAGCTTCCAGCACTGCCCTGCGCAGCTGCTCTCCAGCCAGGAGATGTGAAGCACAAAATGCTTTGCAAAACACCCATCAGTGATTTATCTCACACTGAAAAAAAAAGCTGATGTGCAAGGCCCCACACATCTGCCATCTCTTGCTACAGGGGCAGCAATAACATTTTAAAAAGAGCTGACAACTATGGTGCTACATTTGAGGATGTTAACAGCTTCCATGAAGCCACTCTGTGATCTGTAGGCAATTACAAGCCAAAGGGTGTTAAGCACTTTGCAGATAAACTGAATAGAGAAATCAAATTTGTATTGTTACTTCTGGGAAGGCCTTCACAAAGATCTACACAACTTAGACTCAGGATTTCTCCCTTCCCCTTGGGATAGTCTCCTGGGAAGTGACTATTTGCCAATCGTGATGCTCCTATTCTTTTACCAATTTTGTTGTCACTTTATGGAATCAGAGAATCATTATGGTTGGAGCAGACCCCAACTGTCCAACTGTTAACCAAACACTCCCATGCTCACCACTAAACCATGTCCCCAAGTACCACATCTACACATCTTTTGAATGCTTCCAGGGATGGTGATTCCACCACCTCCCTGGGCAGCCTGGACCAATGCCTGAGAACCCTCTTGGGGAAGAAATTTTTCCTAATAGCCAACCTAAACCTCCGCTGGCACAGCTTGAAGCCATTTCCTCTCACCATGTCTCTTGTTACTTGGGAGAACAAACCAACTACCTTTCAGGGAGTTGTAGAGAGTGAGAAGGTCTCCCCTGAGCCTTCTTTTCTCCAGACTAAACCACCCCAGTTTCCTCAACTGCTCCTCACCACACTTGTGCTCTAGACCCTTCACCAGACAAATGTCTAGCGTGACGGGTGCAGGATAATCAGGGCACTGCTTCCTACCCCAGACTCTTTTGGCTTCTCCTGACCAGCGGCACAGCCTCATGGCAGCACCGCTGAAGCTGGGGCTTTTTTTGAAGGGAGAAGCACACAAGCGTCTCCCCTCTAGGCGCCCAGAAGAACCGTCTGTGAGCCCTCTCGCCGTCCTCCCGCCATGAAGCCAAGCGGGGCGGTTACCTCTGGGAACCGCCATCTCCCTGCCAGCCTCGGGTGGTGACAGCAGTGGTGGCGGTGTCCATANATTCTCTTTAATTACCAGGCAAAGAAAATTGGATCTATCCCATGTCTGCTATTCAAACTGGCTTTGTAATGAAGAATTTAATAAATGGCATAATTTTACCTTGTCATGAAATTAGAAGTGTCAAAAAAAAAATAAAATCCCATATTGTCATGGTCCATACCCACATCACTTTCAGAGAAAAAAGGTAGTTTTTTTAATTATTTCTTTTTTTCCCTCCCCGCGGAGGGGGAAGGATGGGTGGGGAAAGCGAGAGCTCACGAAAGCGAGGCGAAGAGGAATCCCACAATACCAGGCGGGCTGCGAGCCCGGCGCTGCCGCTGTCTCTTTAATGCAAGAGGAAGCGATGCGGAGGGGTGGAAAATGGCAGAGTTGCAGATGTTGCTAGAGGAGGAAATCCCTTCTGGCAAGCGAGCTCTGCTCGAGAGCTACCAGAACCTCACCCGAGTCGCCGACTACTGCGAAAACAACTACATCCAGGTGAGGGGCAGTGGGGAGCGCACCGGGGACGCTGTGGGGGAGGTTGGGCTCGGCTCGGCTCTCCGGTGCGGGCGGCGGGGCCAGAGCCGAGGCGGCTACCGGCTGCCCCCGCTGCGGCTGCTCGCCCCGCAGCCTTTACCCCGTGTTTGCTTTTTCTTTCAACTTCTCCAGCAGAACGATGGGGGCTTCTTCCATCCGCCGCTCCGGATGAGAAGTGAGGGGGTTATTATGTCAGATCGGCTCCGAGGGTGTGTCCCCCCCCCCCCCTCTTTTTCCCCCCTCCCTCTGTATTTATTTATTCTGAGTCACATCCTAGCGACCTCCCTGGGCTGGGGGCTGAGCGGGGCGTGAGGGCCGCTGAGCCTCTCCGTGTGGCCGCCTCAGAGCCGGTCTCTCCGGTTTCCCTCTGGCTTCCCTCTGGGGAAGCCGGCGGCAGGCCCCGGGGCGGCGGTCGGTGACGGCTGCCGAGGCGGGAAGCGCCTCTCCACACCCCCTCCTCCGCCGCCGGAGCCGTGCCGGCAGAGCGGGGTCGCCATCCGCAGCCGTCCTCCGGGGAGCGGAAGGGGCCCCGCAGCCGGCTGACATCACGTAGTTGGGTCAGCGGTGGGGACCGGAGCCGTGCGCGGGGTCTTCCCGGGTGTGCGGCTCTGGTGGGCCAGGCCGAGAGAGCCGCGGAGAGGGCCGCGTCGTGCCTTGAGCCCTCTGCGGGGGCAGGAAGCTGCTGGGAGGGCGTGAGGAGGTGTCTCAAAATGGCAATCGGTGGCTCTCGCAGCCTGCGCCGTTCCGACACCCTCCAACAGCCGTGGCACACCGGGGCTCTGCTGCTGGAATAGGCTCCATTGGTGCTAGCCTGTCTCCAGCAGTCAGGGTGGATTTTCTCCTCCTCCCCCCCGATTGCCAGTGCCTCTTGGCCTTGATTTAAGTCTATTTATGAGACTACTTTAAGCACAATATATTATTATTACTTGTTCAGAATTTGCAGCATGTAACTGTATATTCGGTTACAGATGTGGATCCAGAGCCATCCAGAGATGCTCAAATCCTACTTCCTTTTTATTTGTCTTTTAAATTTTTTAAGTAAAAACATGGAAGAGGAAGAGCAAATAAGCTCCACTTTGCTTATTAGACAGCTTGTAAAGTGAACTTGTTGGGTCTAATCCTAGACTACCTGTGATGAGTATTTAAGACAGGTTATTAAAGTCTCTGGCATCCATCACTGCTGATAAGCTGTTTTACTGTGTGTAGTAATGGAGCAGCAGATATGAAAACTCAGTTTTAATAATATGAGGTGATATTTTTCTTTTTAAATGAGCTGCTTGGATTAAAATGGCTTTAACAAGTCATATTTTTAGTGGGTTTTTTTTTCTTTTTTGGTGGTATATGAGGTAGGATGAGTTAATGTCTATTTACTCTTCCGAGTTGTTTGCTCCACCCAAAGAGAGCTGCTGATAGAAATGCTTCAACAAGGCGAGGTTCATTTGGTTTTTACTCATGGGAAATATGACAAATACATGAGCATGGTAATTGCTGCACAAGTTTTGACCTGTCTCCTGCTTCTGACATTTTTTTTCCCCTCTGTCAGAAAGTTGCAGAGACTCTTCAGTTACATCATTTGCTTCAGAGTCCTAAAACTTGTCTTTTCCTTCTTGAAGCAAACAAACCCCAAACCTCCACAGTTGAGCTAATTCCCATCCAGTCATTTGGAGAGTATGTTGGTTTGTTTTGTTTTAATTTGGTAGCTCATTTTCACCTCCTGTATCAAGGTCAGCTGGCTGTAGGATTGGTACAGGCTGTTTTATCTGTGGACAGCTGTGTTTATCCCTTCTGAAAGGAAGCTGGAGTTCTAAAATTCCTAATGAGGGCTTGCACAGTAGCTTTGAAAAATGTACACCTCACTTGCATTGTCCACACATAGTACATTTGCTCAGGAAAAATGGCAACTCTATCAATAAAATTCCCTATCTATCTATTTTTTAGTGTGTGATGGAGGTGGATTTTTTTAATCAGCACTTTATAGCAAGCCATCTGCTCTCCAGTTGGACTACTGAACAGATTAGACTTGCAGTGCTTGTGGTGGGGCCACAGCAGGATTAGGCAATATGACACAGGGCACTGGGTTAGGAGATCTGGGAGTGTGTGTGCATTGTGGGATGGGAAGGGAGGAAAGCAGAGGAAAAGGTTTAACCAACACATAAGACAAAGTGTTTGGATTAGATGTAATTGAGCATTTTATTAAAAAAAGGCAGGCAGCAAGAGAGAGTCTGGCCATGAAGTGAGAGTTAAAATAGTCCAGAAGTGGCTATGCATCATAATTTATCCTGTAACACGTAACTGAGTCAATCTGGCCTCTTTGAGTTTGGATGGCATTGAATTTGGGGAGTTTTCTCCCTGTGGGAAAGGCTTTGGGCTCCTTAGTAGGAAGACTTCCTGTGTGCTGTCACCCACTCATTGTGGCATTGAGGTGGAACAAGTTCCCACCCTGAGTATTGTTGTCTTCAAACTGTATCTGTATTTTTGGATCTGGAAACACACTGTTTGTCTCTTTCACTTAATCTGAGAATAATTCTCTTTTAAAGAGAATTTGTCTTTGATGTCTTTAGGGGCTCCTCGAAAAATCCCCCCAGAAAACTCACAAAAAACAGGGAGATAGGAAAGAAGGTGGGGATAAAAAGCTCACCTAGGTGGAACTTGGTGAATTTAGTGCTATTGACAGTAAGCATCCTTTTACTGAAGCATTTGGGAAAGATGACAGCATTCAGGACTCCTGAGTTGAAAAATCAATGTTCTTAGAAAAGTTGGAAGCAGTTTCTTGCTAAGGCAAATTGTGAATAGAACAGAATGCCAGGCAGTAACACAGTTTGCACTCCAGACCTTGTCTGTTCTGGTTATCTAGAGGGTTTGTCTGATAGGAAGGCAAAAATATTGAACAGAAGCAGAGCAAATAAGTTTCTAAGGAAGATTTGCAGTGCTAAAAGGAAAGTTCAATATTATAATGGTCTTGGGGACAATAGGAGAGAAGAGGAGACATAGGGAAAGGAACCCAAATGTAGAAGTGGTTAGTGAAGGAAGCTGTGATGTGGTGTGGATTATAGGTGGGGATTTTGGCATGGACTGGAAGGAAAAAGGTGTTATAAATCCGTTACTTCAGTGCCAAACAGGTAGAAAAGTAGATTCCTAATTTCTTTTGAATCAGAGACACAAACTCTGAACAGTTCGAGGAGCAGGTTTTGAACTGTGAATCTGTAACTAGAAGCATGTTCTTGTAGCCCAAAATAAGTTTTCTTAAAGGACATTTTTCTTAATGTTTTCTAGATGTTCTTTTTCTGTCACTCTTCAGAATACTTTCATGACCTTGCTCTCTTATGATGGAGACATTTGCTTGTGAATTGATATACCTTTATAATATGTCCAGGGAGACTAAGAGAGGAGTGGTGAAACTGGCTTATAATGGAAATAAATGAAACCTCCTCATAGATGACATATAAATGGTAAGTTTTAGTACCTAATGCCTTCCCCAAATCCTTTTGCCTACAAATAAAATCTAGGACTAGGCCCTTTCAGTGTGTTTGTGACCTAGTGACCATAAAAGCTTATCTGCAAATCTGTAGCATAAAGCTGAAGATACTCATGAGGAATTTCATCATCCTAACCAGTATGAACTTTATCAGTCCTAATACAGAAATAACTCTAAGGGGTTTAACTCTATGCTCTAATGATGATTCTTCAGCTGAAAATATTAACTTCCAGAGAACTTGGCCAGTCTGTTTTGTGGCTGAATTGAATTATTTTCAGTTTTTAATAAACTTATTTACAAGAACTAGCTTATGAAATATTAGAATGATACAGGAAAACAGTGTCTCCAGTCTTACTCTACTGAGGACTTCCTTTTGAACAACTTCAGTTGACTGCTGTAGGATATTGTGTAGTGTGTAAAACACTGCTTACAAATCCCCCCCCACTGTCTAAATAGGATGTTTCTTATAGTCTTGTTTATGCTTAGGCAGATACATAGTCTAGAAGTGAAGAGACTGATGAAAACTACTTGGGAAGATCCATTTTTTATTTTGAGATCAAATATGGTTTTAATATGACTGTTGGAACCTCTAAATGAGTAGCTTGGAATATGTAGTACTTGTGTAAATCCTGATCTTGATGGGAACTAGGGCATAGATTTAGCAGCTTTAGACAAGAAATTAAGTGAAAGACCTTTTAAGGAAGTAAGAAGTGTGTTGCCTAAATGTGTGGGGTTTTGTTGCCATGTTATTTCCTTTTGTAGCTTCCAAGCAGTGTGTGGAAATTGAAGGGTGAGTTAACAAGCTATTCTGGGCAAAATGGACAAAAAAAGGGCCAGATTTCAGTTTGATTGCTGTTACAGAACAGTTAAATTCCCTTTCCAGTTGGTAGGAAAGGAACTGTGTGGGGTTGAGCATGTAAGAAGTTGCACAAATCCTTATATTCCAGTATGGGTATAGAAATCCTTTCTGTTTGATAAGTTGGGTGTTCCATGCTTCCTACACAGAAAGGAAATAACTTTATTCATGGTGTTTCTTATTCCTTAAGTGTTGGTACCTGATCTGACACTCCAGGTTTTGTTGCCTGGTGTATGAAAGGTTGCTGAGTCTAGTTCAGCACAATGGAGCTCACTCACAATATCTAATTCAGGAAATGACCTGCTTTAAAAGGACCATATTCTTAAATTGTCACCAATACAGATCTTTTCTGTGCTGGGAGAACTTGCATGCTTTTATGTTTATAGGTTGGTTAGTTTGTACTGAGAGTAAATACAGTATATGGGGTTTTATTTCCTAGCTTTATTGCTAAATTTGGGATGCTCTACAAAACCCCCAAATTAGGCTTGTTCACTTTCTGTAACACCAGCATTTAATTCAGAATTAGAGAGCTTGAGGGCAACAAGACAAAATATGCATGTATGTTTAAATCATATTCTTAAAGAAAAGAGGCTAGGTTACACTTTTAAACACTGCTCTTTTTAAAGGCAGTTTAAGCAACTGTTTGCATCAGTATAATAGGCACTTGCTGTTCTGTGTGCTGGTTTAAATAAAAGAAAGAAAAAATGGATGGGTTATGTTCATAGCTCTTGTGTGCCTTGTCTAGATCTTCTGTGCCAGTGCATTTTGTGTGTTAGGGAAAATCCAGCTGTATATTTAGCTCCAAAGCAGTGCAAAGACAATAGTGCAACTTCACTGAATCAGCAAGTGCTTACAGGAAATGGATCCTAGAGTGTTGTGTGTCTGGTTTTGTGCCCAAAGGAGGGAGATGAGCTGAGAGCAGCTTCTCCAGATTGGAAACATTTCCCTTCAGTTTGGTACATTTGGGTTTAAGAAGCTAGCAAGATGTCAGCTGCTCCTTGTTTCATTAGTATTTCAGGAGATGATTGTGTCAGCACTGTGTTACCTTAATTAGGTGGAGTAAAGTGGATTGGGATAAGCTTTTACAGGTGCATACTTCTTCAGCAAAGGAAATGCCATCAGGTCCCTCCTGGGTTGGGAGGAAGAAGCTTGCAGGTTGTCTGTTGTCAGTGTATGTTAAGTGTGATCTTGCTTGCTGTGCCCAGTCCTGGGGAATTGTTGGAGAGAGGAAAGATATGAGTAAGAGGGGCAAGTGTCTAGTGCTGCTTACCTCCCTCTGGATCTCTGAGAGGTGCTTGCAGTGCATGTACTCTGACAGTAAAGAGAAGATAGGTGTGCTCATAAAGCCTGTTTATGGGGCTGGCTCACAAAGTGAATCAGGTGGTAATGAAGGTAAGAGTACAGAAGCAGGCTGTGTACAAGCGGGAAGTGTTTACCTCTGAGGGCAAAGTGCCTGTTAGTATCTGTGCTACTGATCTAAGTTTAACAATTAAAATAAACTCCCAAAACTCTAAAGCAAAAACAAAAAGAAAAACCAACAACCCTGGTGCAACTTCCCAATATCTTTGTTTTTAGAAGCATAAATGGAGGCATGGGATTTGTAACTGACTTGTGGAAGGTCACATAGGGACGTGCTGTCAGATTTGGGAACAGAACCTGATTGTTTGGACTTCCAGTGCTGTGCACAAGGGTTCCCCCTCCCTCCCCATCCCTTCCCAACTTGCCTCTGTTACACTACACACAACAAACAGGACATATCCTCAGAAATGTCCACAGAGACAGTGCAATGAATCTCTTGGGGAAAACAAGCCCCTGAAACCATCACTGAACTTATAAGTAATTACTTCTAAAGAGTTGTACGTATCTCCTCTTTTTCTAGTTTTTTGTATTGCAAACTGCAGGAGTTACCTAAAGCTGACAGCACTGTCTGTCTGCATGGTGGTGGGTCTCTGTCTTGGTAGGGGCACTAAAAGTTACTCCTCTCTTTAGTGAAAACCATCTGTGTTCGACAGTCCTGGTGACTGAAATCTTACTGAGCCAGTGGAGTGGCAGCTGCTGTGTGGACAAAGTGTCAGGTCTGGTGTAGCAGGACAACCCTGTGGCATCAGCAGAGGGAATCTTGCTCTCTCTGTGCCTGTGTTCAGTCCTTAATTAGTAGTGGAGTGGAAAGGATCATGGTGTGGGTTTGATTTGTTGTTACCTGGGAGGAAATGACTGATGAGCCCTCAGTTACTCAGCGTCCAGGCTTGTTCATAATTACCTGAGCATTCTTGCTCTCTTTAATATTTGTGTTGTGGAGAGTGGTGTTCCTCTGATGTTGTGCCTTCCACCTCAGCCCCCAAATCCAGCCCAAATCTGAGCACTAGTGACAGAGGAGGGTGGACTTGGTCATGGGGATCCTCCCTTCCCTCCACCCCTAAGTAAAGGGAAGTAACTGTTGAGTTTGTCAGAGCAGATATGGTGCCCCAGTGTGGTTCCTCCCTTTTCCTGACCTTGCTGGTGAGGCAGCTGCTGCACACAGAGACTTGGTGTCTCTTGTGGGTTGTGGAAATAATTCTTTGCAGCTCACAACTTGCATAGATCCCTTGAGGGTCAAGACCAGGGTGCTGTGGAGAATAGGTCATGATGTACTTCTGAATAGAGCTCTGGGAGCAAGATAGGATCTGCAGGTGCCTTTCCTGCTTCACCTCCAGCCTGTCAGCATGCATTTGTGGCCACGCTGGAGGGGCTCAGGCTAGTGTTGCTTTTGCCTGTTAGGGCTAGCCAGTGAAATAAAAGGTACAGCACTTCTAACAGGTGGGTTCTTTGAGGAATCCATTTATTGTACAGCAAAGGAAGGCAGAACTCTAAACTCCTCTTGGTGTTAGAATGTGTGGTTTTTTCCTTCTTGGATTAATTAATAAGAGTGTAGATGACACCTTTGCTTTAGACTATGCAAATAGTGTTACTCATTACTTGTGCAAGCCCTTAATGCTGTTAACAGGAGGCACTAGGGTGCTGGTATTTTACAAGGAGAGGAGGGATGGGGAGCCCTGCATGGGAATTCCAGCTTGGAGTGAAAGATGAATGTCTCATTTTCAGGTACAACTTGTAAAATTCAACAATCTGTATTAACCTGAGATGAAACTGGCAACTAACCTGCTGGCTGGGCTGGCAAACACAAGGAGTTTTAGTCTGAAAAAGATTTGACTGCTTACAAGGTGACTTAATTTTTCATAATATCCTTGTCTAAGACTTCAGATCAAATATGTTTAGTTAGGAAGTGCTGGGCTTGGCAGATGAAAAAGGCTCTGAAAATCCAAACCTCTTGGTTTGGGCCTCTCCTATGATAAAGACTCTTCATAACAGCTGCAGATGATGTGTGCCATACTCAAGCTTCTGCCATCATACTATATGCTAAAAGAAGAGTAAAAATTGTGTTTTCTGCTGTGAGATATGGCTTCCTTATGCTAAGACAGCAGATATATTTGTGATAGTGTCTCCCTCCCTCTCCAAAGAGCCCCAAAGAATCAACTCTGCATTCTTTCCACAGAAGTTAAAAGAGCAAGCATGCTGTTCTGTGTGAGGAGGCTCTGACACTGCAGTGATGAGCAGTTAGAGAGCTCATGGGGAAGAGACTCCACAGTGCTTTCCTCATTTTATTGTGAGCTCAGAGACAAACAGGAGTAAAACATGATACTGTTCCTACTTTTGATTTGAAGGCCTCAGATCCCAGGCAGAGGAGGCTTACTAAAACAAAAGCTGATTTCACATCCTTAGAGTTGAACATAATGTTCTTACTGGGTGGTCTGAAGGCTATAAATAGTTCCAAGAGAAAAAAATTGTTTGTTTACTACTTGATACATAACAATTCCTTATTATCCTTGGAAAAAAAATGAAGTATAGACTCTTCTGGCAACTTTCACACCAGTGTTTCACATGATAATGTTTTTTTCTGAGCTATGCTTTTTCAGGCAAGCTTGGATTGGTGTTTTTTTTTTGTTGGCTTTTTTCCAGCTAATCTTTCCCCCGGATGCATATCTTCACTTTCATCCTCTGATCTCCTTGTTGTACTTTTGGGGGTCAGCAAATCCCCCAACCACCATTTGTCCTGCAAGCAATCATTGCCAATTGAGCATCTTATTTGACTTGATTGTAGCAAGTGTGTTACAAATTAATACTTGAACTGTGGTCCTCATGCAAGAATTCTGTGTTTCCTGGAGCCTAAGATAAGGAAATGTCTGCATGAAACAAAAGAGAAGAACAAGGTGGCCAGGCAGTTGCATCAGATTACTGCAGTGAGGTTTCAGTAGCTGCAGAATGCCATGCCATGGCTTGTCTTTTCCCATTCATGCACCTAAGAATGTTAGTCACTCTTCTGTCACTAACTGTTACCAGTGACAACCTTTCTCTCTTTCCAGGTGCTTCTCATAAGCTGTGATCTTAGTGTGAATGTGCTGATTTTCTCTCTCACTGCTGAAGTCTTCTTTCTGCTTGCTGCAGGCTCTTTTCTACACCTATTGTCTCACTTAGTTTTCCACTGCCAGAGACTGTAGACTTTCTCTTTTGCTGCCATTGATGCAAGAGTGCTCTCATCACAGCTTCTGCCTCTGAAACACTCACATGCCTGCTGTCTGCCTCCTTGACTTCCTCTCATTTCAGAGCTCATCTGAAACACCTCTTCTCCCTTGCCTATTTCTTTTAATTAAGCTCTTTCTATTATTTAACTGCGTATTTTACTGCCTTGCAGCTGAAATTATACAGCTGTTTTCTTCATGATGCTCTTCAGACAAACAGCTTCTACTAGCATAGGTTTGAATACTTTGAAGCCTGCAGCAACTGAAGACATTTATATATACTTATTTTTTTAGATTGTCTTTATTGGCACAGAGTTGAGACTAAGGCCTTGGCTGGCAAGTGATCTGTAACCACCTGAGGAAGCCACGATGAGCAGGATAAAGAGGAGATGTGGAGTGCAATGGGACTGACGTGATTTTTGTCTCCGAATAGAACTCTTAGGAGGCCTCTCACATACATGTGGCCAGGCCTTTCCCTTCTGAGAAGTCTGTTTTGTTCAGGAAGCTTGTCCTTTTGTTACTCTGAGACCAAGGAGTGGAAAGGGCTTAATAAAACATCTCTGCTAGAAGGGCTTTGGACCTCTAGCAGTGAGGGGAAGGTCAATGTGTCAGGGGGGATGGATTCTGTTAACATCCATGAGATAGGGATGCACCCACAAAGCAGAGCTGGACCTGATCCTGAAGGGTTTGTATAAATTATGATGAGAGCCTCCAGGGTTCCCCCAGTGAGGTCTTGGTGGCTTGGATGATACCTCAGCTGAGGTCCAGAGAGGATCAGACTAACAGACAGAGATAGGATGGATCAATGCACTTAATGTTGGGCAGATCCTTGGAGACCTGGCTGGGAATTGTTCAATTTTGGATTTGCTGGCTGACTGGCAGGATTTCTAAATCTCAGGGAGGAGCTATTTGTTTCTGTGATGCAAACTCCTGGCTCGAGCTGCATTAGATGAAATGTGGGTCTGGTTTGGAAATGCTTGGCTCTCCAGGGGCTCTCTTCACACAGTGTGGGTGTGTTTCCTGCTGCAGCATACCATGTGTTCTCCCAGCACTGAAATGATCTGCTTGCCACAGGAGTCCTAAGACTTGTCTGGGAGCATTGCAAGTACATGTGGTCTTAAATGGCAACAGATTTTGTGTCTAATTTCTAAGGTGTCTTTAGCTTTGAATGTTAGATAAAACTGTTGTTGCCGTAGATGTAATTGAAGCTTGAGCTCATGCAATGCTGCTTAGTTTGTAAGGAGTCTTGTACCACTTGAGTAGTGGCTGTGTCATTTCTAGATGTGTCTCTAATTCTTCTTGTTAGCAATCTGTCCTTTAAACCAACAGAGAAATATGAATGGAAAGTTTTCTAGCTCACATTGCTGCTTTGGAAACCTCCTGTTCATGAAGAACTGTCACATCCACTTCTGTCAGTGCTCTGCAGTGAATATTGATCATTCAGAGATCAAGGAAAATATTTTTGGTCATCGAGAGGCTCATTTGCTGGGGAGAGAAGCCAAGAGTGCAGGGATCTGGGAGCTGTGGGCTGCTGCTCCTCTGCTGAGAGGAGAGAAGTTGCTGGTTTTGGTCCTGAATGTGGCACAAGGGAGGGATTTAAGCTCCTTGAAGAATACATTGACTAACTTTCTACCTTGCTGACAGAAAATGGAAGTGGTTTGAAGGATGATTGAAAAGCAAGCTGAGGGTTTTGAGCAACTCCAGGTTTGTGGTAGGAGTCAAAGCACAGGAGGAATGGGGATGAGTGTGTTAACCTCATTCACTGCCTGCCTCTCTTTGGCCACTCTCTCTTGCAAGCTGTGAGCTGGTAGAAGGACAACATTAAAAGCAAATAGTGTTACTATTTGCTTCCTACCTGCAGCAGCTAGAGAGGCAGCTTTCATTTTTCCCCAGGCTGCTGTAAGGGGTTAGTGCAGCAGCAGTGGGGGAGTATGAAGTGAAGCAGGTACTTACTGGCTGTAGAACATCCCACGAGGCCTGGGGGAATGAATGTGGGCAAAGCTGTGAGTCATGCTTGTCAGTCTCAGAAAGCACAGGAGGCTTTTGAAAATTGGCCTTGGAGGGGAAGAGGTGTTTAATGGAGCAGTTGTGAAGGAGTTATGCAAATGGAGAACATAAATAATGAGCAAAAGATACCTATTTAAGCCTCTTGCCTCTCAGAAAATGACTAAATACAAGCTAACCACTGCAAAAGTGAAGAAAAATGCATGGTCATGAAGTATAATGGGTACAAAGATGTGGCCGTTCATGGTGATATGAAAATTCTCCTTTTGTATCTAGGAAAATGAATTTCTGTAGTTGTTTGAACAGAAAAGGTGGGCTTTTTCTTTCCCATTTCTTTTAAGAGACAAGGTGGGAAACTAAAAAGCAGTTGCTCTTGTAAAGCTGCTTAGGAGGGGATGTGGTACAAAGACAAGTCTCCAGTTTTGCTTTGGGCATCTCTTCAGTATTTAGGCTGCTTTTGTGTGAAGTGTTTCTTTTGTTCATCCCCCCTGTTCATGCAGGATTTAATTTACATGTACATACTGTATATTCTTTGGTAAAATTGACAGCATGTTTTCAGGCTAAGTTATTTGCTCCTGACACAGGCAGTTCTTGCTGTTAAGAGTTTCATGCAGAGCTTATGGAGTGTTATAGTTCCAGTCCTGGGCTTGCTTGCATCTGCTCACATCATAGTAGGAATCATATCTCTGGTAGCTAAGCCTTGCCAGCAAACTTAATAGGCATCTAATTTGCTTGGACTACTACTTCTGCTTCTCTTGCAGCATGGAGCAGCCAGCCCCAGCTTTGAAGCAGTTGGATATGCTGGATACACAGTCCCACAAATGCTCCATGGTTAGGCATGGCCTCCCCTGTGTTTTGACTAGCTAGGGGCAGGTGCTGAGCTTGCCCTGGGCACACAGCTGTGGAGTTAGGCAGCAGTGTGGGTATGCAGCTGTGGCTGACATGTTCCTGGTGTGGAAGGACTGTTTCCTGAGCACAGCTCCTCTGGCAAGCTGATCACAGGTGAGCTAGTAGCACTGTGACCTGGTGTCCCTACTACAAGTGTTGAAGTAGAGGATTTCAGGGGTTGTTTTGCTGCTGGAGGTGAGACAGACAGGACATGGGGGGTGATGTGTGTTTGGCTATTCTCATGCATCTGGTTGTGTGGAAGTGCAAGCACTGCTGTCATCTGTATGACTCTGCACCTCCTGCATCTGCCTAGAGCTGCCTTCCTCTACATTGTACTTGCTTTCTGTCTTCTGCTGGTTTCTGTAAGCTAAATGTGAACTGTTGCTGCATGTGGAGATTGTCATATTTATTTACTCTCTGTTACCTACTGTCCTGTCTACATTTTTGGGGAAAAGAAACAATGGTATGTTAGTGACTCCCCATTCCTCCTCCCTCTCCTCTTCATTCTCCTGAGCCATCTGTTTCATTCTGTGGTGTGCTTGGGTTTTGTTGAGGAGCTGAATTCCTCCTTGCTGCAACTGAAATAACCCAGTATTCAAATGAGCTTATGTACCTAAGGGTTTGGAATGCTGTGGCCAACCACAGACTCAGATTTTACCATAATACAAAGTAATTCTCCAAAAGGAAACTGGATGTAGTGTGCTTAAAACTGCCATCAGAAAAGATGTTTAAGCCCTTGGATGGTTTCCTCCTGGAGTGAGTATATTCATCTTCAAGACACTAACTAGTCAGCAGTGGAGTGCTCTGAAGGATGAGAAGAGAATTTGACCGTGTAAGGTCCATTGTTTTCTTCTTTGTTTTAAGAATACTGTGATGTTTGTTTGGGAACTGCCTGAGCTGTAAAATCTGGACACCAGCTGTGTGTCAAAAGTGACTTTCTTAAACATGAGAACTCTTCCTGGATTGGGAACACTTGAAGTCTAGACATTTGCTGGATGTCAGAAGGCCTCTGTAACTCTTGGCTCTACATTTTAGTGCCTTGAGATTCTTCCTGGAGCTGGACAGGCCTGCTAATGACTTTCCATGATCTCCTTCCCAACTTTCCTCCCTGATTTGTTGTCGTGCAAACATCTCTGACATCTCCATGTGGAGAAACCTGAGCATAGCTTGAGCCTGCTTGCTTTTGGAACAACCCTTTTGCAGGTGCTGGTGTTCAGGATGTAGCTGTTTTGCAAACAGAGGCTGGAGTTACCCTGTTGTATGGGTTCAGAGCACTGTTAACATATAATCTGATACCAGGATGTGCTGAGGGGACACTGAATTTGATCCTTCATGCTAAATCTTCTTGTCTTAACCTTGCAGTGCTGTCTGCTATGACTCCAGGCCTGCCTGGAGGGTAAAAAAAAAAAACCAAACAAACTGGAGAGTGAGGATCTGGAAAGAAAGGTAGTCTTGGAAGCTCATCTGTAAATTGAATAGAATTTGAGCAAGTTGCTTGTCTTCAGATTTATTGTAGCATTTTGGGCTTATTCCTTCATTTGTCAAAATGAAGATAAAAAAAACTCTATGTGAGCACTTAACCAGTCCTTGAGAGTGAACTGAAGAGGTGAATAAAATCCATAGAGGGAACCATGTTATCAATATTCTGAAAAGGGACTTTTTCACACAGTGTGAGCTGAAGAGCTCTGGCCTGAAACAGGGTACTGTGAGCTGGCTTGATTCAGAGGCTTGCATGGCATGGAAATCTGTGTTTCACTCCAGTGAGGTTCTCTGTTGCTGCCACTGTATTACTAGGAGGATGTTAAGGTAACTAATAACTGCTAAAGTGTCTCCTTCCTATTCTCACAAAAAAAAAAAAGGGTAAAAAATAAGTCTGTCTTTTCAGTGAGCATGTCCTTGCTAGATGAACTGAAATTTGTGGGTGGGTGCTGGCACTTGAGAAAGTAAGCAGAAAGCCATTTTAATTTCAAGCCCCATTACAAACAGAAAACAAAAGATCAATACTGGAGAGATGGTATATAAGGAAACAAATGGAATGTAAGTGTCCTAATTCCCTGTCTGGTGTGTGAAATAATCATATGCTCCAAAGCCTTGGTTAGCTTTCTTAGTGTTGCAGAAGGAAGACTGCCTTGGAAGTACCAAGTGTTTCTTTTCCTGGCTGACAGTCTGAGGGTGGCATGAGTCTCTATTTGGAGCTCTGGCTGATATCTGCCTCTGATGTCACAGCCTGCTTTATGTTAGCTCTGAATAAATGTATGTTTGATGTCATAAGGAAGTTAAAAAGCATCATTTTGAAGCAAGTGTAGATGCTAATACTGTGCAGTGCTTTACAGGAATGGAAGATGTGGGTTCTGTCCTGGAGCTTGTGTTGTCTAAATCATGTCAAACACAAAGTAAGACTCAGACCCAGTTCTTCAGCTTGCTGCATATGCAGTGTTGAAGTCTTAGTAATTTGGTGTCCAAGGGTTGTGTGAAAATGCCACATGGGCATGTCTGCTCCTGTCACTTCAGTGAGGCATGCTGGTTTGGTTTTGTACACAACTGACATGATGAACAATGCATTGTGCCAACATATATGTTTCCTATGACACCTCCTCTCTTGGATTTGGCAGGAGAACTGAAAATTGTGGTTTTCAACAGTATTTTTGTATTTATATTTTGTTTTTTGTTAAGGGGAGTGGCTTAGTCCAAAGCCAACATGAACACTGCTTGCTGCATTGGGCAGAAAATGCTGCTCACAGAGCAGCTGGCACATATCTTCCCAGGCTCCATCTGTCAGAGGCTGTGGAAATCCCATTCCTATTGGAGAGATCCTTCACAGCCTAGATTAAAGTGGAATTCCAAGGTTGATTTTTTTTGTTTTGTTTTCAAGTTATTTACTGTTTAAAAAGAAAAAAACCCTCTACTTCTGCCTCCTTTACAGCTCTATTAAAGTCTGCATCAGTGTTGAGAATGCTAAGTCTTGTGGAATTGTCTTAGTTTAAGTAAAAAACATACCTGAGGGTAAGGTAGTTACTGGCAGCTGAATTCAGACATGGTTCTCAGCTGTGTACACACAGGTCAGAATGGGCTGGGATCTGATGATAACCTGTGCCAGTGTATCTGAGAAAGTGAAACACTTATTTTTTCTGTATTTTTTAGAAACATCAATGTACATATCCATTTTGCATTGTTTTTGTCAAGATTAGTACAGTTTTACCATCATGGGGCATGTGTGTGTGTGAATATATATTTAACCTAAGGTGTTTGAAGGCCCATACTAAGACTATAAAGCATCTTGTCCAGGAGCTGTTCTATGCTG
>VWZO01021993.1:18098-142338 GCA_013396975.1 Bucco capensis | reverse complement strand
GGAGCTGCATTCGCAAAGCCTGGCCATGATGATATCTATATGTATGTGTGTGTGTGTATATATATATATGCCTATCCCTTACTCTCCTCTGGAATTAACTTCTCCCCTTAATGAGGAAACTTTCCTCCCTCTATCTTCCTCAGAAGAGATAGTGATTAGAAGAATTGAGACTCCTCTTTTTCACAATTAACAACAGAATGCAAAGCAACTTTCAAGGAAGAGATCTGCAAGGATGCAGGCAGATTGGCTAAATTGGTCTTGGCCCATAGAAATGCTAATTTGCTATCAAGGCTATTCAGGACTGGTCAGGGGAATATTATTGGTGGGAATGGAGGATTTGCTTCTAGCTGATTGTCTAGCATGTACAGGATTTGGGGGAAGGGCCTGTCTGCAACTGAGCTTGTGAGTTGCAGGCAGTGCTTGTTACACTGTGCTCTCTGTGTGTTAAACTACAATCATTGGTGTGTGTATTGACCTTTGAGTGGTGAGAGGCAGGGATTTTTGTCAAGATACTGTTTCTGAACACAAACAGACTGAAATCTTGCTTGTGGGCTGTGGGGTGGTAGTTGCTGTGGTGGTGATCACCTTATCTCCTGGTGCCTTGAAGGAATGCCAGCTTTATTGTGCAAGGTCTTTACCTGGGGAGAAGAGATTTCAAGTTCTACCAGTTCCTCTGTTTGGTTTAGCTGAGTTACTGCATCTGCTCCTGGAGAAACTCAACAGACATGGTATTATTTCATACCAATGGGTGTTCTTCTTGTGGATGCTGGAAGGGAGTTCACTTGAGTTGGATTGTAGATGCTAGCCTGGCTGTGTTTATTGAACATTTCTGCCTGGGTAGATGGGAAGAATTGCTTTTTACTGAATGGGCTTGAAAGAATTTTGTCATCTGGTTTTAGTTTGGGCATTACTGTAGTGAGAGGGGTCTTGGGTTTAGAGCTGTTCTGAGTGGTTAGCCATCCTTCTGTGCTTCCCCTGTCCTTAAATTCCTCAGTGCTCCTGGAACAAGCAGTTATTTATATGGTTGAGAGCTTTGATAGTGCCATTTAACACCATCTCTCTGTGTGTGTAGAGAGAGAGAGGTGTGTTGGGTAGTTTGTGCTGTTTCTTGGTGAGGGATAGGACTGCCAGTCCCCTGGAGAGAAGGCCTTGGGCAGGAGGTGGACACATTCAGTGGCTGCAATATGTTGCTATTAATAGCTTGCAAGCTATTGGGAGATTAAAATCTTGAGCTTTCACCCCTTCCTTCCGAGGCAGGAAGAGTAGAAAAGAACAACAAAATTACAAGTTACAGCCAATCACTTCAGTAAAGCACTTGAACTTTTTTTTCCTCCACATAGTGTAGTATTCATCTTCGTGATGCAGGACTTAGTTGAGATCTGCCTGTGCTCTGGAACATGTGGGATTTTAGCTGTAATTCCCTTTCCTATGGAGGCTGTGTTTGCTCTGTTGTCTTACCAGGCTGTGCTTGTACTAAGTTACTTGTCTCCACATAGATGCTTTCTTTCTGAATTCCCCACAGTTGGTTTTGCTGATGATAGTAATGATATTAATGGCAAAGCGGGTGCTTCCAGTAGCAAGAATACTGATAGTGGCTGATCTGGGACTGATTCTGTTGAGGATAGACAGTGTACTGGGAACCCTCTGAAGTCTTACTTGTGGTGCTATAGGAGGATGTCTTCTGTGCTAGGATATTGAGCAAAGGTTGTGCTTCAACTTCTGAACAAACTCTCCTGATGGCTTATTTCACCTTTCTAGTGGGGGAATTAAGGTGCTGATCAGTGAGGAACAGTCTGTAACTTGTAGGCAGATAAATACCAGGCCTACTCTAGCTCTGTGGATGCTGGGAAATACTTCAAGGGGATAATGCACTGAATAAATGCTAGCCTGATGCTTTCCAGAGAGAATTTCTTCAGTGAGATTGCTCTATGAGATGAGCACAGTGAACCTATTCCAGGAAACAAGTGACACATCTCATTCATAGCTCTCTCCTCTCCTGGATGACATACATAGCATAAGGAACCCCTCTTTGTACAGTTTGAAGCTTAGTTTCCCCTGCCACTCCGGAATGATAATTATCCCTTAAGGCTATACCTGTGATGAGAGAAACCCTGAATGCTTGCTTCTGAGCACCTGCTAGTAATAACCATAGCCTGTTGAAATCTCCTTGGATGCCTTCCAGGTTAGGTGGCTGGCTCCTGAAAGTTCTTCAGAGTGTATAAACTTGGGGCCCTTGCTGCTGTGACTTGCCAGGTTTGACTTTCTTCTCTCATTTGTAACTGATCCTCTGAGGTAGTAACTGTCAGTATCAGCCCCAAAGGCTTTGGGTGTGCAGTGTGTTTACAAAGCAATCTAAAAAGCTTCTTGAACTATGAAGGAGGGAGACCCTGTGTCCATGGACTCTTTGGCTGTTAGTGACAGTGTTTTTAAAGTCACTGCTAGGAACAGTTTGAAGTTTAAAACACCCCTTTGGAAAGCCAGAGTGCTTTTGGAAACATCCTCCTCAAACTTTTAGTAGATCCTGCACCAAAGTTTGTTTCCTAAAGAAGTAAAGTGACTCTTACTAATGTCTTCTGACAGCTAGAAATGCCAATATTCTCTTTTAGGTGAAAGATAACGTTTTTTCCTTTCATTTGAAACTACTAAAACATGGAGCTGTGCCTAATGTGGCCTTAGTACATGCAAGAGCTGTTGGACCTTTTAGCAACAGATTGCTGCTTCATCTGGTAGAAGGCATCTCCTTGTGAAGCCATTTGAAGGAGGACATCAACCAAGTGCTCTAATAAGTGTCAAAACACTGCTAGGAACATTAATGATAAAAATAATATGAACAAATGGTGGAATTCACCCTTATTTAGAAAATCTTTGGTTCAAAGGTAGCCTAACCTAGCTTGTGCTGCAGTGTTTAGGTCATGCTGTAACTTTCTGATGGATCTGAACAACTTGCTTTCTGGTTTTCTCCTTAGATCAAGTGAGACAAGGAGGATTCCTTATTAGCTGTTGCATCTTTTCATGGTTATAACTCATGGGCAGATTTAACATTTGTGGATGTTAAATTGAAATATTGAGGTGAGGAAGCAAGAGTCAGAGCTTAAGAATGAATGAGTGCATGGAAAGTGGAAAACACAGAGCTCAGTTGAATGCAAATGGAATGTCTTTGTTTCCTGCCTTAGTGTTTAATCCTGTAACTGTTGCATACAGTGTGTCAAGTGTCATTCAAAGAAATCAACAACAAAAATAGAAGTCTAGTGCATAGTCTAGCTGGCTATGAATATGAGCCTTTCCTTTTGGTTACTGAGATCAACTGACTATTCCATAAATAAATAAAATGAGGAAGAAAGTCTGCTAGCACTGAGTCATCACATACTGCAAATCCTTCCTTATGCACTGCACCTTTCCCACAAAGGGAACAAAAGAGAAGCCTGGAGGGCTGTGAAGTGCATGGCCTCCACTGCCAGCTCCCAAGCTGTGACCCAGGGAGCACTTCAGAGTGGGGGGCATGGGTATTTTCCAGGTGGAGGTGGTGTTGGTAAGGAATTGCTGAGCTTGGATAGTAACCTGCCCTCTGACTAGGGAGCAGATTGAGAACTTGACCTTAGCAAGGTGTGATTTCAGTGGGAAAAGGATCCTTATAGTTTTGCCCTTCAGGGGAAAGCTGTGCTCATTTCTGACACCTCAAAATATCTATGTGTTCTCAGTCAGTGATCAACTTTCTCAACTGTCAGGGAAAGTTTATTAAGCCTTTCTATGAGAAGGGATAATTTCACAAATACTCCTGCATGCAGGAGCCCTCTACATGCCATCCTGATGCTGTGGGAGCAGTAGCTGGTGGGTTGGCTTTGTAGGTAGCATATACAGTAGGGAACAGCCAGCTGTAGGAAGAGATTTTTCTGTCTTTAGTTGGGCTGGGCTGTGAGACCTCATAAGAGATGGTGAATGCTGTGTTTTGGTGTTCCTGGGGAATTGGAGGCTGTTTGGGAAATGAAAGATTGGACAGGCTTTAGAAACTCAGCTCCAACAAATCATGATAGTGTTGAGTTTTTTACTGAATGAATTGTTCCTTGGTGTGTAGTTTTATTCTGGTTAAATGCTTTTCAAATCCTTTATCTGCTCCTAATTATTGGGAACCTTTAAATGTTGATGGAGATTGAGTACTTTGCATAGTCAGATCTTGTTCCTGTTCTTCCTTTCCTTTCCTCCTTCCTTTTTCCTTCCTGGCCTTAAGCAAACCTCTTGTTCTTTTGCTTTCCAGGCTCCAGATAAAAGGAAAGCATTAGAAGAGACCAAAGCCTACACAACTCAGTCTCTAGCCAGTGTTGCTTATCAGATCAATGCACTGGCCAACAATGTCTTACAACTGCTGGACATCCAAGCATCCCAGCTCCGGAGGATGGAGTCCTCCATCAACCATATCTCCCAGGTAAGCTTTGCTCTCTCTTCAATACAGGACTGACAACATCTCAGGAGGCATTATCTTGTTTCTTGGGTTATTGAGCTGGACAGTTTGTTGGCTTCTTTGAATTCTCTGAGTAACATGATTAGAAAATGATGAAGCTTTTTTGTTTTAATATTTGTGGAAGCTACTTTGTGATTGAGAGCATGACTGAAATAAACCAGTTCCTTTATCAAGAAGCACTGGCATTATATTTGGTTTAGAGCAGGAGTTAATAATCAAGATTCCAGGTTTGGAAGCAGCAGTTGAGGGAGGGATAGAGAGAAGATTCTTTACCAGAAGGGAGTCCAGACAGAAGTACTGTATGAGTGGTGGCATTTAAGGTTGCAACATAATCTCATTTGTTTTCATAGCCTTGCAGGATGTAGTTTCATGAGCTGTGTGGCGAGGGGGAGGGGTTCACATGCTGCCACTACCTGCTGGAGTCAAACTCTTTCCAAGCCAAGGCAGTTGGATGAGTGAGCTGACCTGGCTTGTCCTGTTCCTGCAGTATTGCTGGAATTGGTGCAGGGAGGACAGGGGAACAGGTGATGGGAAAGAACATGCTTGTCCCTCTCAGTGGCAGCCTGTGTTCCCTTGGCTGAAGCTTCAGTCTAGCTGACTGCTGCTGAGGGGGAAGAGCTGCTGCTCTGGCACTGGTCTGATTATCTGGTAATTTCCAAAGCACCCGCCACTGGAACAGGAAAGTAGGATGAAGCACAATTGCTGTACATAGGTTTCTTGTTCTGTCAGGTTTTCAGAGTTTTCTTTATGCTAGCATTATGACTACCTCTGAAGAAATGACTGGATCAAGTACTGAACCTACAGGTTTGCCCAAGTGTTGGATGCCATTTTATCCTGAGCACATCTTTTCCTTAGTGCTTCAAAGCTGCACTGTGTGTGAAGTGCTGATTGTGAAGTTCTCCTTGCCCTACTGATATGACTAACCATGGGGAGAGCCAAATGCTTGATACTAGCACAAAAGGTGTTAACCCTCTGTACTGTTTGCTGCTTGAATCCAAGGCACTGTGCTGCAAGCTCTTGAGTCACCTGATACATGAACTGTTTGCTAAAGACTCTGAACAATCAGTGCTTTGTAGAGCTTTGGAGGAGTGGTTAGCAAGGTCACTTGCTTGTAGTTTGTGTTCTGGTTGGTCTTTCCTTCAACTAATCCTTGCTTAGAAATGAAACTAATTTTGTAGAATTAAGCTGGATACAGATAATGGACAAAAAAAGCTCAGCTGTTTGCTTTGAAATGTTTGTGCTCAAGTGATTCAACTGCATCTCTGAAATCTGCTGGGCAGTTGCTGTAATAAACTTGTTTCTAAATTCTCCAAGGTCTCCAGAGTGTCTTTCCCCATGCTTGTATCAGCCACGAATGTTTTCCTGCCACTAAAGCATGGGGATGAGCATGTTCTCAAAATGGAATTCTTCTCCATGAAAACAGTATTGCCTAGGAACAGAGCTGAGGCATTGCCAGTCAGTTACTCAATTCTGGGCTTTGCAACAGAGAGAGAGATACCAGGTGTCTGTGAAATAAGGTACAGTTTGATGGTTTTCCTGATTCAAATACCTTTCTTCCTTCTCTGGGAGAAAATCCTGTGGCTCTTCTGACCTGTAGGCAGTTTCTGTTCCCCCTGCTGTGCTTCATTCCTCTATGCATGTTTTCCAGAACGACTCTAGGCTCAATGACTGCATAGCTAATCTTGATTAGTAGCCACTCAGGGTTTTTCCTAGCTGTTTACCTTCTTTACTGGAAAAAAACACTCAGGAAAAGTTAGATGGAGTGCTATGTTCTATTCTTGTTACTGGGGCTTAATTTTACAGCTGGAAACACAAGCTGCTGGGTGTTTGTGGCTGGACTTGTGCTGTTCAGAAGGGAATTGCTTAGTGCTTTCTGCTGGCTGGTTTTATTGGGGAGCATGGAAGTGTAATGTTGATCTGCAGATGGAAAACCAAGTAGTGATTCACACCAGTGTTTTATAAGCCAGCAGTAACATTCTGCCACTCTTTATATTGCTGCTGCTTTGACTTTATTCTCTTTACTAGCAGCCTTTTGGGACCTATTGCTATCTGTTATGTATATCTTGTAAAATCCCCCTTACAGTTGATTTATGAACAAACACTTATTAGCTCATGGGAGGTATATCAGTGACTTACTAGCAGCTCTTCTAAAGCTGGGACAGCTTCTGTTCTTTCATTATGACTCTGAAAAAGTGGGGATGAAGTGTGGAAATATGTGTTCATCTTATTAAACACTTGCCATGTTGCTGCTGTGTCCCCAGCATTACCTGGGGCAGTGTGACCTCTGGGACAATCACACAGCAAAGTGAAAAGCTTCCTTTTACTGTAGTAGAAAAAAGGAGGTGTGAAATTATATTAATTGGTATAATTTATGCCTAAACACCTAAATAGAAATAGGTAACCATGAATATTGCTTTTTTTCAGCACTGTTCATTCCACTGGAGAATATTGTTGGTGCTTAACTGACCTTGCTGCTAGTGCTAGCATGGAAATGGAATCTTGGTGGTAGTGGAAAATAAACTTGTAGCTATTATTTGGTTAAAAGCTGCTCTATATGTAGGGCTTTTCTTACTAGAAAAAAATCAGAATGTGTTTTGGCCTAGCAGGTTTTGAGTGACAACCAGTGGAGGCCATGCTTTGCTTTTTCAGTCACTCCCATTTGGAAGTGGCTGTGCATGTAGAAGTAATCACCATAGAAGTATGTCCAGCTCTTCCTCAATCTAAAAAGAATAGATTACTAAAGCTGCCATTTTCCTTTCTAATGTTCATTCCTGGTTCCAGCAAATAGTTTATTTAATAATTTTACCTAGTATTGTGCCTCGTTATATCTTATGGGCATGAAAATATAAATAGTACATGACCATAGAATTACAGATCTTATATTTTGTTTGCTTTCTCTTTGAGAATCTGCTAAATAGCTCTAACTTTTCCCTGCCTGTACCCTTGTGTGAATTGTAGTGCAGTGGTTTTGTAGCCTCACCTGTTCACACTTAAAAGCACTTGCTTCTTCTCCTTAGATGTTGTCCTAGCATGTTTTTTGACCATAGATCCATCAGTAGAGTTCAGTGTGGTGTGTCACCTGGGGATTGAAGCATAGCTTGCTATTCTCTACCTGGCTTCTCCCCTCTTGATTTGCAGGAGGAAAACAATGTCATGTCAACCTGATCTTGTCACGCTAACTCAAGTTCCTTGTATGTGGCAAACCCAGGAGCAGCAAGGGTGTGATTGAAAGCTATCAGGCTTCTCTACAAAGTGAGAACAAGTAGAATGGGGACCTTAGAGTTAAGAGGGTCATGGTGGAAATAATAAAGCATAGAACTGCTTCAGGAAAGGTCAGTTGGGCCTTGCTTGGAAAATGCAAGGAGGAAATTTTGAGTGATGACTGAAAAGCTTCATTTAATGGTAGGAAATTCTGCTTTCTTGCTGAAGTCAGTGTATTATGGGATTGTTTTTTCTTCCTTTTAAGTTCTTTTTGAACCATGTTCAAAACTAGACTGTATAAGGTAGCAGGATAAGCCTTCAAGCCACAAATCAACCTTTATCTGACTGGAAAGGGGATAAACGTCGTCTTTGGGAAGCTGATCCTTCTTTGTCCATTTAGAGGATTTCCTTGTGTGTGTTGTGAAGTGTTGGGCAAGATGCAGTGCAGGACTGAAGAGATGAGTTGTACTCTGTCTCTTAAACTAGGCTGGAAAAGGTGTTACTGACTTTTTTTGAGCAGTGCACATGTTTTTGCTCTCTAATAGGTAGTGTATCACAAGCTAATAACATGCTTAATAACTAGGAAATGGTTTATTCCTCTTAATTAGAAGTCATTCAAGTACTGTTTAAACTTGAATGCTTTTTAAACAATAAACTTAGCTTGAAATTATGCAGTTGGGCTGCATGTGTGTCTTGGCAGATGAAATACGACATTTAAGAGTGGATGAACAGTAGAATTATTACATTATCCTAGTGTTCCAGCTCAGGGTACTTTTTGCCTGCTGTAGTGCTGAGTGAGATGCTAAAGGAACTGAGGACAAACTCCATTTTGGAGGTGAAACCAGGAACAACTTATCTTCATGTAATTTGGGTCATTAAGGTCAAGAGAGAAGTCCAGTCAAACAGCCTGAAAGAAATTAGACTTTCTCAACTATCTGGTCTCTTTTCTGTGCCACTGTTTGGATTTAGTTTCCTCCTACACCCTAAATCTCATGAGACAGCACTGGCAGGATTAGAAGCCTGTAAGCTGATAGGAACTAGGCTATCCTTGATTTTATTTGTTCCTCTCTGCACACTGAGGATGCTCTGCTCACCACTTACTCATCATCTGAAATATTTGCCTGAGATAAGGTCATTGCTGATAATGGCAGCTCACCTAGTTGGCTAGTGTTTAAAAGCATCCTCTAAGCAGTAGAAACAGAAGAAAGAAAATGTGGTGTGATTTGTTTCCAGATGCATTTTTAGAAAGGAGAGGTTCTGCAAGCAATTACCATGACATAAGCAAACATCCTGGAAAAAGAGATTGCAAGCTAGCTACAGATCTCGCTGGAATAAAGATCTTTTTCCTGTGTGCTCCTGTCCATTTGCCTAGATTTCTTCATCCTGGTGCTTCTTAAAACAAATGCATAGCTGTTTACATTAACTATATACTTTGGGGAGTAAACACTGTATTGCTGAATGGATATGCACAGCTTAAATCCAGCAAGTACATTGACCTCCCTTAGGCAACCAGGCTTTACCCAAGCAGTGGGGAGGAGGCAAGCCACAGAAGTTTGCACAGCAATCTTCTTGTGGTCCATTAAATGGTGTCCTGATGTACTACTACTTTATCTCTCAGGGAAGTATTTTACTCCTCAGCCACACCTCTGTTCCAGATGAGGATAACTGTAGCTGTATGTTGATTATTGATCCACTTTGTGCACAGTTAGGTTTCTTGCAGTTCAGTAACTCTTCAGCTTGTGTTGGCTGTTCAGGTTTGCCTAGGTCAGTGGTCACTCACACATGGGTCTGTGGTGGTTGTTACTGTGGAGCTCTAAGAGCTTCTCTTGCAGTGCTGTTGTGCAGTTCAGAGGCTTGCAACCCCCCATGGTGTCTGGAGCACCTTTTCCAGGACACCAGAGTACCTTCCTCTGTTAGCTTTAAGCACTTTCAACACTGGTCAATGTTTGTGTAGTGTATATCTCACTTTTGCCCAAAGAGATGTCAAGAGATGGCCAGTCTCTTTTGTTCCCTATCATCCTCTTGTGCCAGATAGTGTTTTGTCCTTTGTATCCTCCACCTCAGACTTTGGGCTCAATTCTCCTGGAATCAATATCTTGACAGCTACAGACTTCTGGCTGCTGCTTTCTGCAGGCTTCTCTTTGTGTGTCATCCCCAATGGCTCACACTCCTCATCTCCCTGAGCATTTGCAATCAAGTTTAATCATGATGCTAATAACAGCACAGTGGAAATGTCTAATTCCTGAGCACATGATCAGTTTGACTAATGAATTTACTGTCACCATAGTGGGAGATGATGCTCAGCAGGGGGAAAATAGCAATGTCTCTCTGTGCCTCCAAACAAGACTTCTCTTCAAGACTGGTCCTGCTTCTCCACCTGCCATCAGGCACAAGCCTTTGAGAGGAGGTGGTCCTGGAGGAGGGGTTGACTGGTGGCATGAGTTCTTCTTGGCCCAGAGCCTTTTGCCAGAGTGGCCAGCCTTCTTTTAGCAGGGGAGGGTTGTGTCTCGGTATAGAATGAGTACTGCTAGGGCTGTTGAGGCCATGGGGGTGTTCCCAGCAGCTAAAATTACAGTATTTCATATCAGTTGTGGCCCAGAGGAGGAGACTAAGAGAAATCCATTTCCAGAAACAACCTGCAACTTTCTGCTTTAGTTGTGTGTGGAAATGAAAATGGTAATGAAGAAGTAGAGCAGCCTTAGCAGCTCCATCTCTGTGCTATCACTTCTCCACCCTGTTAAACATCATACACACTTCTTATATGGTTGTCCATCTTCTGCTTTTACTTAATATAGCCCAAATTACAAGAAGCCTGGATGACTCAGTCCAAAATAGTAACACAGTCTTAGGAAACATGTGAGGGAATTGTTCTTAACTCTCTCTTTATTTTTTTTTTTGCTAGAATATCTGATTAAGCTTCCATCTGCAGTGCTGTGGAAACTGGGATTTCAGAGGAGGTTTGAGCTGAGTGAAGTTCATGATGCTTCTAAGCTTGCCCTCTATTGATGTACCTTCAGAAGGGAGAGCTGGTTACTGAAGGGGGTTTGATAAAAAGGGGAGACTGGGTCAGGGAGTTGATCTGTCTTGTTCTGTATTTGTCTTTGAAACCAAGAAGTGAGGAGCTTGTCAGATCCTAGCTGTTTTGATATTCAAGTGACATGGAAGAACTCTTTGCTGCAGTAATATCCTGAAAGAAGGTAGTAGTATGGGTGGCTAGCTAACTGCAGAGTGGAATAAGTATACAGGAAACTGAAGTGAGCTCTATAGTGGCTAAGAGTTGTTCTGCCATCTTACTTTACTGATAAGACAAGAGGAAAAAACCTAGCCATTGCTGGTTATCCTCCCACTGGAGTAGTTATCATAGAGCCTTGCTTGCTTTGTCCCAAATCCTGAACAAATCCAGAACTTGAATAGTTCTGACCTGGAGAAAACATGATCCTCAACCTTGGAACATTTAGGCAACAAAAGAAGAGAAAAAGGAATTTCCTATGTGTTAAGCTGTGTTTGTGGCACCAAGCCAAGAGGGTTTGTGCTGTAGCTAATGTGGCCTTTAGCCATCTGATGGCTGTTTGATTAGTACTCAGGAGTTCCTCCTGGTGCAGTGCTGACCCAACTGAAACCCAGCAGACTTCCCCCTAGCTTACATCCCTCTCATCAAATGAGATATGATCAAAGAGCTATAGAAATAACATTGTGCCTTGGATGAGCTGGAATCAAAACTGTGGTGCCAGATGGCTACAGGATACTCAGTGCAATTTCCACATATGTTGTCCTTGTTTCAGATCTTGGGGAAATAATCTGTCCTGGGACCTGAATGCACATAGGGAGGGAGAGAGGGAGGTGATTGGGACAGGGTTTTATTTTCGTGTGTGTATGTGGCTTTTGCTTGGTTTTTTTGGCTTGATTTTGTTTGTTTGTTTGGGGTTTTTGTACCTGTGACCAATCAGAATAGGTTTTTCTGTTCTTTAGCACAACCTGATTATTTTGAGAGATGCAATAAATCCACTACCCCAACCACGTAACACAACTTCTGTTGTTGGGAGATGTTTTATTTGCTGTTAGAGAGGATAAACCAAAGCACTCAAGAGACAATAAGTTAAAGCTCAGGCTATACCACCTCCCTTCTTTTGGTGTATTTCTCCACCACCTCCCCCCAGTTTGAAATGCCCAATTACAACTCAATGTGAGGGGTTTGGCTCTGAGGGGAGTGTTTTTGTTCAGGCATGAGTATTCTAGCTTGTCATTAGCCATTCTTTACCTCAGACAAATGTTCAGAAAGTTCAGACTTGTTCTGCTGAGTTTATTTTCCTACAGGCTTTTTTTAGCTGGTTTCCTTCTCAGCCACCTGCAGTGCTCTTTGCAATTGCACATGTTCATCTCTCTCCTATGAAGCTGCTTTTTTTGGCACACAAAATGCTTTTCCTTCAACATGCAGGGTTTTTTTTTCTACTCCCATGATGGTTCTTTTAGTGAGTCCAAACTACTGAAGAAGCTGTTTAATTTTCCCTTTTTGTCCTTGTGCTTTCCTTCAATCAAGAATATATTTAGATTGGTATGTTTTGTTTCATTCTAGACAAGTGCATTGCTTCCAGTAAGGAAAAGAGGGACTCATTCAGCCACTTGAAAATGCAGAAACACTCACGTGGGAACTTGCAGAAGCATATTTTGTTGGTTTTTTTTTTTCAGTTACTTTTTCTTTTAAAGAGCCTACTCATATATGCAGATCTTGAGGAATACCCAGCAAAAAAATAAAAGACATTTAAAATGACTAAAAATCTCATTTCAGGTGCTGAAATCCATTCACACATAGAGTTGGGATTTGACATTGCATAATCCAAAAGCATTGATCTCCTTTTTGTGCTTTTTAAGGCTGACTACAAACGTTAACATGTTATGACTGCACATCCCAAATGTTGTTCTGTCAAAATCAATCAGGAAGATTGTACACTTGAAAGACTTCTCTTTGGAAGTGTCTTCTATTTGAAAGACTCTTTTTAATCAGCAGATTTTTGCATTTCTGGCTTGTGTTCAAATATAATTATTAAGTCTTTGGATCCATTTAGATAGTTTCTTTCTCTGGAAACTTGCATTAGCAATGCAACTGGTGTTAGTTAATCATTGAGATGTCTGTTTGGTTTACTGTGTAGAACATCCACAGCTCACTAGAGGAGAAAGAGAGGATGTGCTGTGGTAGTTCCCTTATCAGAATCCTGTCCTGGTGAAGAGAAGATGAGGAGGGGAGAGAGGCAGGACTGAGAAAGAGCACTGCCCTTCAAAAGGGTGTTTGTCATACACTCAGGTGGATGGCTAGGAATTGTTAGTTTGCCATGCACTATGGTTTTGATCTGAAATGAAATGGCCTTAAGTTGCAGCAGGGGAGGTTTAGATTAGATATAAGGAGGAGTTTCTTGACTGAAAGGGTTGTTCAGTCTTGGCCCAGGCTGCCCAGGGAGGTGCTGGAGTCACCATCCCTGCAGGGCTTGAAGAAACATCGAGATGCTCTCCTTAGGGCCATGGGTTAGTGGCATGGGAGTGCTAGGGATGCTTGGACTGGATGAGCTTACAGGTCTCTTCCAACCTTAGTGATTCTGTGATGCAGAGCTGGGTCTGCACTTCTTGTCCTGCAGTGGTTGTGAAGTGCTGGTGTGTGGTGGTTAGCCACAGCTGAATCTCCAGCAAATACTGGAAGTTATATTCTAGAGTGATCAGGGATTGTGTGTTAGAACAGGGAATAACACCACAGAAGCTACTTCTCCCTCCCCAGCTCCTAGCTTTTGATGCCGAAAAGCCACAGGTTGAAGAAAATTGCAATTAATCTCTCTATTTCCCTTTCTCTGTGTCCTCCCACAGATCTACATTAGTGATGCTTTTTTTTTTTCTACCCGTTTATTATACTCATACTCATGAAGAAGTAATTGAACCAGCAGTTGAATTTGAAAGCCAACGTAAAAAGTGCTAGCTGGAATACAAAAATCCCTGTCCTACTCCCTCCTGACATGTATCAGAGGTCATGGGAAGGCTTCCTTTTTCCTCTTAGGATGAGTAATGTCCACAATGCACTGCTTACTGAAGTGTGTGTACATGTGGTTTGCTCAAACAGTTAAAATCAGCAGTAGGGTTTATCCAAAGCACAGGAAGTATGATCCATAACTCACTCCTCATTCTCCTTAGAAGTTAAAACCATCAGTGGAAGCTGTTGTGCAGATGAGCCTTGGGGATCTTTGGCACTGTGTTTCCCTCTGCTCGGAGCAGACAGCTCTTGCAGTGGTGCCTATACCTGTGCCAAGCTACACTCAGGCTGTCTGCTCTCAGAGCTGCTGCAGGTGGGCAGCTCTGAGGAGACAGGGACTTGCTTGGCATGGCACAGGAAGTCTGGAGGAGCCAGGAATAGAGAGCTTCAATCTGCCATTTTGCAGGCTCTTGCTGCTAGGCACAGACCCATCCCAGCTCTTCCCTTCCCTCCCCTCAGCTGACATGCCTGCAGACAGCCTCCTCCTGCGTGCCAGGCCAGCTGCTGCTGCTGCACTGTCTGACCTCCATACTCCAGATGTTTGAAGTTCCATTTCCCTCATACTTCTGTGAACTTCAGCAAAGTGCTTCTGGCGTTTCACCAATGCAGCAGGGAGGGCTGTTGTCTTAACTGTTTTCTTTCCATAGCAGAGCTGATAAAAATCTTTTCCTCTGCAGGACTTAAACTCCATTTGCCTCCTTCAGTTGCCATCTGCCAGTCTTCCTTCTCATATCCCTCTCCCTGTTCCCAAAGATAATCCTGCAGACCTCCCTTCCTTATGCTCTCTGTTGACATAATCTTCCCTTCAGCTGGGGAAGGTGGGGTGAGGCTATGGGGAGATAGATGCCCTTGTATGTCTCTGTAGGTGCTCCCCATTTACAGAGCTTAATTCTGAGGTGACATTTCACAGGTGAGACTTAGTGATTTCCTTCAGCTGCTCCATTTTATGTTCTCAGCATCTTGCATGAACATGCTCTGAAGTAGCTGTTAGAAAATAATGAGAAGCTTCTTCCCTTCTGTGCTGTCTGAAGAAGGAATGTGTGTCCTCCAAAGCAGTACTCCCATTTTCAGTTGGCACTAGGAAAGAAAAGTCAGGCAAGTCTGGCTCTTGGACAAATGGGCTGGTTTCTTTGCTCTGATTCTTGTCCCTAGAATGTCAGGCACCTGCTCCTAGCCCCTCTGGCCTGTCCTTGCCCTGTGTCACCTTTGTGTGTGTCTCTGTTCTGCTCAGTTTCTCCAGCAGGATATGTGATTGGACTTGCCAATAGGAACACTCTGAAAAGCATCTGTATAAATAATGCTTTAGCTGCACAGACCTCTCTTCCCTCTCCTTTTCAGTGCTGATGTATAGGTGTATGTGCTACCTCACAGACTGTGTTTTGGGATTTGGTATCTTTGAGTCCAATTCTCAGTGAATCCTAGTCTTCCTTTTAGGATTTCTTAACAGCAAGAGGGCTAAAGGTGATTCTGTTTCTCTAGGGCCAGGAAGCTTTAAGCCTGTTTCTCTAGCTCTTGTTTTCAGCTTCTTGATTTTAATAAGGCTTATCAAAGCCCCCACTTCTTTTTAAGACATATGAATATGTTAACTCTTGCAAGCACATGTTCTGTTGGTCATGTTTTTAAGGATGCCCTGCATGGAACTTGGTTGAGCTTGAGAAACATAATAGTGGAGCAGGACCTGCTATGGACTGTGTGCATTATATTTTACATTCTATGTTTCTGAATTCTAAAACCTTACAGCAAACAAACTGTCCTGAATGAACAGAATGCCCTTGGTATACTCCCCTCCCAACTGTCCTGATATCCCAGGAAAAATACTTTCTAGAAAGGTAGAAAATATCTTCAAACCTTTACTGAAATCTGGTCTGCATTATGGTGATTGCTGGGAGATTTAAATTCTTAAGTCAAGGGCTAGCTTCATAGGATTAAACTGGCATATAATCTGCATTCAGACAGAATTGAAGAAATCCAGTGATAAACTGTCCAAATAAACCCCCAAACCATCACTTTTTAACCTCCCTGCCATTGGGTGATAGTAGTAAAATGTATTGCTAACCTTGTGGCTTTATATATATACATATATATGTTGTTTATGTATAAAATATATTCAAAATATGTGCATATACATATGTACCTCTGGAAAAAGGAGTTAGTATTTCTTTCATGATTATTTCATTTATTTCATCATTATTACAAGTGCTTTTCCACCTCTGCTGATGGCAAACAGTTTACACAGACCCTGCAGGTTGCTGTGTACGTGTTGATGGCCTTAGTTGGTTATGTTAATCTGTCCAGGCTTTGGAGTGTGAGCCCTCTCTGCAGGCAAAGGAAGGTGACAGATCAGATTACATGAGATGTGGTTTATCTGGCTCCTCTAGCCTTTTACCTTAAGAGGCCTGGATTTACTAGGACTTGAGGAGGTGAAGCTTTCAGTCCTACTATTGTGACTTGTCTGTATGCTGAAAAGAATGTGTGAGAAAGTCTCTACACCTCCCAGAAAACACTGCTGGATTTGCAGCTCTGGAAATACAACTCTTCCAGCTATTTCAGTTGCCTCCTACATTGCCAGCACCACATACAAAGCAAACACACAAGGTGAAACTGAGATGTCTAAGTGCTTCAGAGGTGGCAGGAGACCTTTCTTTCATGGTGTGGCTTCAGAAGGCAGAGCAGGATGTTCTGAGGATTCCCAGATGACATTAGACACTGGCTTCAGGCAACAGACTTTTAGCTTTAGTGAAAAATGGATCTAAGGATTGCATATGTGAAGAAATAAAGCCTTGAAATTCTTATGTTCTTAAAAGAGCTTGGGGAACTAAGGGAAAAAAAAGAAACCCCAAACCTTTTTTCTTCTCCTCTTGCTTGTTGCTACCACAGGCTTTCTTCTGTGGATTGAGTGATAAGGTGAGAATGCTTTAGCAGGCTTGATTCCTGACTAGCCAAGAGACTGATAAAGATGGCTTGAATTCAGCTCTTGAGCTAATCAGGGACTTGCATTTGACATAACTGGTGGCTAACTGGGTATGAGAAAAGGCTGGGTCAGTGTCCTATCTTAGAGATAGGATTGGCCCCACCAGTCACTGATAACAGGGCAGTGATTCTGGCCAAGTTTCTTTCAGGTTTTTTAGATGTTGGTTAACTTAATCAGATGTCTGTGCTGAAGAGCTGGCAAGAGGCAGATCCATAGCAAACTGCCTGCTTTTGGGCTATAACTGAGTTGGTGCAGACACAGCTAGGGATATCCCAACTATTTCTAGTCAATGGAATTGACAGCATTCCCAACACCAGCAGAGCCTTGGAGAAGATCCCCATGGGATCAATGTGTGTGTGTGTGTGTGTGTGTAACAATAAACAAGGGTCAGCAGTGCCAGTTGCACTGGTGCTCAGCTCTCAGCACCCTCAGTGAGGCCAGGATTGCTCAGCACTCACTGTCCTGGGCCAGAGGTGGAAATGAAGGGAGGCAAAGTCCTGAGTTTCCTGAAGGCTCTCTTGATGAGGCTCTCACAATATATAAGCAACAATAATCAAGTCAAACACTGAAGTTATTTGTACTTTCATCAACAGGTAACAAAAGATATAATTTGTAACATTGTGTAGACAGCTGATTGTACATTGTGTCTTAAAACCACAAATGACTCACTTTCTTTTTCATCTCTGATGTGCCTTGAACCCATAATTGATATTTTTCTGTTGAATATTTCTCTTGCAGTGTAAATACATTCACATTTCCTTCTGTTGAATACACTAACATTTCTTTTGAATTTCTTTCACCAAACAGCAGCATTAAATGGTGTTTTCCCTGAAGAAGTTAGCTGTCTGGCTGAGCTCATTAAAGCTGGGGATTTTATTGTCCTCTTTGTAGGTCAGACTGACTTCCTTGCAGGTAGCCTGGACATGTGTTGTCAAGGATTTCTTCAGGGCTGTTACTCAATTAGCCAGAACTCATTTAAAAAGTCTTATTAAAAATATGCTTTCTTTATGGAAGTAGCAGTGGGCTAAAGCTATGTTTCTACACCAGAAACTCGACCTTTTTCCCCCCCTGTTCTTTGCCAGCTCTCTGTATCTGACAGGAAGTTGGAGCAAAGTGGGGTTGGTTTCTTCTCCCAGGTAACTAGCAATAGGACAAGAGAAAATGGCCTCAAGTTGTGCTAGGAGAGGTTTAGATCTTATCTTATGTCTTCCTTGGGAGAAGAGACCAACCCCTGTGAGGCTACAACCTCCTTTCAGGTAAAGTGAGGGAGAAGGTCTCTCCAGGCTGAACAAGCCCAGTTCCCTCAGCTGTTCCTTACAAGACTTGTGCTCTAAGAATGAATATCTGCAGCATGAAAAAAGAACAACTCTTTGCTGTATCATTGCTGTGCTGCCCTTTGCCTTGAGGCTGCTTCTGAGGAAGCAAACAGTTAACATTTAACTCTACATCCTGTTGATCAACGGTGTCTTTTTTCCCCTATGGTTTGAAGCAGACAGACAGTGGAGGTAGCTAATCATTAACAGTTCCTTCAACCTCCAAGCTTCATTTTTTTTTGCTGGCCTGCTCCCTAGCACCTATTTGTAATGGCAGAGGGGTTTGCTTGATGCTTTAGCCTAAATTTGCTTCCCAAAGGAAATGTTGTGCTTTTCCAAGGGCTGTCTTCTCCTCCTTGTCCAAATCAGCACAGTGCTGGATTTTTTTCTTGCTGATTATATTATCTAGGAGCAAGAATCCCATCCCTGTTCCCCACATTTGAACTTATGCTATGTATTTGTGTTTCAGCATAGATCTGTTTGCAAGTGCTTGTTAACCTTTTGTTATCCCAAGCTGATTTGCCATACTTTGCTCCTCTTTATCTTTGATGTTTAAAGGTAGGTTTTGTGCATGAAATCACAAACTAGCTACTGTTTAGCTCTCTTGTTACCCTATCAGATCAAACACTCACAGCTACAGGTGCCAAGTGTGGCCACAACTTTGAGAATGTTCTCCTTTGGCTCTTCCCTGGTATGTGTGGCTAATCTCTCTTGGGAATTAAACCTTGTCTGCCTGCGTATCTCTGCTATCCTGCTCCAAATTGCTTCTGTTCTGGGCTTTTCCTCTTTTGGAAGTGAAAAACATTGTCTGTAACAAACCAAACTTCAGCATCAATAATGTGCAGTCTTTAGACCTGGACATAAGTATCGAATGCACCCTCAGCAAGTGTGTGGATGACACGAAGCTGAGTGGTGTGGTTGATGTGCCAGAAGGGCAGGATGCCATCCAGAGGGATCTGGATAAACTTGAAGAGTGGGCCCAAGAGAATAAAATGAAGTTTAATAAGTCAAAATGCAAGGTCCTGCACTTGGGTAGGAGTAACCCTAGACATGAGTACAGACTGGGTGAAGAACTCATTGTAAGTGGCAGTGCAGAGAAGGACTTGGGGGTCATGCTAGATGAAAAGCTGCAGATGAGGCAGCAATGTATATCTNTCCATCCCTGGCAGTGTTCAAGGCCAGGCTGGATGCAGCCCTGGGTGAGCTGGGCTAGTGATTGGCATCCCTGCTCAGTGTGGGGAGGTTGGAACTAGATGATCTTTAGGGTCCCTTCCAACCTGCCCATTCTAGGATTCTATGAAAAAGTCTTTTTTCTTGAAGAAACAAGATGCTGATGGGCAGAGTATTGCTCTAGGCAAAGCATGTGCTGGGAGCCTTTGATTTGCATAGGGGCAAAATACCACTTTGCTTTTCTGGTGTTCCAGATGTGCTAGGAGTTGCAGTGCCATTTGCTCTGAACAGTGAATGACTCTAATGCCAGTCAGCATTTACACAGGTACCCAAAGTTGCTGGCCCTGCCCTGGGACATGGATAGTTTTCTCTTGGCTTGGTTTGCATCACTGAAATCCTTGGAAATCACTGCTCTATATTTATATATAGAAATTATGTATATAAATTGATGGGATTTGTTTATATTTGCTCTAGATTTAATTTTGGGTATGCTTTCTGATATAATTACTATATGCTGTTTTCCTGGTCAAGTTTGTTTGGTTTTTTTTTCTTTCCATGAACAAGAATCTGTTGCAAGATTACTGAAGTTGTTTTCCAGAGCATGTATGGTACAGCATCTGTTCCTGGAATTTCTTGTCCTCTGCTCCCAGTAATTTATGGAATTATTGCAGGGAGGAAAGGTCACTCTTCATGGGCTACCTGCTAGGAGAAGATACATCTTCTTTACTGGGAAGATTTGTTTTGTTGCTTTCTTCTTTTGACATCAACATAAAGAGACTTCTTAGTATAAAGAAGCATTTTTGCCCATCCACTGAATAAAAAATGAATTTATTAGTATCAATGGATTCTCTTTGTGAGAATTGAGTAGAAACATGGATTTATTTCAAGAGGCAGAGCAGTAGCTTAAAATACCCTCTTTTAAAACATTGTAGTACATGCTTAGTACCTCTCTTATGTGAGGCTTAGTTTGTTTGATCCTTCAGATTCCTGCACTGACCTTTTTGTGGCTCTTGAGGTATTTCCTAACAAAATGATGGAGCTCAGCATATTTTAGATTCCTTCACTTGCATCTTTAAGGCTTCATCTTATTCTTTTAGTGAATCTGCTGTAAACAGCCTGGCTGAAGGTAGCCTCACTGCTGAAATGAGTCCTCCTCTGTGCAGACTCTTACTCTGATGTGCACTGATGGCTTTGCTGAAAGAAATTACTGCACAGACTTCCCAAGCTTAGTGCTCCTCTGGGGCTGCAGGCAAATTGCTTAGCTTGTCTGTCCTGGTTTCCCAGCTGTGGAGTTGGAGTAATTTATTCCTAGTGTCAGTCAAAAGAATGTGGAGGGTTAATCTGCAAGGACTGTAGATCTGCATAGTGTCTTTTAGAGTGTCAAAGCAGCAATGTAGCACTGTAATTTCATTATTAATAATGCTTATTTCATTCAAGTGTAATTTCCAAACAGCCTTCAGGTAGATTAAACTCCTCTCATCAATAAAGCAGCATCCTTCCAGCAGCGTTAACTCAGGGCAGACTTTGTGAGGCCTAAACATGCTTTCTCTGTTAAAAAAAACAACACAAAACCAAAACAAAAACAGCAAAATGCCTAAAGAAGGCCAAACTTTCTTGTTTTGTTTTGAATCTAGACTGTGGACATCCATAAGGAGAAGGTGGCTCGCAGAGAGATAGGCATTTTGACCACCAACAAGAACACGTCGAGGACTCACAAAATCATAGCTCCTGCCAACATGGAACGGCCTGTAAGGTACATTCGAAAGCCTATAGACTACACAGTGCTGGATGATGTTGGCCATGGTGTGAAGGTAAGACTCCCTGGACACCTGAGGGACTCCAAGTAACCCAGAGCAGCAGATAGGCTTGGGGCAGAATGGTAGTGGCATGGAAACAGTTAGTTTGGTGTTGGTAATAAGGGTTGTGGGTTTGATATGCTCTCATGTACACGTTTCAATAACCAAGTGGATTATTTTACAGTGATGGGGTTGTTGAGCAATGTTTGGCTGTCAGGGATAGTCACAGTGTCTGCTCTTAGGCTAAGGACTTGGCAATACTTACCAATACTTAAAGGGTGGGGGTCAGGAGGCTGGGGCCAGGCTTTGTTCTGTGGTACCCAGGGACAGGACTAGAGGCAATGGGCACAAACTAGCACCCAGCAAGTTCCAGCTGAACATCAGGAGGAACATTTTTCCTTGGAGGGTAGTGGAGCACTGACCCAGGCTGCCCAGGGAGGTGCTGGAGTCTCCATCTCTGGAGAGATTCCAAACCCAACTGGACACATCCTGTGCAAGCTGCTCTAGGCTCTCCTGCTCTGGCAGGGGAGTTGAACCAGATGAGCTCCAGAGGTCCCTTCCAACCCCTAACAGTCTGGGATTCTGTGACTTGTCAAAAAAGCCATGACTGACTTAAAATCATCCCTCCTTCCTCCTCTTGATAGTTTCCGGAACTCCCTTTTATTTATTTTGTTCTTGAGGAAAAAGAAATCATCTGTTATAGGGAAACTGGCTGGTGGGGTGGGGTGTTTTAGTGGGATTTTTTTTTTGGAGGATGGTCAGGAGAAAGTGGGTCAGCTAGCTGGCATTTAAATCTCAGTGGCACTTGATGTCTCACTCCCGCTTGTACTCTTGGCCAGCCTCATTTTTCCTTGTTCTTTTTCTAAATGAAAGCCTTCATAAATTAATGTTAACCTGTCTTGAAGTGCTCATAGTTGATGTGAACGAATAGAACACCCTTTGCTCCCTGGCCATCTCTTTAGACCTTCCAGGTGTATTCAGTTCCCAACAATCTTTCCTTGAATGGCATTAAAAAGCTTTTATTCAAGGCCTATATATCCTGTGCAGCTTGATGGGCTCTGGTCAGTCAGTTGTGCAGCTAGATCAGCTCAGCATGTGCCCTTTGAATCCCTGAGCTCTTGAGGAACAGATCTTTCAGATTTACTTGACACAAGAGAGTGCAAGGCACCTCCTGCCTCCTAGTAACCCTCCACATGCCCAGATGGCTGTGTAGAGGAAGTGCAGAAGCAGATACCTGTGCTTGGGGCATGGAGAAGGTCTCTAGATGCCTTGCTCTGTCTCACATGGGGCAGGTGATGAGAGCAGGAGTGGCAGTGATGGTGAGCAGCTGCTCTCTGGAGCAGATTTCCTCCCTCGTGGGAGAAATTTCCTTGGAAGGCAGTGCTATTTCCTCCTCCAGCATCTTCTTGATGTCAAAGCTTTTGTGGAACATCCTAGGATTGCAGAGGTGCTTTCTCCTTCAGTCTGAAAGCTCCATGGCAGCCCCAGCTGTTCCACTCCCTGCCCCTTCCCTTTGCAGGTGTAGATACAGATGCAGTCTCCAAAAGGAGTAAATATGTAGGAGTTTTATATACATGCCTATGGAGGCAAGGCTAGCATCAATCAGAACCAGGACAGCTTTTCAAGTGGGTTTGCTATGAGAAGGCTTTCCCTTGCAACACAAATATTACATGTCGCTGGCTCCAAGAAACACAGAGGCAAGCATTTTTGCTGGTCTGTTAAGTAGTTGCTCAGCTGTCACCCTCTGGGGACAGGGGGAATGGAGCTGAAGTCATTCTTGGTAAATCAGAGTAACTGTCATGATGGGAGAGCCTATCTTCCTGTGTAAAATTATTAGGCAGAGGCTACTTGAGCATTTCCTTCCTTCTCTTCCTTTCTTTTGTGAAAGGGGGGGGGAAATAGTGTGCCAGCAAATAAATAGGTCAAATACAATTACTCATACAGAAAATGCTCAGTTTAAGAGTGGGGAGGAGAAGGAGGAGGAAGCTTGGAAGCTGCCTTAAAAGATCAGCAAGTTGGGGTTTGAATTGATTAGAATCCCTTTGTTGTTGTTTCAAATAGGAGGCAGGTGGAATTGCAGCAATTTGTAAAATGGCAGCTAGGTAGGGAATTGGAAGGATGCCTTCTGGTGAACTTAGGCAAAATGGTGAATACATGCTCCATTGAAAGGCCTAATAGCTCTAATTGGATCAAGTTGGGCTTTGAAGAACTGTTAGTTCCATAAAGCAAACTTAACTTGTATATGAAGATTGATCACTTTTTCCAGCATTAAGAAAAAAGGCATTATTCCATCCCTGTCACACACTTGCATTTCAGTGCATTAGAACTGGAAGAAGCTTTCTAGCTCAGCAAGTCAAACAGGAGTTAAGCATTCAGAAGTATTTCTCAAGCAAACACAAGTTGGAAGGACTCCCTTAAAGCAGGGTTTGGGCCAAAACTTAGCCAGTACTAAGCTTAGAGAAGGGAGCCTTGTGCTCAGCCATGTCCACTTCTCAGCCTGCCCTGCTCACCTGCACTCCTCAGGCTTCCCTTGGGGCCAAGCAAAAATGCAGATGAGATGCTGATGTGAGGGTGGAAGGCCACCTACTCATGCCTGCTTCCCCTTTAGGATAAGACCTTTGATATGTTAGCCACTTGAGTATTAACACTTAAATAATTCACTGTAATAAAGCCAAAGTGAGACAGCTCCTGAAGCTGAGCCTGGGTTAACCTCTGTCAGACACTCATGCTTCAAAGGATGGTGCCAGTTTCATTAATGTCACAGCAGCCCTCTGGGGTCATGGCCAAACACTAATACTGCTCTAGGGTGAAGAAGGCTTCCCTAGGGCAAAAGGAACTCCTCCTGTTGCCAACTCTAATAGACTGTTGAGTGTTGACACTGTGCCCTTCACAGGGCACTTGCTGCTGGGAATTCAGAAGTGTGTCCAGTGTCATCTGATACAGTGTAGGTTTCAAGCCTTTCTGCTTGCAAAGAAAACCCCAAAACTAGGAGGTTTCTTTATCTTCTAATTTTGAAACGGAATTATTTTTAACCTCATTGCAGCTACATTCCATGTTACCAACTCAAAGAATCCCAAAAGCTAGGAATCTAGCCTGCTTGCTGCTTTAAAACATCTCCCAGCATGCTATGATGGATGCAACAGACCCAAAGCAATACTGCTGCTTCTTGGAACATCCTGATCTCTCTAGTTCTTTGCCTCAGCATCCCCAGCAAGCCTACACACTGTGGTTTTGTTCTGATCCTGGGATCTGCCTGAAAGCTGTCTCCTGTGTGTTCAGTCATACAACTAGTGGGAGGAGAAGGGATTTGTGCTCCTTGCAGCTTGTGCAGGAGGTCTTAGAGCTGTTCTTCACTTCACTAAGCTTTTTTCCTCTTGCACCTCCTGTCTCTCATTTTCTAGATCCCTCTCAGAACAGTCCCTTCTCTCTTCAAGCTGTGAGCCTTATGCATGCTGCTGCTTCTCTTCCTCATGCCCTGCATTTCCTTCCTTCCTGACTCTGACCTTCTCACTCACCAGGCAGTTGGTGGTAGTCATGATCTGCCAACTGTCAGAGGCATTTACAGAGAGATGCTTGCAGCTACACTAAACATGTACCTGCTTTTCCTTTGGCTTTTCTCCTGTCTTTTTTTCCTAGTTTTTCGTAACATCCCAAGGAGTCCAGACCCTGCTGCCCAAACTGGTTCCAGTTCCAAGCAGTTTTTTGGATTGCTTTAGAAAGCACTCTATTTGCCTTTGAGCCCAAGAAGTGCAGCAAGCTTGACCTCATAAGCCCAGCCAATAAATACAAGAAACTGTATCCTCCTAATTAATTAGCTCATTAACCATTATTAATTAGCCATATGGTTCATCTCACTTCGAGTTCATTCGCTTTCCTCCCTTACTTCTGTCTTTTGGATCAGGAGTTCCTCTCCTGTAAGAATCCTTGTTCCCTTTGTGTTCCTTCTGTGTTTTCCTTGCCCGTATGACTCTTGTTCCTACTGACAGCAACAGAGAGGACATGTACAGAGCTTTTTATTTACAGAAAGCAGTATGACAACAGTTTCTAATTCTTCTGCCCAATAAAGAAATGTATCTGCCTGTATACACTTTGACTGGTAGCCAAAGAGAGGAAGCTCACCTGATGTAGTGGTAGAGATAGGAGTAAAGGTCAAGAGCTGTTGAACTTCAGATATGTTTAGAAGCTTAAACAACACTTAAGAGCAGAAAGGTTTGAAATCAGAGGAAAATTCTGTGAAGATGAAGATTGCTGAATCCTTGCTAGCTGTTGATACTCATCCTGTCACTGCAGAGGAGGCAGAATGTAGCAGTGATGGAGGAGGAGGTGGAAAAGCTCCCCAGAAGTGCTGAGTGACAGTGCATATGGAAGGCAAGAGAGGATGCTTTTTGGGTTTTTTTGTTTCTGAGACAGGCAAATTTAGTAGTAGAGGCTGGGTAAGAAACCATGGCACCCTTCCCTTTTATTAAGAGGTTTTTATCTGTGGCTGCTTGGCAAGGGCAGTACAAAGAGTGTCACATTTTGGTCTCTATTAACAAATTCCATGTGTTACGCCATTGCCCTTGGCAACTGGTGAGGTAAAGGGAAGGCTCACATATTCCTGTGAGAGAGGAAAGCAAATTTCATTGCTAAAACCCCCTGTTTTAAAAACACAATACTTGAAAGACTAGCCTGGCATCCTAGAAACTGAGCTCTTGTGTTTCTCCATGAAATAAGTATGTGGGGACAGAAGTGGTTGAAATGCCTTAATTCTGCCACTGCAGATGTTCTTCTGCCAGACTGGGAGTGAACCTTCACATTTCCATGCAACAGCTACACTTTTTCATTTGAATTTTGGAGTAGATTTTATGTTTCTGTTCCTGTAATAAGAATAACTTCAGGGTAGTGACTTTCAACCTCTTTTGATTTGTAAAGCCCAGCTGCTGTTTCTTAGTGTTTTTTGCAGAGCCTGTCAGAAGTCACAAAATCACACACATGCATGTTGCTGCATAGCATGTTTTAGTGATTTTTTTTCTGAGTTGATGAATTCCTTTAAACTGGTCTATGTTTCGAGGAGGAGGAGGAGGTGCTAACCACAGTTTGAAAAGCTGTGCTTTAGAAGGCATGTTCTGGAAGTGACAGTTTATTTTCCAGCAACATCATAAAAAGCATTGGGATTAGTTTATGTTTTGGGGGTTGGGGTTTGCTTAGTTCTTCAATCAATGAAAATAACCTTTTTCTCTACTCAAAACCATAAGTCCCCATCCTGTCCCCTAAGTAAAATCAGAGAACTCAACTTGACTTCATTTAAAATTTGACATTAGTTTTCCTTATGAGGCCAAGTTGTCATTATACTTTTCTTTTCCCCTCTGCAATCACAAAGGCTGTAAAAATGATCTAGTGGAGTCATTAGAATGAGTTGGTTCTAAGAGCTCAAATTTCAGCACAACAATCATTCCAGTGCTGCCAACACAGTTTTGAGCTGCCAGTGCTTTGCTGGCTTGAATCAGGTTTCAATCAATAAAGCAGAGGTGAAAAGCTCTGCTGCTCATCCTGTTGGAGATCTCTCTTGCCTTTATTTACCATTCAATGCAGCAGCTAGTATTTCTTCAAAACACAGAAAGGTTAAGTGTCAAAACAACAGGCAAGTCTATTCTGGGCTGTGTAGCTCCAAGTCTGGGTTTGTGAACCAGTTCTGAAGTGCACATTGCCATTGAAATAGCCTTGATGTGGGTTTGGACTTGAATGGGCAGCAAAGAGCTTTTCAACCCTTTGCTACCCACGAGGAGAACAAATCTAGCCAAGCTGAGCTAAACTTCATTTTGACACAAGTATTCTTCCTGTGCTCCAGTAAAATCTCTGTTAGTGTACTGGGAATGTAGCTAAAAAGCTGTGATTATCTGTAGTTTAACCTGTCCTGTCAGTTGTGATGGATCTGCCATTAATTTCTACCTTTTTCCCCCCCTTTTTTTGCCAACGTTAAGTGGCTAAAAGCCAAGGTAAGAAGTGTTCTTTCTCCTTTGACCCACAGTGCCTCATGTGACTGGTAGTAGAGGCTGCAGAGCCATTAAAACTGAAAACTAGTGCTCTCTTACCCTCTCCTCTGCTTTCCATAGGATATTTAGATTAAACATGCTCTACTTGATTTATTTGATCTACAGCATTTAGCATGTGTCAATATATCTGCGATACATTGACATCTGCATTTAGACATAGACACCTTCATTTCTCTAACACAGCTAGTGCTTTGCTCTGAATTCAGTAGATGCCTTGATTCCCTTCACTTACCTTTTTTGTTTTGTGGGAGACTTCCCAGACAACCTGAAGGACTCTGCTACTCAAATAGCAGAGGCAAACTGAGAAATTCTGACTGCGTTGTAACTGTCAGTGTTAAAAGTTTGGTTTCCATTATTAACACCCAAATGGAGATGAAGATAAATGTGGCTTTTCCCCTTAAAGAAAAGAGGATATATATAAGAGATTTGTGCATGTCAATTGCCTACCTTTCTGATGTCTGTTGTAAATTAATAGCAAAAATAACATTAAGCTTGTATTTAGTCCCTTTGTATTTACTAGTGTCTGTCTTGTGCGCAGCTGAAAACTTGCTGTTTGACAGCTGTCTGGGAATTCTCACTTCATATTCTTGCACTTTAAACAGAAAGAAGTAAAGCTGTCAATAGTAGAGCTGCTCTGTTATAAAAATAACCCCCTGTTTTCCCTTATTTCAGCATGGAAATAACCAGCCTGCAAGAACTGGCACCTTGTCAAGAACAAATCCGCCTACACAAAAACCACCGAGCCCTCCCATGTCAGGCAGGGGAACTCTGGGGTAAGAGTGGAGACTTCTTGGGCCTGCCTGTGTAACACAAAGTTTCAGTTGTGCTGCTGTTAGTGTTTTAGGTAGATAGATGGCAAGTCTGATTGCTTTTAGCAAAAAAAAACCCACAATTGCCTTTCCTATATAAAGCCTTTCACCTGCATTGACTCTTGTTTTCATGATGACCTTCTGCAAGAAGGATTTAGTATTGATATGGGTAAATGAGGAGGCTGCTGTTATTCCTGATTATTGGGGAGAAATCCTTAGTGACACAAAAGAATATCAATAAGGTTTTAACCCCAGGGAGGGAAAGACTTCATTGTTCAAGTTTTGTATCTACTCCTCAATAAGAGGAGTAGATTGTAAGAGATATGAAATGGCTGTTGGTGCCATATTTGCTCCATTATCTAAGCAGAATTTGTGGGATTGTGAACGTGTTGGCAACACTGATTCTCCCAGGCTTAGGTATTTTTATTTTTATGCTTAAATGAGGAAGGATTTTGCTCTTCTGGAATCCCACTGTGACCAGAGCTCCCTACCCCAGCATCTATTTTGCTGCTCTGGATCTGTGGGGAATGAAAGCTGCTTATCTTTGGTGTGCCAGCAAGTTGTTGTTGTTAGAGACCAGCACATTAATACTTGAGAAGCTCAGAGCACATGCCCTGTGGGTTTTGTCTGTTCAACTATGCAACATCTTCCAAAAGGCATCCTAAACAAGACCTGTTTGTCACTCACAGCCTTTCCTGTGTGCTGTGGGGCACTGAGGCACTGTCAGACTGGCTGGCAGGCTTGTGTTGGCTTCAGCTAGATTGTGTGGAAGAGATGGGGAGCTGGCATAATGCTACAGAACAGGATGGGATGGCAACACTCAAGGAAGATTTAGAAACAACACCTCCTTTTGTCAAAGACTTTGTGTTTGGGTTTTTTTTTCATCCTGCTTTGCAGCTTCCTGATGCAGTGTGGTGTTGTGTATTCTGCAGAGAAATGACCCTAGAGGTTTCCTCAGCATGTTTGCTGAAAATTCCCATTGCTCAAGGGCATGCAATCAGTTTCCTGATTGTCTCTCTCTTCCCCCAGCTGGGAGAGTTGTTTATCAGCCCTGGGAAGCTGGGTAGCACTTTCATGGCCTCTTGGCTGTTGGCTAGTGTAACAGCAGCATGGAGGCACTGGTGAGCTGCCTCTCTCTAATGCTTCCCCCCCTGAACAAGCCAGAGCTGTTTGGTTGCCTTTAGCTGATGCCTGATAAGGATTAATCAGCTGAATGTCATTTCCAGATGAGCTTGACAAGAGGCAGCAGTTGGCTGAGGGGGAGGAATAATGTGGGTTCCTACCAGAGATTTCTATCTGCCCTTCTTGTTCAGGAAGTACAGCTCTTGTCTTGAGCATTCCTGTTCTGCCAAAGCATGAAATATCAGAGACATGACTGTTCCCCTAATCTGTGCAGAAAAGATGGCCAGAAACCACAGGGATAGTACTCTTCTCCCTTTGATCCAGAAAACAGAGATAAGGGAGTAAAATCAGAATGAGCTTGCTGTGTAACATGGGCCTCTCGTGCAGGACTAGCTGAAGGAGTGTGGTGGGGAGGGAGTCCTGCACAGAAATGACATGAGAAGGGAAAGGGACTGCAGGAAGCAGACATCTCCTCACTGGTTCAAGGAGACACTCTGGAAAGCCTTAGGTGCTGAGGTTGGAAGTACCACAGGAGAACAGTCAGTTGCTGGAGGAGGTAGTTGCAGTCATACTTTGACTGCAGTCATGCTTGTTGCCACCAGGCAAAGCTCCAGCCAACAAGCAGCAGCACCACACTGCAGCACTGGGGGACAGGCAGGTGGGGAGCACTGGGCAGCATCAGCAGAGGTGTTTGAGTCCTCTAGGTAGGACTGGCAGAGAAGAGAAAGATTGGTCTTGAGTGATGGAAAGAAATTGGGTTTGATTTCTCTAGTGCTTAGAAGTTTGAGTTCTGTAGTGAAGCCAAGGAGAAGCTGAGGCCTGGCAGAACCTGAGGATTTGCTTTTGACAAAACAACTGACACTACAGAGCTGAGGAGTAGTGCCTGTTGCCAGTGCATTCCAAGGTAGAATACTTGAGATAGTAGTTTTCAAGAAGCACATTTAAAATCTTCCCTCCTTATAACTTTATTTGGCAGTGTTCAGAGCTGTGCCTCTTACAGCTGAAACACCAAGTTTCTCTAGTTTTCCCACGACTGATCTCCTTTGGCAGATCCATAGGTGATGGCAGTCAGCATATTAAAGTCATCTGGAGTTCTTGATGCAGACAAACTCCTTTACAAACACCACAGCACATGCAAGCAGCTATGGTATTTCCACTCTTCTCTTTGAGAGGTTTTAATAATAGAATGTTGCATTCCATGTTGTTAAAAAGGAAGTCAAGAAGTTTCTTAAAATACCAGGAAGCCTCATAACTTATCCATCTCAGTTTTAACCAGGAATTGAACAAATGATTAAATGCCAGTAGGTTAGGAATTTTTTTTGTGCTTAGCTGGGGCATTGCCAAATTCCATGACTTGCAAGGGATCTCTTGGTTACTGGTGAGAACTGAAATTGAGTAGAATAAATGCACTCTTCTGAAGGCAGTAATGGGTCTGGTAAATAGATACTGAAAGATCTGTGTTATATTTCTGACCTGATGCAGTCTACTAGGTGACCTTGGAAGCCTCTGGGCTTCATATTCTTCTGCTGCCAAATGGAGACAATGAAGCTCATCACTTTAAGATCTGCTGAAGTGCTAGGAGATTGCTTGATTGCTGTGTGAAACAATGCTGCTAGGGAGAGCTCTGGTGATTGCTAATGGAGCTTGTTCTGTGAATCTTTCAGCTTCACTCCTCTTTTAATGAGCTGAATACCTTTAGCCAAGAATACTGGAGGGAAGCATTTGGAGGGGAGAGGAAATTGTCCTAGTGAAAGGGATTGTCATGTGCACTGTACTTGAAAGGTAACCCCAGTGTATTATGCTGAGGTGACTGGTGCAGGTTATGTAGTTCAAAGGATATATTTTGGGTAATAAATTTAGTTTTGGCTTTTTTAATCAGTTTGGGTGCTGTAAGCCAGTTTGTATGGCTCTGTCTGCCTAGGAGCACACTGAAGAGTTGAATGTGACCTGTCTACCCTGCCTGGTGGAATTTGTGTTTAATATACTATACTGTGGCTCACTGTGCAGTGATCTCTCCTCAAAACTTAAGGAACCAAATTGCTTCACTACCTCCTGCATTATCCTTTGGATCTCCTGAGCCTTTCTCTTTCTCTCTCCAGACGAAATACTCCTTACAAAACCCTGGAGCCAGTCAAGCCACCAACAGTCCCCAATGATTACATGACCAGTCCTGCCAGGCTGGGCAGCCAGCACAGTCCAGGAAGAACAGCTTCCTTGAACCAGAGACCAAGAACACACAGGTAGAGTGTTTTCTCCCTCTTAACTCCTTCCTGCCTGGCATATGCTGATGCTTACTGAAGTCACAAAAAGCATTGAAGCTTTGTGCCTGTTGGCTTTTTGTTGAAAGGCAAAAGGTGAGCTATGCTGCCACTCTTCATTTCTAGAACTTGAGTGTATTGTTCACTTCTCTAACACATAGCAGTGTCTTCATACTCTGTAGAAGCCTCATGCTATCTAGAAACTTCCATAATCATAGGCTTTGCTTTATAGAATCGGGTTTTTTAATGGCATTTCCCAAGAATAAGCAGAACTTCAAAATTTATGCAGTTGTAAGATAGGATAATGATGGTTCCTGACAAATTTAAAGCTGTGTTATTAACCTTAGCCTGAAATACACTTAGGCTGCTTTTTGTTTCCAAGACCACTAACTGCAAAGGGAAAATTCTGTGGATTAGAAACACTGTGATGAAGATACTCTGCAAGAGATGAGTAGTTCTGGCTAAAACTGAATGCTCATCATCAATCCTGGCATGATAGAAATAGACAATAAAACCTATTCACAGAGCAGGTATTGGCAGCAGCCACTTGTTTCCTCATCCTTAAGGGCTCTGCTGAAAGAGTAGTGTGTTTTGGGTAAGAAGAGTGCTCTGAGTGTACCCTGGTTGGCTTTTTAATGTAATTTCTCCTCAAATTGCAAAGCTAGATCTTTCCCTGAGCCTCTTCAGATTTTTCAGGCTGAAGTTTGAAGTTTTCAAGCTGAGTTCAGTTTTTTCCATTTGATTTTTATCATAGGCTTCAAAGAAGTTCAATGTAGTTAGAAGTAAGAGGTTAGCCTAATTTTTAGAGAGCTTCTTCTCCCAGTAGGCAGTTAAACATGGTAGGTCACTAATTGGAGTTGAGAGAGTATTTTTGGACGTGGTTGATCATGAAATACTGCCAGAACAAAATAACTTCTCAATGTGGCTGCACCAGAGATCTTGTGAATCTGTTTAGCTGGCTCCTGTGAGTGCTCCCTGCTCTTGTCTCACAAGATCTTCTCTTATGTAGACAGCAGTTAGAAATTCAACTGCAACCATGGTGACAAGATCAAGGTCTTCAGCAGACAGAAAGCTGATTTTGAAGGAATTGGCTTCCATTTCAGATCACTGATTTTCTTTACTGTAAAAGTGTTATTTTCTTAAGGTATATTTGAGTGATTTGTGCTTGACTCATGGCAGCACTGATTTGTAGCCACTCAGGGATGGTAAATACAACATCACTGAGGACTCTTTAATTAACAGGCATGGGTTACAGTGGTGTTTTGGCTTCAAAAGATCTTAACTACTTAGTTCCCTTTATATAATCCATGTGAATTCAGGCCTTGGCCTAAGGGATGCTCTTGAGTAAGAATAAAGAGATTCTGCTGGAATCTTGATTCTTTTTCAGCTCCCTCAATGAATAGAAGTGTCTATGGCCTCCAAAGGCCTGTGTAGATGTTACTCAGTGGTTTGCTAGAGGGATGTTCTGTAAAAATCTGTTGCTGGAGCCTAATTTGTATATCAGATGATATGATATGTCCTTAGACAAACAGTCTGAAAAGTAACAGTACAGTCAGGTCCCAGCCTCTCCTACAGCAGTGTGTGCATGGCTAGGGAGGAGTGTTAGGTACACAGACAATTATCCACACCACACCTTGCCCCATTTGGTTTATTCTGGCTGTTCTCAGTTAAAAAGTTGTCAATCTAAACTTCTCTTTTGAATAGAGGAAGTGTTCCTTCAGCTGACAGTATAAATAATCCTTTATAGTTTAGGCATGAACTCTTCCAGCCCCAGCTTATTACTTGCAATTGCTACAAAGCTCCCAATCTATTCCATTGCCTGGAACTGGGCTGCTTGCTTACCTTTTTATTTCTTAAGGCATTTAATGAGCCCTTGACTGTGTAGTGATGTTTCTCAGCTTGCCTAGCAGCATTTGTTCAGAGAGCAGTGTCCCCAGGCTGGGCTAATCCCTGTGGTGTTGTCGTGCAGTGGGAGCAGCGGAGGAAGCGGCAGTCGAGAGAACAGTGGAAGCAGCAGTATTGGCATTCCCATAGCCGTGCCTACACCTTCCCCACCAACCATTGGACCAGGTATGGCACTCCCTTGGCTTTGCAGAGGGATTCTCACTAAATGCAATGGCCTGAAGCACACTCCTGGCCAGGAAATCTCTTAGGAGTGCTTGAGGAACAGCTGAAGTTTGAATTCTTTACCAGAAGTACTTGCAGACTCCTTTGTCAATCCATGGTTTTAAAAGCTAATCAAGGAGGGGAGGGAGTAGGAGAGACTTGGATCCTTTTAAAGCTTAAGTATATTTGTAAATGCCTGTCTACAGTTTGGCATTTCTGGATGCCCTGAGAAGCAGTAAGCAGCATCTATGGACATGTTTGATGGGAAATGTTTTCTGAAATAGCCTGCTAGCTTTACCATCTGCCAGGGATGGTATCTGCATGTTCTCTTTTCAACTAAATAAAAGCCTTGATGGTTGGACTTGATGATCTTAGAGGTCTCTTCCAACCTTAGTGATTCTGTGATTCAGATGAAATGCAGAAGATGACCTACAAAGACTACTAGTAGTAGAATTGAGGCTTATCCACTTAGAGTCTGAAGTTGCTAAGCTCTGATGAAGATCATTGAAAGAGCAGGAGAACTAGTGTGGATAAGAGAGCACAGCAATAAGAGACAACTGTGCAGCATCTCTCAGCATCAAAAGCACACTCCGATTTAAGATGGTGAGAGTGTGTAGGACCCTTCTTTATTGTAGCTGGCAGAATGATGATCTTGGTAGTAAGCAAGTGACTGAGTTGGTTTATTATCTGTGTATTTTGTAAGCACATAGAGCTAATTTGCACAAGAAAAGAATGGAGTTTTGGTGTAATGTACTTTTGCTATTGCACCTCTTAGATCTCTGCTCCTTGGATGACAAGCCTTCACTTTCTTATGCACATGTAGGTTTTCCTTTCCCAGGTGTTTCTGACCCTGCAGTGCTACAAATAGACAGGAAAGCTTACTGTCACCTGGCATCCCATAAAACTCAATGGGAATACAGATCTGCTGCAGGTCCAGAACCCTGTGGAGCATCAGGGCCTGCATTGCTCTCGACTGAGCCCAGCTGAATGGTTTGGGAAGCTTGTCAAGTGCCCATGCTTTCTTATTGGGTTTTGGGGGGGGGTTTTGGTTTGTGGGTTTTTTGTTTGAGGGTTTTTTTTTAACTATATGGCCTAATTGGGAATATAAACTATTTTATTAGCACCCAATTGTGTTCCTCCTCCTCCTGGAGCCCCGCCAGCACCACCACTGCCACCACCTGTGCCCCTGGGCAGTGTGCTAGGTGAGACTTGTGTCAATGCTCAAGTGATTGCAGTCATGCTGCATATAATCAATAATCATCTCTTCCTAATGGATTTAGGGTGGTGGGCTCGACATGATTGGAGTCTAAAAATCAGTTCTGGGATGATTTTTGTTTGTGTGTTTTTAAACAAATCTAATCTCCACTAATTTCCCTGTGGTTAAAGCCTCTGAAGGTAAAGACACAAAGGATATGGGGGGGCAAAAAGGCTGTCAGGTGCTTGAAATCTCTGTTCCCAGTAAAGCTAAGCTCCAATTAGCCTGAATCAGCTTGAATATTGGTGCCCTGCAGCTGAAAGTAAGCCCCAGCAGTTTGACTGTGCCTTCAAAGATGGGAGCTGTTGTGCAGGGTGATGTATCCTGTGGGAGGAAGGTGACTGAAAAGCAGAAGTGTCTGTCACAGTGGCTTGGCTTTGATTCTGTGATGCTGCAGGTGGGTGGCAAACAGCAAGACTTGATAGGAACTAGCAGTGCTTGAAATATTGCTTCAAGCATGCCATGGAGCTGCTAGGATGGGATCTGGAAGTAGTACTTCTCAAAAGAGGCAGAAAAAAAAATACCCCACCCTTTGCTATCACAGGCTGATGAGCAAATGAATTGATTGTGTGATCAAACTAGCTTTGGAGGCTTTGAACCACATAACCCTTAGCACTTTCCCTTACTGAAGTGTTAAGTGAAAGTGGCTTTGGCTAGCATGTCACAGGACTGCAAACTCCTGATTGCACACTGTGTGTCTGTGTGGGTTTGTATATATCTTATATATTTCTATAAGATACATACACAGGTACAGAACAGCACCAACCATTTGAGTGCAAACCAATTCTTTGCATTTCAAAAGTGCCTTGATCCATGTGACCTCAATGTGTGAGATGTGGTAGTTTGCAAGGTGGGACTCTTCTCTCTTACCTATCAAGGGTTAATCCAAAAGAAACCCTCAGTTGTTTTGTTAACCTTGAAGTTTGTGCAGCAAGCATGTGGCAGGGAAAAATGGGTGTTCATCCTGAAGACTTTCTGTCAGCTGCCATGGGTCATTCTGATCTGTCAGCAGAAAGTCCATCAGTTCCAAAACACAGCTAGCAAATGAGATTGAGAACTGTGCCAAGTGTCTGAAGCTTAGGACAGTTGCTTTACTGTTTGGTTAGAAGGTCTTGGTTTTTTATTAGCTTGGAGACAAGTTCTGGTTCACAGTGGAAACCATTTGCTTTGAGCAGAATGTGGATTTTTTCCAGTGTGCTTTTTAATAAAGGGTATTGCATGTAGAAGAATTGAGATATGCTTAGGAGGTGGAAGCTGATAGCATTTTCCAGTCTCTCCAAGTAGTTCTCAGCATTTCTCAAATGCCCTTTAGATGAGTCTTGGTTTATGTCCTGTGTGTTGTCTTCTCATTATTGATTCTAACAGGGATGTTTTCTCTAATTTCCTATTATTGGGGACCTGTCAGCAAGAATTTCCCATGTTCTGGGCTTTTTGGTTTTTTTTGAGGGTGTCTATTTTCTACCTTCTCTTCCAAATAATGCTCTGCTTAAGTCTTCTCCTTGGTTCCTCTGGCTAATGCTTTTCAGCTGCTCCTGGTTCCCAGTATGGCACAATGAGCAGGCAAATCTCCAGACACAACTCTACCACTTCTTCAGCATCTTCTGGTGGATACAGACGGAATCCTTCTGTGACTGCTCCCTTCTCTGCTCAGCCTCACCTTAATGGAGGGCCTCTTTACTCTCAAAATTCAAGTAAGCTGCTGGCCTCTGAAAGGATCTCCAACTGTTTTGAGCAAAATGATTGATTGTCAAAGCATGCATGGCATTGGAATTTGGTGGTTTTTTTTTCCTGAAGTGCATCAATCAGATTACATTGCTTTCTGTCCTAAAATAGAAGGAAAAACAAACAAGAAACAACACAGTGCAATCACTGTACAGCTTCACTAGATGCAATTAGACTGTTTTCCCCTCTGACTTGTTTGCTGTTACTCATGGCAAGAAATTATGATAATGACCTGTCTAATTATAGGCACATTATACTTAGCATTTCAGGTGTGCTTGGAGAACAGAAACCAGGGGTTTTTTGCAGGAGATCTAGTGTGGCTCTAGTACATTTCCTCCACTCGTGGGCTAGTGGCTAGAGACACTGTCAGAGTGCAGTGCTGATGTAACAGACTCTTCCCATCACACAGCTCCTCCCTATCTCTGTCTCTTCCCTAAATCCTTTCCTATTTTCAGGTTTCCCTTTGTTCTTAGTTTGAAGCTGGACTGTTAAGCTCAGTCTCTCTGTTTTTGGCAGGCTCCTCCTCTGTGCTTCCACACTAGTAGTGGTATAGATGGAGATGATAGGTATGGTTGGACTTTATTGAGCTTAGAGGTCTCTTCCAACCTCAGTGATTCTATGAACAAGGGAAGGGAGGATGCCATGGGCAAGTGAGCAGGTTTTAGTCAGCAGGAGCCTGCCTACCTACCTTACAGGGCAAACAGGGTTCACTGCAGAGAGATCTGCAAACTAAAGATCTACCTGAGTGTTGGTGGAAAGCTTTTTCTGTCAGGAAACTTCTTCCTTGAGATCCCCATGAATTTTGACCAGATACATGGAGAGGAGTGATAGTTCTCTAATGGTTTCTGGGAGTGTTCTTCAGCTGCCAACTCCTTAAACTTCAGAGCCCTATTGCTTTGAAAAAGAAATGTTGATGTTTGGGCTGAAGAAGATCATTTTGGACCAGTATCTGTTGTTGTGTTCGTGTTAAGGAAAGAATGCATATCAAATGTTAGAGACACTGAGGTGAAGAGTTCTCTCATAGTTTATCAGGCAGACACAGTACCTGTCTTTTTCTTTTTGTTGTGGTTTTCCCAAGTCTCCTTTTCTTCTCTCTCACTCTGGCCCTTCCTTTTCCTCCACACTCCCCCCAATGAAATCACCATGACAACAGCAACTCCTTGCAGTTGGCCCAGTTGTGTTCTGCTGAGTGAACAGCCTTGACTTGTGGCAGCAGTTGAGTTGTTGTCTGCAGTGCTATGCACACACACCACTCGTTCTGAACAGTTGACATTTGTCCAAAGCAGGTTTTTTTTGCTCAAATGCAGGTGCTGTTCCTTTAATCTAGCCTTTCTGGTGCTTTCAAAATACTGATTGCCAACATTATTTTGAACACAGTATTTTGATGGGTGTCTTTTTCTGCTTTAAACTGGTTTTTCTCTGTGTCTGTAACTGGTGGTTTGTTTCATTTTTTAATGCTACTGTCTTGACATTAAACCCAGGTCCCATGTTTCCTTCAGGTTTTTACTTTTCATGCTAACAAATACTTTGTTTTTTTTTCTTAGATGTTTACTCCAGTTTTGTGAGAAGCCTGTTTGTTCTCCCTCCTTTTATTGACCATTTCTTCCATACAGTTGATTTTGGTTATTGGTTTTTGTGATGAACTAAATGCTCCATTTTTATTCATCAAACATTAATCTTAGTTATGGCTTTATTTAAAACTGTTGCTTACTTTGGAAGTACAGAACCTCTTTCAAATTTGGGCTTACTCTGCTGAATTCCAACCTGCAGGAGTGGTTAGGCACTGGCCCAGGCTGCCCAGGGCACTGCTGGAATCCCCAGCCCTGGAGGGGTTCAGACAACATGGCACTTGGGGCCATGGTTTAGTGACATGGAGATGTTGGGTCAATGGTTGGACTTGATGATCTCAGAGGTCTTTTCCAACCTTAATAATTCCATGCTAGTAAGAAAACTCCTTGGCCCAGCAGAGCAGAGTTACAGGAGGTGCTATCTAGATGAGCACTAAATGTTGCAGTATTATTTCCCTTGTAAAGTAATTTTCTGTGCTCTTTGTCAGTGCTGCTTTGCTGCCCTTCATGTAACACTCTGCTCTTGCTTTAGAGGAGTCCAGAATCCTCCAAAACATCACCTCTCCTTCTAGTAGTGTACTTCTTTTCAAAGGTAACTGCTAAATTTGAGTAATCCTCACGTGGCAGCAGGATGAAAGGCTCAGTTTGGTGTGCTGCCCAAGGGAAGCAGAGCAAGTTCCTCTCAGCACCCCCTGTGAGCCCCAAAGGCAGATCCAGTGCTCAGCTGAACCCAGGAGCACACTTTGCTGTTGGCTCCTCAATTGGCTAAGCAGGAATTCAGCACTGTTGGAAACCCAAGCTTGAAGAAGGTTCTTGTGTGTGTGTGTGTGTGTGTTCTTGTTGTTCTTGACACACTTTGGTCTGTGGTCCTCGTTACTGATGCTGCTTTTGTTTGTTTCCTTTTTTTTTCCTTTGTCTCTTTGACTTCCCCCCACTGTGGTGTGTGTGTGTGTTTTGCTACCAGTTTCTATTGCTCCCCCCCCTCCCCCTATGCCTCAGTTGACTCCACAGATACCTCTCACAGGCTTCGTGGCCAGGGTGCAGGAAAACAGTAAGTTTGGACAAGCTGAGCTGTTAAAAGGGTAGAGCCTACTTTCTTCTAGCATGCATGGCTGGCAAGTCAGACTCTTCTTTTGTTTCCTTCTCCAGAAGCTAATACCATCTTGCATTCTAGTGTCAATATGCTATTGGAGCTGAAGGGCACACTCTTCAATATAACACATGCATGATGATTACTGACCCCTTGAAGTGCTGAACTGCAAATTTACTACAGAAATGCAGTGTGAAATGTGGCATATGCTTGGTGTGAATATATAGGAATTTCGTGTTCAGTCATCCTGCTTGAGACTTTCACAAGGGATAATTGATTAGTCTTTCTTAGAAAGGCTGATGGAGATTGTCAGAACATGTACTGTGTAACCATTGATTCTAGGACTGGACTAGTTTTCAGGGAGCTGGACAGTCAGCTGAAAATGTGTAGATTTATGTCCTCCCCAAAGGAGCTTGTCAGATATTTCTCCTCTCAGCAGCCTTTCATTCTCCATTTCTTTGGGTTCTCTAGCCAGATTTCCCTAACTGAGCTTCTTGCAGCACAGCTCTGTTAGGTGCCTGGCTAGAAACTGTGCTGCAAGGTGTTTCATGTTGGTGATTCTGCTTTTACCCTTCCTGCTTGAGGCATTTCAGGTGAGTCTTCCTGTCCTAAATGCTAGTGCAGGTGCAAAGTTGTGTTCCTGGTCTGAGGACATCCTTGCTGTTCTGTAAACAGCAGAATGAATGCAGTGCAGATAGGCCATGAAGCAAGTATTAAAATGGTTTTGAATTGTTTGGGAGCAGTAGTGAAATTCACTAGGCTCTCAGGGGTTACTACTACCTAGCTCCAGCATCCACTTAGGAGCCCCAGATCTAACTGGGGCTGCTCTTCAGCTTCCCATTGGAGCTTTGAAGTGGTCACCTCCCTGGAGAGAGGAGACATCTCCCTGGTTCTTACCTGACAATCAGGTCTGTTGGTGCTGTGCTAGGTCAGCAGTAAGCTCATCATGCTGCTGAGGAACAGTGTGCCACAAACCTTTACTGACCAGCCTTGCAAAGTGGAGAGGGAAAGCTACTACCAATGAAGGTTACAGAATGTCTTCACTTGCAGATAAACTTGAGAAAACTGACACCTGCTTCTGAACTGTTCCAAGTATTGTGTCCTGCTGGAGATCACACAGCCCTGGGCAGAGTGGAGGTGAAAAGGGACAGACTCCCTTCCCTGTGCAAAGCTGACTTGTGAATGAGATGGCAGCAAAACCAGCTGAAGCTTCAAATCTGGTCCTAGGAATTGTCCTCTTTGTAGGCTGTCTCTTTGAACAGTCCCTGGGCTTTGGAAGTTGTATGGGAAGTCTGTCTTGGAGCTGCTGCTGCCTCAGTTTGTGGCAGGCTGTGGCTGTGGGGGCTGGTGGGGGGGTTTGGCACTGGGGGCTACACTTGGAGCTGCTTCATCCTCTGCAGGAGATCTGGGGTGGGAAGTGGAGTTAGGGAGACATGTAGGTAGACTTCTCTTTTCCTTACCATAAAGATCTGTGTGTTTGGAAAACAAGATCCTCTGCTCTGTGGACTTTTTTCAGAGGATGACAGAGGCCTTAGACATTATCCAGTGCCTCTTCTTTTTTCCTGTGCCCTGTGTCCCAAATGTGAGTATCTCTTTTCAGAGAGGTCTGCCAGTGTGCCTGGTGCCCAGGGATAAGTGACTGGATATAAATTGCTGTCCTGTCACACCCAGTCCTTTCAAAAGGAGTCTGCTGAGCCCCCTTTAAAGAACAGGCTTGTGAATACATACAAGAGATGTCTCAATTTGCAGCTGGGTGAATACTGCTCCTTTGACCCTTTCTCATTTAGTGTGGTTTTCTGTATGCTTTCCCTCCCCCCCAGGAAAGGATACTAGTGTGCCTGTTTTAAGTTCAGAACCAGGAGAAGTCTAGGTTAAAATCCAAGAGGCAGGGAGATATTTCCATGGGGTGGCACTTGTCTGATTTTCTGTTCCATTCTCTCTCTTGTTGTTTAAATGTGAAGTTGTTTTCAATGTTTCCCATAAAGTATGCAGTGTCTGCACTGCATCTCTCTTAGGGTCTGTGTTGGCACTTTCACACTTGCATTTCATGCCCTCTTTTCTCCTTTTCAAATAAGCAACTTTACTGTTCAGTAAATACAACTTTTTGCATTTCGTAGGGTAAGGATTTCGCAAGATACAAAGAATTGTTGTTTCAATGCTAGGTTGTTTGTTTGTTTTTTCCTGGCTGCAGATGGAAATGAAGAGGAGAAATACATTTTGTGAAAGAAGCACCAAAACTAGTGCCCAGAACCAATCCATTCATGCCCAGTGTTGTCATGTGTCTGTGGTGGATTAATGAAGCCTGCCTGGGAGTGCTATTCAGTGACATGGGCAGGACTTAGTGTGCACTCAGCCAAAGGCTTTGTTAGTCTGTCTCCAAGTGACAGAAATGAGTTTCTGTATGGGAGAGGAATCACTGCTACAGTGGCAAGCAGCCTGAGTGATAGAGCTGTGGGTATAGAGCTCAGCTGGTCAAGTTGAAGCTGGACTGGCAGGTGAAGACTAGTCTTAGCCCTTCAAGGGGGAGAGAGCAGGCTGACTTCAGGGCTGAGGCAACCTCTGCCCCTTTGCAGCACAAGATTTGGCTTCTGCTATAGCAGTGCAGCCAGTGTGACCCAGCTAGGACACTGCAGTTATGCTCAAGCCATTTGTCAGAAGCATGTGTGGCTGAAGAACAAAGCTTGGGCACTGCTGGAGTAATGGCCAGGGGAAAGTAAAGAGAATGAAAGCAAACAGAACCAGCATTTCTAATTTCCAGGGCACTGTAACTATCAGTAGCTAGCTAAAGCTTCACTCAATGTTGGTCTTTTCCCTTACCCTGCAGCTTGGCTTTCTTCTTAAAATTACTGTAGTGTGCTGGAGCTACAGGTTGTAGAGCACATGCCCAGCCTGATGGCTCCTTGCAGTCAAACCCTTTCTAGAGCAGTGGTTTTCAGCCTGTTTTCAATGTACAGACTCCCAAATCTCCTGTAATTAAGTCTGTATTGCTGTCTAACAAAGCTGAGTTTAGTGACAGTAACTTCTGGCTTCCTAGTGCTTACAAGCTAGGTCCATGTGTAGTGGAACACAGTTCCCAAGACTAGGATAAGGGGCTTGTCTTGCATCTGAGCATTCTCTCTCTCTCCTTTGCCAACTGCAGTGAATGTTACTGAAAAGTAAACTGATTTTAAGGGTGGACTTGTACCATAATGCCTTTGTGTTTCCCAAAGTGACTTGTAACTGTGCTGTTTGGAGAACCTCAGGGCAGGGTTTTGACATTTGGGGTTATACACTTAATTCCTTGAGCACCTTTTCTCCCCAAAGAGCAGCAGCTGGCTGTTGTTAGTTTTCTGTTTATGAACTGAACCCTGGATGTGCACACACACACAACTAGTCTGCAAGATAAGGAGCTGTACAATGCTTTTCTTCTGCAGAAGGATTACTTGGCTTTCTCTTAGCTGCTTACATCTCAAACACTACTCTCTTCACGATCCACACCAGATCTTTTTGTTCCCTTGATGCTAGCTCTGAGAGAGAAGCAATCCAAGGAAGCAGTGGTCAGAAATCAATCCAAGGGATGATTTTTAGAGCCAAAGGATTTATTAACAAAGCAATCAAGCTGCTGGTCCAGCCCAGAGGCCTCGTTGCTGCCGCTCAGAGGGTGCCACTCGGAGTCCTCCCATAGCTCCCTGCTGCAGCTCTAGCCCCCTCAGCGCATGGAGGTGGCAGCAGGAAGCTTTTCCTCCCTGCTGCTCTTCAGCTTCTGCCCTGCAGCATGTGCTTTGACTTTAGTAGCGTTGAGACCTAGATTTGACCACTAATAATAACAACTGTAGTTGTCTGTTGTAGCTGTTCGTACCAAAGCCTCCGTTTCTAATCGGTGCATGGTATTCTAGTGCATGCTACGTGTGTTGTCCCCCCCCAACACCCCGTTTATTTACAGTGTGCAGCCTCAGGTTTGTTTGCATCCCCCCACTGTTGATTTGAGAGAGAAAAACCAATGCTCTCCCACCGTTTGTAGTTGCCGATAGCCCGACTCCTCCCCCCCCTCCGCCTCCCGACGAGATGCCGATGTTCGATGACTCGCCTCCTCCTCCGCCCCCGCCCCCCGTGGATTACGAGGATGAGGAGGCTGCCGTTGTGCAGTACAGCGACCCCTACGCTGATGGAGATCCTGCTTGGGCACCCAAAAACTACATAGAGAAAGGTAAGAGAGCCCTTAGCTCTGTGGGACTGCACTAGCAGGGGTTAATGGTGGCTGAAGGAGTCAGAACTCAGATCATTCTTGTCTTAGTTTGGCTGTGGCTGCACCTTATGGGATAGAAGATAATCCTCCTTTGGAAGGATTAGAAAATACCTTCAGGCATTCTAGAATGGTTTAAAACAACCCTTTGTTGGGAGAAGGAGATGTAAACCTGATGGCTTTCATCTTTGCTGAGCTGCTGGACTGTGGCTGCAGCTACCTCAGGATTGCTGGGCAGTCAGCTGGAAATAGTATGGCAAAAAAGCCAGAAAGTCTGAGCTCTGTTTATCCCATCCCAGTAGACACACAACAGTTGAGCATTAGGCTTTCAACTACAAAGTGTGATGAGGCTCCTTGGAGACTTATCAATGACTATAAACTGTGTTTAGGTATGAACTCACATAGTAAATGTCCCTTCCTATGAATAATAATAGAGATGCTGATTTCCTGCCTGTAGAGCTGTGTTCTGACAAAGACCAGTGTGCTGCAGCTCTTCTCATGCTGTGGCTGCTACTGCACTGAGTGTGAAGTGGTACCTGTCTTGGCAGAGCCACAGTGTTCCATCCTCACTCCTAGCTGGACATATTCATGGGATGGAAACAACTGATGCACTGCACCACTGTTTGCTAGGCATTAAGATAGCAGAGTTCTGAGGAAGTATATTATATATATATATACATATATATGTAAAATAGGCTCTTGGAATTAACAGAACTATCAATTGCATAAATCCATGTGAACTGTTTGGAAGAGTAAGGCTGTGATGGCCAAGGTTTGTGTATTCAGAGTGGTAGTTATTAATTCCAGTATTATTGGTGGTGATACTTAACTTTCCTTAGAGCTGTTTCTGCTTTAATTGCACACAGTGAGGTGGAGGTTGGCAGCAGTGCCATGCTTTAGTGCTAGCTAAGTGATAAGTATGGTTGGACTTGATGATCTTAGAGGTCTCTTCCAACCTTAATGGTTCTGTGAAGAGTAATGTATTGCCCAAGCAGGTACTGAAAGATAGCTGTTGTTGGTCCTTTTGGTCCATTTCTACAGAAGGATGTTTGAAATAGTTACTTTGTCTTTCTCTAATCAAGAGATCCCCATGCAGGGATGTGTATGCTTCTGACACACTTACTGTGGAGTGTGGAGCTAGTTACTTCACAGCTCGCTAACTGGCCGTGGAGCTAGTTACTTCACAGCTCGCTAACTGGCCGTGGAGCTAGTTACTTCACAGCTCAGTTCAGCTTTTATGTGTCCATAAGCTCTGCTTTATTGTGCTGCAGTCAAGTGTCTGTCAGGTTTGCCTGAGTGTTCAGTGTAGTCCCCACCCTATCCATCCTGGTAGCTAATGCTGCAAGGAAAGGGAAAAAAGCCTTCATTTTCTGGACTGAGGGAAAAATCCCAGGATAGCAAACTAGTCTTGTAGAAAGATAAATGTGCTTCAAAAAAAGCCATTACCAGTGGTGCTGTGACTCGAGTGCTAACATGTGCCTGTTCCCTCCCCAGTTGTTGCTATATATGACTATACAAAGGACAAAGATGATGAGCTGTCCTTCATGGAGGGGGCAATCATTTATGTGATCAAGAAGAACGATGATGGCTGGTATGAAGGAGTTTGCAATCGAGTAACTGGCTTGTTTCCTGGCAATTATGTGGAGTCAATCATGCACTATGCCGACTAAAAACCTTCTTGCTTTTCCAAGTTGGCTCTTGGATTCAGTCATACCATGATGATTTACCAAGGGGGGAACTAAAAAGCTAACAGAATTGTCTTAATCTACTTCCAAAAGCAAAATGTGCCCATTTCTTCAGGCCATCCTGGTGTAATGGTATGATTGAATGTCTCTGGAGGCAGGAGCTCTTAACCTGAGGGCAATCTGTACAAGCAGCAGCTGTCTAGAACTGGTTCTACTTCTTTACTCTTCTGCATTGTTAATTTTAAAGACCAGCCTAAATATTCTGGGGAAGTAGGGTATAATATTTAATGAACCATGATCAGATTGTGCCATTCCATCTTTTTTTCAGTACAGCATGGTAACTAACACTACGTTAGACTAACATATTAAATCTGGATGAGAAGTTTCCTGTTAGTGCTGGTCATGTTCCTTTTTGTTTAGACTCTTTGCTCATTCTTGAACTCTTCTTTGTTTAAAGCATGCATACAAAACTTATGTATTTGAAATATACTTTGTTTTTCTAAAAATCCAAGATGCTTCCAATTGTTGTAATCTTTACCTGGAGTATTCTCACTGAAGTCTTATTACAATGAGTTGTTTTGGGTCTAAGGTGTCCATGTGAATCAAAAAAAGCAATGGGTGGTCTTCTGTATGTGTAATTTGTACCCAAGTTTTTTTAATGAGTAAAATTTACATTATGACTTTTTTCCATTCATAAATATATTAAGTGAACCAAAGGTCTTGTCCATTACTTTGTGGGTTGGCTTGGCAAAAGAAGTTTGGAATGCTAACGTAGCAAAATCATGGCTGTGTTATCCCAGGCAATGTACTGAAAAAGCAAATGTTTGTAAATGTGACTTTATCATCACTGACAGAGGGCAAATAAATTAGATATGAAACCTGAACTACAGATTTATACATCCTCTTAAAAGTTCTTTTCTTCCCCAAATTCATTTTAGCAAGGATTTTTTGATTTGAATCTAGTTACCTAGATGCAGGAAGGTGAAGCCCAGCTGAAACTGGTGATTTCTTAGTGGAAACTATCCAGCTTGGTGCTGAGCAGCGACAGGCTGGCCTCAAGGTGGGACAAAGGGGGAACAAACACACCAGGAACTTAGCCATTGTGATGAAGGATGAGAGGCACAGAGGAGGATGTGCTCCTCTGCTCTATAAATTGGGCTTGACTAACCTGAGAAGGAATGTGGTAGTACTGGATAATGACTGCAAGAGGAATGTGTCTGGGACTTCAAAGCAGCCTTCTAGGAGGGTATGGAATGTATCCTGTAAAGGAGTGATGGAAGGTGATGGAGTTGAAGGTTTGACTGGCTGTTGGATCAGTAATTTTGAGTGTGAGTTAGAAATACTGAGCCCTTCATTTTCTTAACTGCAGCCATCTCCAATTCTGTATCTTGTTAACTGCTAGCAGGCACAAACCAACAGCATACCTCTAGTTCTTTATGGACTGGAAACCTTCTCAGTGCTCTGTACAACCACTTAACCTCTATATACAGTCTTTTATAATAAACCAATTGCCTTATATCCAGTTCCAGGTGGTTCTGCAGCCAGGAAAGCATTCAAACCAGAGTCTCTCAAGACTTTACCAGCTGTTCACACTAACAGACAGAGCACACAGGTTAGTAAGGAACATTTGGAGCAACTTCCCTTCTCGGACACTGATTTCTGTTTATTCTCATTGTGGCCTTTGTGCATCAACATGTAAACATCTTCCCCTCCCTGCCCCCCACAATCAAGAGCCCCTTACTAAAACAGTGGTAGAGCCCAGCTTGATTTGCTTCCCACCATAAAACACCTGCAACAGTTCTTTCTCTTTAAAAAAAAAGAAAAAAATGCTTTAAAAAAATAATTTTTGGTAGCTGCTTTTGGAAGCAAATCACTTGAGGCACAGTCTGGTGCAGTAGCTGCCAGCAGGAGTGGAAGGAGTCCTCGTCTCACTTGTCTCTCAGCAGTACCATCTCACTGAGCTGGATGAGGGCTTGCCGCTCCGGGGAGGGGCGCAGCTTGCTGATCTCCCTGCTGGCTGCGTGGCAGTAGCGCTGCGCGAGGTAGGTGGTTTGCTGCACACCATCGCTCTGCGGGAAGGAGACACGCAATGGGCACCTGGCCAACGGCAGCCTGGCCTGCAGCAGGAGCAGGGAGGTGATGCTGCCCCTTTGCTCAGCTTTGGGGAGGCCTCACCTCCACTACTGCGTCCTGTTTTGGGCCCCTCACTTCAAGAGGGACATGGAGGTGCTGGAGAGGGGACAGAGGCTCCCAAGCTGCTAAAGGGCTTAGAACATAAGCCTGAGGAGGAAAGACTGAGGGACCTGGGCCTGTTTAGCCTGGAAAAGAGGAGATTGAGGGGGGAGCTCCTGGCTCTCTCTAACTCCCTGAAGGGAGGTTGTAGAGAGGCAGGGACTGGTCTGTTCTCCCTAGTGGAGAGTGATAGGACAAGGGGAAATGGATGGAAATTGCGCCAGGGGAGGAATTTCTTTGCTGCAAGGGTTGTGAGCCATTGGCACAGGCTGCCCAGAGAGGTGCTTGAGTCCCCATCCCTGGAGGGGTTTAAGAGACAGGTGGATGTTGCATTGGGAGGCATCATTTAGCAGGTTGATAGGGCTAGGACAAAGGCTGGAATTTCAGGGTCTCTTCCAGCTGGAACTGTTCTATGATTCTAACTGCTCAGCCTCCCTCCTGGCCTTGGTCTTCCTCTTGCCTCAGTTAAGTACCCTGAACACTTAATTAACCCCCTTCAGAAAGTCATTCTAGAGTCGTTGAATCCTACATCCCTTTTCCCCCCATAGTCTCAAAAGATCAAAACTCATCCATGCTCTACTTAACCACACTTAAAACACCACACTGGTATTAATAACATACTGCTCAGGAGGATTAGAAACCAATGGTTTATCCCTGCCCTAAACAGAGATGTAAAAAACCAAGAAGCTAGCCTGAAAAAATAGGTATTAATTTGGCACAGACAATTAAAACTAATAGGGAGTGTTCACTGCAGTTACAAGACTGAGTGGTAATTATGTGCCACTTACACACCAGTTGTTGGACACAGCTGCTCTTCAGCTGAAGGAACTGAGTTCATGCATGAGCTTTTTACTTTTGTAATGTGGATTTTATGCTATTGGAGGGAGAAAAAAAAAGAAGAAAACAGGTCTTCAGTATCTAGCATTTCTGCTAAAACACTTAAGACACCTGAAGAGTACTAACTGCATTGGACACAGCAAACTAACATGCCTGTGACAGTTTACTGTGGAGGCAGGGAAGTTCAGGGTGACTTCAGGAAGGAGTAGTTGGTCTCAGTCCTACCTGCAAGACGTAGCTGCGAGCACGTTCAACATCTCCTGGCTTACTGAATCTTCTCATTATCATAGCATTCATTTCTGGAAACTGAGCACAAAGGGAGAAGGTTTGGTACTGCTGAGGAGTTGTTTGGTTTCCATGTAGCTGATGGAGCTCTGGGTGTGCTGTGAAGAGCAGGGAAAGGAGAGTCCTGTTGTCTTACCTGTCGACAAGCAAACAAGACAGGGCCTGTGGCTAAGCCCAGCTTGAGATCTGCTGCTGTTGGCTTCCCCAGATGGTCAGCACAGGAGGTAAAATCCAGCACATCATCTATTAGCTGGAAAGAAAGACAAAGAGTCTTTTAAATACAGACTAATCCTTCTCAAGAGGAAGTTTATAGAAAGGACTAAGCCCACTCTGATTTTCTAATGGAAAACATGTACATTTTAGATTCCTTTTAGCTGACCCAAAGCCCTACCTGAAAAGCTATGCCAACATTTTTTCCATACTGGTAGGCAATCTCATGAACTTTGGGGTCAGGGCAGCCTAGAATTGAAACCTAGAAAACAAAACCAAACCCCAGTCAATAGGCAGCTTTGGACTCTGCTCCTAGGTGTGACACAGCAAGCACAGACAGCAGGGATCTGGGAGAGGGGAAAAAAGCTGACTCAGTAGCACATTCCTGCTTATCTCTGTTCCCAGCTTACACAAACAGCCCAGCTTATTAGCAAAGAAGGCTGAAGAGCAGGGCAGGATTCAAAATACATTGGAGTCTGGAAAGAGATTAGCTTTAGGAAGTATTTCTCAGTCAGAAATTGTAATGCAGGATGGAGAGAACAGAAATGGGGACTGCACATGCAGGCTAGTGGTCACACACAGCCCAGTGACAGGGGAATTCAACTTATTCCATCTACCCATCAGCCAGGGGATAACTGGAGGTCAGGCAACAGCTAAATGAACATTACATGCCTCATAAAAGCTCCACGAGAGTGGATGTGTTGCCCCCAGTACAGGAGGCACAGCTGAGATAAGGAAGATCATTTTTAGGGTGATGTTAAGTCCAAGTGAATTGCTCAGGAAGAGGAACTGCTTAGCTTGCAGACAGAGCTATCAGTGGCCAAGAAGAGACAGGGAATGAAGAAAGTGCACCAAGCTAGACAAAAGCATCACTCAACTAAGATAAACATTTTAACTGAGTACAGCTAAAGGAATCAACTACTTGAGACAGAGAAGTTTTGCCACAAAGCTAAAATAAAAGATAACAAACTAAGATTTGCCCTGAAAGTAAGGGCACTTGTGCATTTCTGGATCACTTACACACTGTGCAAAATGAGGTTAGTTATCTTCAAATACTCAGATTTCTTTCAGCCCTGAATAAAGCTGAACAGGGAAAAAACCCCATCCTGCTTTACTGCCAACACCCCAAATCTGCTGAGACTAATGGAAGGACTGGAGACATCTACTTCATGTGAGACTAAAAATACCTGCTAGGAAAACCACATGACAGAAAAAAGTGTGTGTGTATATCTATTAATTCCTCTTTAAGATGATTTTAGCTAAGATCATCAAAAACTATCTCCAAACTAAGTGAGTCCAGTAGTAGCTTTGAAGATTGAGCATGCAGACATTGCCTGTGTAAAGAATCACAGAAACATCAACCACAAGCCAAATTCAATCCTACAAGATTAATTCCTGCAGCTTTGCAAGAGACCTTCAGAGCTCCTGCTCAACTTAGAAGCATTTCTGAAGGAAAAGAAGTAGATGAAAAATCCAGATTGCTATGCCTGTCACACCCCAAGTGACCCCAACTCCTGCCCATGACCTGCAATGTGTCTGCCTCCTCACTACCAGGGAGTTTCTCCAGGAGCTGATGTGCCACCAGCTGGACACTGCCTGGGATGCAGGCAGCAGCCTCTCACTGCCAGAGGGAGGAAGCCATCCTGGGATAACAACATGCACTGACAAATACAGAGCAGGGTAACAATGGCAGTATCATGTTGAAATGCTAAAGCTAAGCCTTTGAAATCATCCTCCAGCTCCCCTGAGAGCACTGATTGATTACAAATCTAATCTTGCAAGAATCCAGACTTGTCCTCCCTTCAATTCTGATGAAAAAATCCTTCCTAATACCAACTGGAACAAATTCTTGAGCAAGGTTCTTGGAATCCAGTAAAACAAGGCATTATCTCAAACACTCTTTCTAAAATAAAACCCTCTTTCTATTATTTTATGTTCCAGGAGAGACTATAAAGCAGTTTTGCCTCTTTACTGTATTCCCAATCCATAAAACACTCTGTCATCAGCTCTGGGGAGATAGATGTATCCTGCTCTGGTATTTATCCTGGGAGAACAAGGCAGCTGGAGTTGAAAGCTCTTGCACAGCTACACCTAGCACTAGCCCAGATTTTTAGTCTAAGATAGCAACTGGTAATTAAAAACCCCAGCCAAATCAGGAGCTAAATGCTTCTGTTCTTTAACAATGCAATGGAGAGCACACACAGTTAGTTGTTTCCTCCCACTGTTATCTTTTGGGATCCCCACTCAGCACCAAGGAGTGGGACCAGATGTCAAATAAGACTTGAAATAAAACTATAGGCTCAAGAATTACTCACTGAGACTAAAAATAGTCTCAGAAGTTGCACAATGTCCTATATAAACCTCATTTTGCTTCAAGTGAGGACAGCACCAGATCTGTGTATGAACACAGAAAAGAGAAAGTGAAAAGCAATCCTGGAGGCTCCAGAGCTGAACTGTGACAACATGCCCCATCTCAAACCCCTTCCCAGTCTGGCTTTGCTTTGGAGGTTCTCCAGAGCCAAGAGCATCATGAAGAGCTGAGGTAAGTTTGGGTGAGGCAGACGTACATACTGCTTTACAACTGTTGGCTATCAGACTGGCAGTCTTCTTGAAGGTCTTCTCGAGGTAGTGAGCAAATCTCTCATTCTCATTCTCCTTGGAACCCAGCTGGAGGAATTCACCTGCAAAGTTGGACAGATAAGACAGGGATTTTACAACCTTTGAGGAGAGTTTAGTGCTGGGGCAAGCCAATGTGAAAACCAAAGCAAGAGAAAGAGCTTACCACGCACCAGGTCTTCAATCACCTGAGTTAGAACAGAGATGATAGTAGTGTTTCCAATCCGTGCTAAGGCTACAGAAGCAGCTGAGAGGATGAAGTCACCAGCTAGAACAGCCTAAGAACAACAAAGATTTGATCTTTTAAAGTGTTTCCTAGAAGTGTTAGTATAGAAAATGAAATTAGTAATAATGACTGAAACCTTTTTGTGTCTCCTACTGAATCAGAGTAAGGCACAGTGTTCTGGATGAGGCTCAAGTTCAAAGTATTCCATCAGCACTGGTAAAGGATGGCATGGGGATCCTAAAATCAGTAAGAATCCCACTACAAGCATACCTTATCTAATGCTTCCAACAGTTCNGTTCAGGTGCCAGAGCACTGGCCCAGGCTGCCCAGGAGCCTGTGGAGTCTCCTTGTCTGGAGCCATTGCAGAGCTGCCTGGACACATTGCTGTGTGAGCTGGTCTAGGTGATCCTGCTCTGGCAGGGGAGTTGCACTAGATGAGCTTTCTGGGTCCCTTCCAACCCCTGACATACTGTGAAACTGTAAACACACACTTGTCTTACCCACAACCTGTGCACACCTTCTCATAAGATTGTGCCTAAGGACAGTAATGTGACAAATCTCCTCAGTATTTGTGCTCTGCTGCAACTGGAAGGCAAATCTTGCCCAAATGAGCAAGCTCACCTTCCTCTCTCCCCAGATTTGATTCACTGTCATCTTTCCTCTCCGGGAGTTGGCATCATCAATGACATCATCATGGACCAGGCTAGCTGTGTGGATCATCTCAGCAATGATGGCCACCGAGCGCTGGCTTGCCTGCACCTCCCTGAAAGAAACCCAGCAGCTGTCACTGAATGAAATCACTCATCTGTGTGCCAATCTCGACTCAAACCACACCAAAAAAGTTCTATGTTGCAGCTTTTCCATGGTCTGCACCTCCTCTTTTAAACCTGGAATGAGGAAGACAAGAGAAAGTCAGGTCATGTGAGTACACTAAGTTTCCAGCCTTATTAGGCCTGGTTCTGCCTTGCTGCATTAACAGCACAGCAAAACTCCTCTGAGTTATTGGCTCTAATCCCTCTAAATCCAAACTGCAATAAAGAAATAGCACAGGATCCAGGATACATGGTTCCAAGAAGATGGAAAGCTAGAAAACAGCAGATAGAAGATTGCCAGGCAGCTTTGTGGAGGAGTTTGAAGTTGTCCTTATCTCTGTGTTGCTCTACCTGTAAGAGGCAGCAACACAAAGCTGTCCAAGTTGGCTAACTCTGGCTGCAGCTTGCTGCTTATAGCATCAGCAGGCACAGAAACCTGTATTCTACAGCTGAAAGGCACCACTCATGGAGCTCAGCCTTTATGTTATCTGATTTACTTTAAGACCTCAGAGGTTCTTCAACAGCCTGAGAGGAATTCACAGGAATTCTACTGCAATCACTTTAGGACTGTAACAACCTAACACTTGCTGAAATTCAGCCTTTGGGAAGCTCTAACACTGACAAATCCACTCTCAGGAATTCACACCTAGTGTATTATATAAACCAGGTGAGAAGAACAGAGAAGCAGTGATCTAGGGAACAAGTTTTGCCAAACAAACAGCAACCTAGCTCACAAAAAGGATCATCTAGTATCCAACTACCACTGCTTTGTTCTAGTATCCATCTCTTTTTCTCCCTGTTTTGCCCACAGGGTGCATGCAGGATCCCAGGCAGCCTTGCCTTAGAGCTGTAACAAGCCCAGGAGGACATGGAAAAAACCAAACCCAAATTCAAACCAAATAAAAGAAAACCAAAATGAAACAGAACAGAAAAATCAACAAAACAAAAGATATAAATATATATATATAAAATCTGATTTATAGATCCCTTGCTTCTGATACACAGAGAATAGAGCAAATCACCCTCTTTTCCAGCAGAACAGAAAAGGAACCAAGGGAAGCAGATGATGATAATTTCAGCTCAGCTGAATAGCAATTGCATGGCCTATGTCTATTAAAATCTGGTGATTAAACCCCAAATGAAAGAACATCTTGCAGTCTGCTGACATAACACTGTGTTCTGACACCTACCTCTCTGCAGAGCTCTGCACTGCTGTCTGTGGGAGTTCCACATCCTGAACAATAGCAGGATGTGTGGCTCATGGGCTCTAAAAATGGGGCTTTGATAAACAACAGCAAATAAGAGCTGGAAAGCTTCAAGGCTGGTTGAAGGTAAGCTTTCCTGGGGCTTAAGAATGGAGTCAAAGGCTAGTTCACTGTAGTTGTCCAAAAGGAAACTGTCCTTACCAAGCAGGAGAACTTACCTTCAAAGAACTGGAAAAGCCTCCAGCCTCTGGGCTCCTTTTGGGGACTCCCTCCCTTTGTCATGAGTTATGTCAGCAGAATGGACTTCAAGCCAATAGAGAACTGGATGCCCACAAGTCCAGTTAAGGGGAAAGATGCCATTTTTAGGTCATTCTCAAAGCAAAGGCACCTCAAGATGGTATATATTTAGACAGAATTCTTATACAAGTGTTCATTTTATCTTTTTAGACATTCATTGTATTAATTTTAAGTCCTTGATCACATTCTATTTCTCAGTAGGATCCTCTGCTTGACTCTGTGGAAAGCTTCCACAGACCTACAGGACCCTGAGTGAGGTCTTTCCCATTACAGAACTTGATTCATGTGCACTGAAGCAAACCAAGGCTGATTTTACATGTTAAAAAAACCCCAAACCCAGCACACCTCTCCCTCCAAACATCCCCCTTCAAATACCCCACCAAATGTGCCAACATCACACTCCTGCTTTCATGTCAAGATCACTCATGAAAATATGAAGCCAACCAGTGGGAGGACATCATCCTTGAGTTTCACAAGCTTCTGTGAAAGGAACCTTTTGCTACCTCTGTGACAATGCCAAGGAGAGGAGAATCAGGCTAGAGGGAAGCTCATGAATCCTGGATAATGTTTTCCTAGACCAAGAGGAACTGGCACACACAGAACAGGACAGGATACTGCCAAATAGGTTTTGCTTTCTCCTTCCAAATGCTGTTCATCTAGGAGGGAGTATAGTGGGAGGGGTGCCATGGGAGGCATAATGTATGTCATGCTCTGAGGTACAAATCAAGTCCAACAAAGCATTAACCTACCACTAAGGAAAAAAAATATCATGTGAGAGCAGAGAGAAATTCCTTGAGGCTGAGAAATGAGTCTAGAAACACTTCTGGCAAGGGCCCAAAGATTTCATGTTTGAAATTCTGCGTGAGGGAAGAGTGGAAGCATAGCTGGAAGGCAGAGAACACTGCAGCCAACATCCTTCCTCAAAATGCAAACACAACAACTGATAGGAAGGTGTGGAGAGATGTGCTTGCCAGCAGCCAGAACTACGAGTGACAGAGAGTACAAGGCAAGCAAGACATCCTCCTGAGTTCCAAATGCTTTCAAAAGACAAGGTGCTTGAAGAACATGAGGATTACACCAGCCCTAGGCTTAGAATCCAACATTAAAGGGTGGAAATTTGCTCCAGGCTGGGGGCAGAATCTCTGTTCTAAATCTCTGTTTGCAATGTCTCACAGCTTGGAATATAATCACACTTCCTGCTTAATGGCTTTTCTGCATAATTACAAAAAACCAGAAGCCCAATGAAAGTCTCTTTTTGCAGTAAAGTTCTTAGCTGTGACAACAGTTTAACAGCTACAGGAGTGGTTACATAGGAAGAATCTTTTTAATGAAGTTCATTGAGTTTCAAGGAGTAGGTTCTGCTAAAGCATCTAGGTAAGAAGCTAAAATTAACTAAAAGATCAGGATTTGGCAGCACTATTTATCCCTCATCAGTTACAACTGCAAAATAGCCCACAATTTCACCCACAAAGCATGCCATAAAGCCAGCAGCTCCCTTTGCACTGCAGATAGAAATGCAGCTTCACAATGGAACTTAAACCCCAGGTTTTACTGGGGAGCATTTTAGTTCATTTTCTAGACACTTGTTGTCAACAGAAGAATAATAACATTGTGATATATGTCCAGATATCTCCAAGTGAGCCACTGACCTGGAATTGTTATGGTGACTGTTGCAAGCCCTTGCCATTAGCACCACAATCATTGGTCGAAAGGCCTTGCCTTTCCCATCAAAGTAATAATCACACATTTCCTTCAGCTCTGCTGCAGATACAAGCAATTCCTATCAAAAGGAAAAGAACACATCAGCATGGAAGTCACCAAGCAGATCTGTGTGGTGTAAGCAAAGCAGTTTGCATCTGTAAGGTTATTGCCTATATTCCTTCCACCCAATGGAAGCTGAAGCTGCTTCTAAAGTTCCTGATAGATCTGAAACAGAAAGGATGGATTCCAGCAGAAAAAAAAAAAGACTTAATTCTGGTTCTGTAAGATATACAGAAATGCTCTCTTTGCCTTCAGTTTAAGTTTCAGACAGCTGTTCATAAACATAAGGACTATTCTCTCCTCCAAAGGGATGGTTGCTGTTAGAATCAGAATCCCCACATCCCAGCAGAATCACCAACAGCCCTTACCTTTTTAATGTCTTCATAGAGATTCTTCAAGTCTTTTCTACCAAGTTGGAAGGGATCTTGGTATTTTTCATCACTAGCTGTCTTACTGCAGCTGCACAAGTGGGATGGGCTTGTGTGATGAAACCTAGGAACAGACAGTGATGTGGAGCAAACTTTCCTTCATTCCCCAAACAGAAACATTTCAAAGCAGTTCCTCCTCTCCCACCAAATGTATCCAACTCCCACCCTCAAACAGAAGTCTTCTGAGACACACAAACCTACACTGCTCTCTGCAGTCCTTCTGACAGTACAGTGTACATCTGGAGATATCACCTTCAGCAGTAACAATTATCCTGTTACTTTCTTCCCTCTCCTGTATACTCCTGGAAAACATGTTCCTGACTTGGATTTGCAAATTCCCCTTTGCACATGCAGCTACATTACTAATGAGATCAATACCTTCAGGTAGCATGAAGCTGCTGCTATGAAAGTTCATCATTTAAAGGGTGAAAGTTCCACATGGATTCATTAAGCTTAGGCCTGATGCTTTTGTTTGCCCTGAAGTTCATGCCTCTTATGTTTCCTTTTTCAGGGTTTTCTTGGGGCATTCTTGCTTAAGAATGGGTTTAAGATTTAGACTCAGCAGCAGTCTACACAGAATTATCCATCTATGTTCTACAGCAAATAAGCTTATTTTCCAAGTTTACAGGTGTATCTCCCCAGTTTACCCAATAACTCTCTCTTTACCCATTACACAACATGAAACTCCCAACTTACCTCCAAAATATACTACGTATTTTTGGATATGAAAAAGTTGCAGTTCTTTGGGTAAAGTGACACATCTGCACAAAGAAACATATCAGGGTTAATTTAGCAGAACTTTACACTGACATAAAATACTTTGATTACCAAAAAACCCCACAAGTGTTTGCTGATCAGCACTGCTCCATTTCCCCATTTTAACAACCCAGCAGAGCAAAGGAAGTCTCATCATCTCCTTCCATATCACAGGAAGCAATAAGGACATTAGCTTCTGACTCCTTCCCCTCAGGAGTGTTGGACTTTCTCCCCTCACAGAGCCAGCCCAGAAGGCTTATCAGTTAACTGCCCAGAACTGCTCTAATGAACCTTGCTTTTGCACTCATGGACGGTACAGGCCTCAAGTGTTCCCTGCCTTGCAGACAAATCTGGACTGCACCAGCCAAGATGGTGAGTGAAGAGAACAAGAGCTGTTACCATAAACCACTACACTACCAGATGAAGAACATCTCCCTGTTTTTCCCTGAAGCAATTTTAATTCAGCTTGCTGCTTAGGATAATTTCCACCTGCTAGATAGCAAGAACCTAACCTCCAAAGCTAGCAATCTGTCCCTGCAGAAGCAGTCCAGGAGAAGACACATTCCCAGGTACACCATTCCAGCAGAAAGGAAACACACCTTTTTCTCTGTCAGGAAGTACCCAGCCCTGCCCTGTGCATGCTAACTCAGGGCCCCAGCAGGGCTGACCTCACCTGAAACCACTGCAATGCACACATTCACCAAACTGCCTCTCCAAAAGCCTTCATGGAAACACTCAAGGAGACCTGGAAGTGGAGAAGAGTTCTCCCAACTTGTTCCTCATGCCTTAGTGTTTCCTTGTGCACAGCCTGAAGTTTCTCTCTCCTTGGACACAGGCAGGGAAACGAGTACAGCAATGGCTCCAGGCCACTCATCCTCCTTGTGCAGAGTATGATAAAAGGCTAGGCAAGGAGACAAGTGAAGGACAGGAAAAAGAGGAAGGAGAGGAACCCTAGCTTACCACAGACTTGCAACTCCCTGCTGCCTGAGTTCAGTGCCCAGCCTCATGGCCAAGGCCTTCAGAAGTTCCCTCATACCTCTTGCCATTTTCTGTTGCTAAAAAATAGCTGATCTCTTCCTATTCTTCCCTCAGTAAGGGCACAGACAGACTCTCCTTTACACCGCTGTTAACACACTAAGATTGGCTCATGCATCACAGCCACAACACCTTACTGCAGGTCAGAACAGCAGCTTGGCCTTGTGAGGCAGGTGTAAACCCAGGCAGTGAGAGGACTGCTCCCCATTGCAGCTCACCATGCTAACTTAAACACGCCGAGTATCTCACACACTAACGAGAATCACTTTCCCTTCTCCCATCTAGAGAAGAGTCTGAGAGGTTCTTCCCCACAACAGTAACCAACCCTGCCCTGAAAACCCCGAAGCCAGTCTTTAACCTTGCACCGAGAGCACTCCTACCCCCTGCAAGGCCTCCGCACGCCCGACTAGGGATCTGCCCGCCTGCTGCTGGCCCTCGCATACCGGAGTCACCCTCAGGCCTTCGCTTTTCCCGGGCAGGAGGGAAGACGTGGGCAGAGAAAAGTCCCAAGGTGCTGCCGCCCCGACTCGGGGCAGCTGTGACCGCCTGAGCCCTACGCCCCGCTCGGCCTGCCCCTCACACCACCCCATTCATTGCCGGTGACCTCCAGGCGCCCACCGCCACGCCGCACTCACCGCCGCGCTGGACACCGCCGGCGGCGGGCAGCGGGGACCAGGCCCTGGCGGGCGGAGGCGCGGCAGGGAGCCGAGCGGCGGCGGCGGCAGTAGCCGGCGGGAGGACGAGGAGCCGCAGCATCGCCACCACCAGCGCAAGGCCATGCTGTCCCCCAGCCCCGCCGCGCCCGCGCCTCCCAACAGCACCGCCGCGACCCGGACGCGGAAACCACTCGCTGCTGCTGCTGCCGCCCTCTGGCCCAGGTACCGGGAGGACATCCGAGCCGCGGGGCGGGAGCGGGAGGGTTACGTCTCGCCGTCCCTCACCTCGCCTCACCTCGCCTCCCGCCGCTCCCTCAGGGCGCGGCTGAGGGCCGGGCGGGAGAGCGGTGCCGCGGTGCCTTCTGGCAGGGCTTAGATCCCCGCTGAGGGGCCAGCCTGCCTGCAGGGCGTGTGAGAGCGGCCCTGGCCCTGGCCCCGGCCTAATGGCTGCACGGAGAGCAGCTTCAGAGAACTCCGCTCGGAGGAGGCACCAGCCCTGCCCTGAAACCTGTATGACGCGAGGGCAGGGAGGCTGCAGACCGGTACCGCGCTGTGCCTCTGCCGGGCTCCACTCGGCCCCAACGACTCGCCCCCTGAGCCGGGTGACTGCTAGCGGCAGCAGAGGGAACCCGATCTCTCTGCGCATGGCTCCTCTCCTCCTGAGCTTCGTCCGTACAGCCTGGCTCTGCCCTGGTGCTTTGGTACACCTGGGCTTTGCTCTCGTGCTTTCATACACCTTGGCTCTGCCCTGGTGCTCTTGCTTAGTGGGTTTAGCAGCTCCTAAAGCAACCAGTGCAGCTTGCTTTATATACAGTCAAATACTTACTGCTTTTAAAATTAAAACTAGTTTGGCCATAAGGAGTTTTTTTTATTATTATTATAATAACAGAGAGACATGCAAGTCCCAGTTATGTGTCAATACAACGCTGATTAACCTGACACCCGCTGGAAGTGCACAAAGTGGAATGCAGAACTGCCTGTAATAATAAATACACCTTTAATGGATGTGGTGATCAATGAGCTTATTAATAGACTTTACGTTATTAATTGAGTCTTCTATTACACTAAAACATTTGGATAATTTTTCCAGAATCAGGCCAAGTAGGGTAATGTTGAAAATGGCTATTCCTGTATTGTCATAGTCACCTAGTTGCAATTTTTAAGATGGGTAGGAAAAATTGTCAGTCAGGTGAATAGAAGTGAATGTTGGAGGTAGTGCTGAATGTAGGTAGTTGCTCTCCATTCCTTATTGATGCAAACACCCCTTGAGCAGAGAGGGAGATATCATTAAATCCAAAGAAGACTAAGACATTCACTCATTTGGGTGATTTTCTCAGGTTCAGTTTGTGTTCCTAGCAGGCTCATGCTCTCTGGCATTTCAAGCTCTAAGGAAAGTAAATGTTCTTCAGCACAGGCCTGTCCTCAGCTGCCACATGGTTAGGTGTCTGTGTTTGTGAGGTGGCTGCAAATCTCTCCAGCATTAATTCTAACACATTGAAATGCAATGTTTGGTGGTTTATTATTCACTGGCTTCACCTGGAGACTCTTTGCTGTTGGCTGGTAATGCAAAACTTTCAATCTGTCTGAGTAGCAGCAGGAAAGCATCTGGCAAGGTTATAGCCTCTCCTTGCTGTCTCCTCAACAAACTGTTGAGTGCAAAAAAAAACCAGTGTAAAATGACTCCTTAACTGTGCACAGATTCTATTGAGCACACAGTATGCTTTAGCTCTCTGCTGGCAAATGAGCTGTACAGGCTCTCCAGACTGCTTGCAAGGCTTCATTTGGAGAAACCCCAGCTGACAGCTATATTCTTCCCCATGGGGAGCTGTTGTATGTAGTGAGGCTGGTGGGATGCACTTCCCCAGCTCTTGTCAAGTCTTGGCAGAACTGTGGGAGGGGAAAAAGCCTTCCAGCTTATCCCAGAATACCCAGCAGGTTGGTTTGCTCTGTTAATTTTATGTCCTGGGTTCCCAGTGAGGTGCTGTGGTTTATGATAGTATTGCCTATAGAGAAAGAACACTTCACTTCTTCATCTGGCACCATTTTAGTCACATGCTGGGACTACCAGGGAGCAGTGTTATGCATGAGGTCAAAAACTGGGCCAATATGCCTAGTTTTCAGAGTAGCCTTTACTTGATCTTCATGCAAAACAGCAAGCAGAGCATGGGGGAGTGTGAAATCCAGCACTTAAGCTAGAGCCAGGGCTAGGGAGGGATATCATATATCCCATCCTTCTGTGAGTGCTGTGCCAACTTCATTGTAAGAGCAATTTCAGTGCTGCCTTTCCTCTGGTTGAGTGTACATCTATCTGCTCTCCTGCTGCTATCTCTCAAGTAATGATACTTAGCAACCTCAGGGAGCAGTGAAAACTCTTACTATACTGGGAAGCTAGGTATCTTTGTGTAGCTGCTCTGCTCTCTGGCCAGCTCTTAAGTGTTGCTTGTCCATTAACTTGGAGTAGTAACTAGCCAGCTGTTGATGCCCCCCATGGATTTTTTTGGTCAGTAATAAGATAAGTGTTGGTATTTTGCAGGAATTCTGCAGAGAGCCTGCTAAGAGGTACATAGTTAAACAGAAAAATGAGTTCCTCATGTTGTTTGTGCTAGTGCAGGGAGCAGATTGATCTCTACACACTTCTTCCCTCTTACTGGAACAATTCCCTGCCTGTTCTTTGCAGCTGAGAACATTCAGCTATTAGATTCAGATTTTTAAGGCAAATGAAAGGAAGAGATTGTTTTACAAATCCAAGTACAATTGAAGAAGAAAGGGGTAATTATAATCTAGCAGCAACATGATACCTTTTTGTTTGTGGATAGTGCCTGAAGTGTTCCTGCTAAGGGTCCTAGATACATCCCTAAAGCTCTTGAGCCAAGAGGTTTGGCTCACATAAAGGGCATCTTCCATCCTTAGTTTGCTGATGTTTTCAGGGAAATTGTGACTTAATTCAATGTCATCATCACACTAATCAATCACTGCAGTTCCAAATGAATACAGGACTTTTTCAATGCAGCCCCTTCCCCAAGAACAGTGCAAGTCATGGAATATAAATGAAATATAAACTCCAAAGCAAAGCATCTTGCTGCTGAAGCTTGGCAAGGCTCAGCTTCCTGTTTGCCTGTGTCCTTTGTAAATACGAAGCTCTGCTAGCAAAAAGATCTTTCTTCTTATTAGAGAGAGAAAAGTTCTCTAAAATATGCCTTGGTGTTCCTTGTAAGTTGTTTTTGCTGAGGTAGCTTTTCAATGTTCCTTTCTTGGTACAGCTTAGCTGTAAGTGATGATGCTCTGAGGGGCAGCAGTATTGATCCTCCACACGCCTCTAACCTTTCTAATCCTGAAGACTGAGGGCAAAGTGGTCTCTGGAAGCAGATCCTTCTTCCTTATCAGGGCCCAAAGATGACAGCTGCTGAGATTGCTTCCATTGGAGGCATGGAGAGAGGCTAAAAATAACATGCTGCAATTTCAGGTCTTTTCAGACTAAAGCACTGTCATCTTTAGTCCTGTACATACCACCCTGAGCTACAGCAAGAAGTCAATTCCATATGGCAGCAGCTTAGAAAGAAGTGGAAGGATTCATTTCTAATTTTTTTACCAATACTTTGATTTTACAGCCTTGGAAAGGAAGATCTATTTGTATTTTGCAACATCTTTTTATGTCCCAGTTAAAGGCAGCTAATTGTGTCTCATTAAGATGGGAGCTCTGCTCTTTGAATGGAGAGTTTGAGCTCAGAAAGTCAATGCAACCCTGGTCCATACAGAGAAGAGTTGACAAGAGGCCTCATCATCACAGCATTTTCATTGATTTCTGGGGTGTGCTGGGGGCTTTGCTGCTTTTTGTTTCAAAGCAAGCTCAACTTTTTCTTTTGTGTAGGATTAAGTGCCTGAGTTATGTTTGACTGCAGATGGATGAGGTATAAAATGGAGTTTACTGTGCTGTCACGAAAGAGGAGGGAGGAACCAGGCTGAGCTTCTGGGGAGAAAAGTGAATGCTAGGGAAGCATTCTTAGTGCTTTGTGAATTCAGAGAAACTATTGTGCAGCATTATTCTAAGGACATGCTCTGCTTTATTTGGATGCTGAGTATATATTGCTTAAAAGAAAATTCATTTCATTTTAAAACAGTTGGATAGTTGACAGCTGTTGCCACCCATCACAGAATCATGAAGGTTGGAAGAGACCTCTAAGCTCATCCAGTCTAACCATCCCTAGCACTGCCATACCATTAACCCATGGCCCTAAGGAGAGCATCTCGATGTTTCTTCAAGCCCTGCAGGGATGGTGACTCCAGCACCTCCCTGGGCAGCCTGGGACAAGACTTAACAAACCTTTCAGGGAAGAAATTCCTCCTTATATCCAATCTAAACCTCCCTTGGTGCAACTTGAATCCATTTCCTCTTGTCCTCTCCCTGTTAACCCTGGAGAAGAGACCTATCCCCATCTCACTGCAACCTCCTCTCAGGGAGTTGTAGAGAGAGCTAAGGTCTCCCCTGAGCCTCCTCTTCTCCACACTAAACACCTAAATGTGAAGATGTGCCCTCTAATACCCTGTGAGAAAGTGACCCCCAGCTCTTCAGCAGTCACTGATTCTGCATAATGCTTACCTCAGTCACACATGGAAAACCACTGGGAAACATAAAAACGATTCATTTTAACCTCTAGTTTTAACTCCCCTACTTTTAGTTTAGTTAGTATTTAGGTTATAGCCTTCATGTTTCTGCTAAGTGAAAAATAAGATGATCATGTGCATGAGAAGAGGCAAAGACTGGAAGAAACAGAAATAAAGACTAGAAAGTATAGACAAAACCTCTGTAAACTATTGGAGGTGGTACCAGTTGCCAGTGAAATGCCTGTTCATTAACTATGACACTTGCTGCAGCTCTAAAGGAGAAGCTATTTTTATTTGAGAACTACTAATGAAGGCTGCCAAAATGAACAGAGAATTACAATGGGAGAACAAATGCCCCCCCCCAATGTAGGAGGAGATCTTCATACCAGGTACAAGATAATTACAGTGTCTTTCAGAAGACAGACTATATCTAGGTACAGTTTGAAGACAAATGTTGACCAACAGGAATAAAATATAAACCCCTTGCTTACCAAGGGAAACATAAAAGATTTTGAGACAAAATTTTGTCCAAGATTAACCAAGTGAGTGAGATTTAAAGGCAGCAACTGTGAGTGCTGACAGGTAGGACTGGAGCTGCACATGGAAGGAAGAATGTACAGCATTTGGGGTGACACCATCTGGAAATGGTCCTGGTGCTGCCTTGCAGCTCAGAATAGTCTAGCTGAGGTGTTAGTTTTTGGGACATAAAGCTCACAACTGGAGGTTTTCTAATAAAGAACTTTCAAGGGGGATGCTGTGAAGGGAGATCTTCCCACTTCTCAAAATTCACCTGAGAATATTGCTGTATTTATTCCTTCAGTTGCAGTTCTGGTAGAGAGGCAGGCACAGAAGATGCATTTCAGTCACTGGCTACCTCTGAGAGTGCTGCTCCACCATCCCTGGCTGGCCTGAGGGAGTGAAGCAAGACTCTACACTCAGTTCTTACCTGGGCTTGATGCTGCAATGGTACTTAATGGTGAGGGAGTAGAGTGGAGGGGAAGGAGCAGGTTATAGGGACAAAGTAGGGCACAGAGGGCATCCCACCTTACTTCTTCAGAAGCCCAGGAGCAACTCTGAGGGAGAATTCCTTCTGGAGGAGCCTGGTCCTTCCATGATGCCTCACAAACCCAGCCCAGCCATGGCTTGAAGTCCACCTACCCCCTGAGTTCAGGAGGTGCTGCCTCGTTTCTTCTCAAGAGCTTTCATGAGGTCAGACATGAAATCTGTTTGCCTGCCTCCACCCCCAACAGGAGGTGGTCCAGCAGACTTAGGCTCTCCAGCTTCTCCTGTGGTTTCTAGCCTTTTTGGAGGAAGTGGCACGGGTTTCTTTGTCAGAGGGGGTGGCTTAGTGCAGACAGGTGGAGGTGGAGGAGGTAATGGCAGGTCCCCGTTACCGCTGCTGGAGGCTGCTGCTGGTGGGGGGGGTGGTGGAGGCACAAAGTCAGGAGGAGGTTCAGAGAAATCAGATGGTGGTGGTGGAAAATCACTGTTCAGTGTAGGTGGTGGTGCTGGGAAGCTGTCTGGCTCTGTGAGGTAAACACCACTGTCTCTCTTGACTTTGGAGGGGAGGATTGGTGAAGCAGAGATAGCAGACGAGCGCCGCTCCGGGGGAGGAGGAGGCTGCAGAGAGTTCCTCTTGAGCTGGTACCTCTGGGGCCTCAGCACTGGCTGGGCCAGGCCTGGCCCAGGGATGTTATTTGGCTTAGCCTTTAAGAAGCAGAAGGAATAAAAAGGACAAGATAGAGTCAGTGCACATGTAGGCTAATGTTATTGCCTGAAAACAGGGAAAAGATGTGACAATATATGAGTGCAGAGTGAAATGGAGTAGAGCACATTTTGCCTCAAGAGTGCAAGTAGTATTTTATTTTCCTTCTGGAGCTGCCCCACAGAGCTTTGACAGTGGAAAGCTCCATGCTGACAGCATCCATAGTGCTGCTGCTTCAGAAGAAGAATGTTTTTAACTAAGGACTGCAGTTAGTAAGACATCTGAAGAGACTTCCTTCATGTTCCACCCTGCTGTTCATTCCCTGAGAACATGAAGAGTTGAAACAAAAAAGTGTGCTGTGTTTTAACATCCAAAAACACTGAGCAAGACTGGAGAACAGATGTGCTTTTGGCTTTTGTCCCATGGTATCTCCAGTTCCCATTCTAGCTGGGACAGCTGGCTGGCTAACACTGCAATAATGATTGTCACCTGTTAGACACAACCACAGGGAACTGGGAAGAAGGTGGAGGGTGTTTGGATTCACTGTCCCCAGCACTCTGCAGCATGGTGTGACATGCATTCACCTCCAGGAGAAGCCTGGGGAAGGATGTCTTCTGCTTGCTGGCCAAAGCAGATGCACACAGCAACTCCACTTTTGAATCAATAGTGTGACAAACAGGTCCTTGAAGCCAGTAAGTTCTAGCCATGTTTGCAAGGTCAGGAGATGTTCAAACCCTCTGACAGCTTTTATGAAGGAAAAATTAAAGCATCCATTATACAAGTTAAAAATAACTTGGAAGATAAATGTAGGATAGCAATTCATTAGGGAGATGTTTATTATGACAAAAATTTAGGTGGCTTTTCTTTTCAATTGTGTTTGCTAGTTAACACTAAACTGCTGACCTGTACCTCTGCTGTGTCCACTTTCTTCTGAGTCTCTGGAAGCTCTACACTGGACTGAGGAACAGCTTGAGGAATCTGGCCATTTGACTGAGCAGCACCTGTGGCAAGGATAGGAGAGAGAGGGAAGAGAGTGTTCCATTTGAGTGATATCAACCAGCTCAGGGAATAGCAAATTAAGGAAAAGGCTATAAAAACACCTTTACTGCTTCCACCAAGGAACCACTCATTACAGGATTTCTATACACCATTCAGGAAAATCCATGAGGCTGGCCCATTTTCTGCTTCAGGTTTATTTTGTGACTTTTCCTATTAATTACCTGAGGAAACTCAACAAGATACACTGAAACTACTCCCTGTCCACAGGTCCATGGGACAGTTGTCTGAACTAGGAGTATGTGCAACACTGCTGAGAACAATGAGGGCAATGGATGTGATTTCAGCTGCTGGGAAAGCATCAGTACCTGCTGAGGATCCTGCAGGGGCAGCTGGTTCCACTGTCCTCTGGCTTGGCCAGCGAGGGGATGAGCCAGCTTTCTTCACAGCACACTTGTAGTTGTCATAGAGTGTCTTGCCATACTGCAAAACAATGCCATAAGCATGGTGGTAAGCTAGGAACTGGCCAAGCATTCATTTTGCTCTCTGATAACTTTTCTGACCCCATTCCTTCCTATTTAGTTTTGGTAAAAAGGAGCTTTCTACAAGTGCTGTGCCTCTTTCTGTCCAGTGCCTGGTGGAAAGCATCTCTGTCATAGCACAATAAAACATGAACCCCTGTGACCAAACAGTTCTTCTGATAACCTTCATTTCAGGATCTGTAAACATCCTGAAGCCTGGCTTTAAAAACAACTCTTCTCAGTAAGCATCTTTTTTTCCAGTGCTTTCCAACTATTACATTTCCAGACTGGAGACTTGGGACACTAACTCCTGGGCTCTAGAGCAAACACAAGTGCAAGACACAAAATGATTTGATGTTCATCTTTGTTGGATGTTACCCTGCAGCAGGACTAGCAGAAAGGAATATATAAGAGGAATAGGTACAGCAGCATGCTGGGACCACAGAGTGGTCTGGGAGTTCAGATCTTCACACAGTTTGAGCAGAACTGCCTGAAAAATATCACAGCTAGACTGCCCAGAGCTTGCACATCTTTAGCCACAGCATTCTGCTCTTAGCCAGGTAACTGTGGAGTGAGTTTTATAGCTACAGAATTCACCCTTAAGTTAGTGAGAACACCACACTGATAACTAGTGTCCAGGGACATTTAGCACATCCACCCTGGTCATGCCCTTCTGCTCTTTCTGTGCTAAAATTACCATGGATGCCCATTCTTCCAGCTGAGGGGATGACTGTCAGCAACCTGAGGAAGAGAGGACTTGACAGAAAACATTTAACTGAATTGTCTTTTAATCTCACCTTGGCGATTCTTATTCCTGTTACCCACTGATGCAGGCTTGCTTGGTCATCACAGCACAAGTACTTGATATATTGTGACTCCTTCTGAATCTGAGGGTGCTGAAAGATATTGGTTCATCAAGTGAGATCAACAGAGGAATCAAGTCACTCTAGAAAAGTGTGAAGGCACTGCTGGGTGAGATCACTGCCTGAAGGCACCATGTGAACTTGATGTAGAAAAGAACACACTAAAAGCAGAGTATAAGAAAATATAAGAGAGATGGTGATTATGATCATGAGTAGTCAGCACCTGCTTGAAATCACTTTACTGCACTGTAAGATGAATTCAAGGGCTACAGCAATCTAGTAGTGATCTGGAGTTCTCTAAAGGCTACTGATGCCATGGGTCAAGGTCTAACCCTCAGTCTGTTTCTCACTGTGCTTTGTCATCTGCAAGGCATCCAGACTGAACACTGAACAGAATGAGTTTTCAAAAAGCATGTTAAATTTGTCTAAGCACAAGCTCTCAGCTGGAACAGATTCTCCCTTCTGCCTCCCTTTCTTTGGGCCTAGTTGTAGCTTTCTTCCTCTACATCTTTATCCTGTGTTACTCTTGCTGTTTGCCAACAGTGCTGTAACACTGCCATATGCTCTAGCTAGAGGAGCACTCAACATGCAACACTACCACAAGTCATCTTCTCCATTTCATTGTACCTGTTTTTTTGTTCTTTTGGACCCAATTTAGGATCTCTTCCCCTTCCTGACCAAAGGAGATCATCTAGTCCAACAGTTGCTGTACACCCATGCCACATAGCAGCCAGAGGCAGTGTCCCTGCACAAACAGCCTTCTCCAGCTCCCCAGTCTCTTGTCCCTGTCTCCAGCAGCCTCAGTGGGCTCCACTGCTGCAATGTGGCAGGACAGTGCCTGGAAAGCCTTATTTCCTTCCACCAGGTGACCAAACACAGTGAAAACCATGCAGACAGTTCAGTCTGAATGGCATCTTCACAAAGGAACTGAAACAGTGTCTCCCACAGACCTGGGTCACACTAGCACCAACAGAGCCAAAAGAACCAGGAGAGGCAAACAAGGACACTGCAGCCCTGGGTAAAAATTCCATTGTCCAAACACTTTCCAGCCAGCCACTAGCACTCTTGTTGCAGTGTGTCAGGTCCTACAGAACCCAGCAGATGGCACTCAAAGCTTTCAGAAATGAAAGCTAGCCCAATGACACAGAAACCACAACTTTGCACTGGACCCACAATCCACTGAGGTGGACTGGAACTATTCCCATCACCTTTCCTGGGCTTTGGATCTGGTCTAAGGAGAACTGTTCCGTGCTGCCTACTGCAGCTCTGGGCAAGACCACAACATGGGACCAAACACCAGAAGCACTAAGCTTAACACTGAAGGTTTATACCTGTAAGAGATTATTAGGAGGTGGCTCAGAAGGAGGCATTTGGCTTCCTGTGGTTTTTAGCCACATGAAGCATGCTGGGTAGGAAGGTGTAAGGTTCCAGCCAGGAACTGTCACACTCCAGCCCAGAATGGTACCAGCATCTGGCAGCAAAGTGAAAGCATCTCCTCTGCAAAAGGTTCATCACTTTTGCTTCAAACATGCAGTACCAAAATGAATTAGGAGAGAAAACTGTTTAAAAGGCAACCCCCCCAGAAGTCACAGTTTGACTGAGAAGTGATAATATGCAGGTAAAAAGGGACTCCAGAGTTTTTCCTCACAGCAAAGAAGGGAATAGTGTTTCAAAACAATAAAATGCTCCATAATTTGACTGCAGTGAACTTTCTTCTCTGTTGATGGCCAAATTCTTAATGATGAATTAGTTGCACTGATCTTTGGAAGTGTTGGACACTTGTCCAGTTACTTCTTATAAGCTGAGCACCTCAAAGAGCAGACTGCAAAAGGATGTGCCCTGTTCCCTCCAGAAAGCACTGAGAAGGTTTGGAACAGACTCTAGTGTTCTCCTCTGACCCACTGACTCCTCTACAAGAAAGCAGAAGCACTTGAACTGAAAGAGCTTCTTTTCTGCAGTTGGTTAAGAAAACATTGGTGCCCAGATTACATATTCAGATTAAAAAGTAAGCTCTTTACCTGAGGAAAAGATTGAACAGATTGAAAACCTGAAGGAAGGGGAACTGAACGATGTGGTTTCTAGGGCTTGTGCCAAAATAAATGGCTAAAGGCCATGTGTGCATGGAATTAGAGATTATCCCAATAAAATGGGTTGGTTTTGCTTTGCCTTCCTCCAACATTGAAAAGAAAAAGGCAGCTGAGGTTATTCAGGCATCTCATTGGATTCCTTGCCCCAAAATATATGGCTCATTGCTCAGTACCTGAGGCAGAAAGAATAGCCAGAAGCATAAAGAGTGACTAACTTTGGGTCAAAAGCTTTGGCTTTTTGGCCCATGTTTTTGGATACCTTATCTTCCATGGGTGAACCTGTGCCATGGCTCCCATGACTGCAAGTAGAATTAGCACTCAGCACCTCCAAAACCACCCCGAAGTGCTTCAGATTTGCTGTCTGCTATCAAATGTGGTCTAATTCTGATGCTCTACCCTTCTCGCTTGCATCAAGATGACCAGGCCTAACTGATCTTTTGAAGGCTTGTGTGAACTGCACAGATAAAACAGTAACTGGCCTACTATAAGAAAATTATTCTTCTGACCTACATTTCCCTAATGACTGAGGAGAAGTGTGTAGGTCATTAAAAAGATCTGTGATATAGCCACTGTAACCAGAGGACTGCTTTTTGTAGCAAATGCTGTTTTCCAAAGCTATTAAATTCCATTTCTCACTGTCCACACTCTGTCCTTATTCTCCCCACTGCTGAGGCATGAATCCTGGCCAGCTGTGGGCATGTCCTGTGACTGCAATTCCACACAGCTGAAAGTGTGCAGAAATAGAGGATTTCTGCTTTCCCTTTTTCAGTTTAACTAGCAATGGTTTTTACTCTGCAGCACTTACCTGAAGCACTCATGCTAACACACAACAGTTCCCAAACCATTCACCTAGAGAAACAAAATCTCCTGTTTTCTGTCCTGATTTCAAGCACTAGCCATTTGTTCTACATTTTTTTCCCTACCATTAGTTTTCCTCTCTCCAACACTGCTAATTCTCTCTCTCTACCTTAACTGCCATTGTGCTGAGGATGCTGGACATGACTCAGTCTGTGAGGGAGGAGGGAAGCAGGAGCAGAGTGACTCCAGACCCATTGACCTGCCTCAGTGATGGCACTGCTGCAAACAAAAGCCACTCTGCTTGAAAATGGACTTCCAAAATTCATTGGCTCATTACAATTGATTATTTTTCTTTAAAATCCTAGTTTCCAGATGCCACCAGGAACACTTAGCTGTTTAGACTGCATGGGAAAATGTAGCCAGCTGTGGAAATAGAGGATGATTTGCCTTTGTCTCACTTTATCCCCAGGAAACCAATTTTTTTTCATCCTAGATTAATTCAGCATTATGCACCATTACCTCCAGATTACTCAAGCACAACCAGCACCAATAAACTATAATTAAATCCACTCTTTGTCATGGGCACATCAGCCTGACTAAACCAGCACATTTGCATATAGATTACCTTGCTATTTTACTGCTTGGAGAGGTTTTTTTTCCAGCCTGGTGTGCCAAAGCCAGCTCCTGGACTAGCAGCCACACACAGACACTCCTAGTGCACAAAATAAACATCACAGCCACAATTTCTGCTCAGGACAAGGGATGCTGGTGCTAGCATGAGGAACAGATCTCTTCCCTCATGGTGCAACCTCTTGCTTTTGAAGGCTTTCAGTTTGAAATAAAATCACAAAAAGGCCTCATCCTTTCCCACAGTGTTTCAGGTAGGAGGTGGTGAAAGAGAAGATCTAGAAGGAATCTAAGCAGAAAAATTGGCATTTGTCAATGCAAAGGTGGCTGTGAGAAACTCAACCAGCCTAACTTGCTTTGTGCAGGGTGGGAAGGAGAGAAGGTTTTGTTCCCTGGCAGTTTCTCTCCCCAGGGAGAGCCATGCTGCTAACCCTCTGCTGCCTGCTCTGGCTGGAAGAGCGAGCCAGCTCTGACTTGGACGTGCAATAAGAAGATCCTGGGCAGGTTGCTTTGATGCTTAAGCAGAAGCTGGGGTAGGGTTTGCAGCCTGTGATGCTGGAGGCTTGACCTAGGTTAGCTCTTTTGAACTGGCTCAGAGAAATGTTCTTGTCTGAAGATGCATCCTGTAGGATGTTCCTCTTGCAGCTGGAGAAGCATGATGTGTTGTGAGTGCTCCTAGCCTCTCACTTCTCTTTGCATCAGCATCCCAATGTATATACTGTAGCTCAGAACAAAAACGGGGTGGGTTTTGTTTATTTCTGAACCATCAAGATGCTGAGGAGATAATGGGGAGAAGGGTGGAGTGCCAGAAAGAGTTGAGAAGCACATCACAGTGCCTAGCAGCAAACAAGAGAGCACTGTGCTGAGCTTCTCCACGAGTTTACTTTTAGGATGATTCAGGAGATAACTGCAATAACTGAATAAAGCAGTGGCTTCCTCATATCAGCTCCTCTCAGGCAGCACAAAGCCCAGCTGGGACCAACTGAAAGAGCACAGCTGGCTGGTGTCAGAGAGTGAGGTCACCTTTAGCTGTCCCTGGGCACAGACCACAACTGATGTGGCACAAAGGCTCTGATGGAACTGGCTTCCAGGAATCCTTAGGCTTTGGAGCTACCAGAAAGCTTGGAGAACTGCTTTATCTCCCCGTAGCTACTTGGTCTGTGCTGAGCTCTGACCTCCTTAAACTGAATTATTCTATACCACAGCTGTGGTTGTTTGTTAAACAAACCTTCCTCTCTCATTTATAAAAACAAACCCCACATTTAGAAAACAAAAAACCATCACAAAGAACCCTTAACAACTTAAAAATAGAGCCTCTGAATAAAATAAATGCTTTGGGGCTATCTGCTCTTCTAAACATGCAGACTCTTCCTATTTTCTACTCAACCTAAATGTAATGCTCACATAAACTTGAATATCCCACCCTCCACTTTGCCATCAAATAACACAGACCTCCATATGCAGAAAAGAAGGAAAGGAAAGATTATGAAGAACTAGATGAGGAACTAGAGGATCTCTAAGGTCCCTTCCAACCTGGGCTATTCTGTGAAAGGGCAGCCAAGTATGAAAGAGCTGGTCAGGAATCTACCAAATGGGGATGAAAATGAGGAAAAATCACTGTAACAATCTATTCATCACTATGTTGATCAGATATAATCTTACTAATGCAACATTTGTTCTAGCACACCACACATTTCAGAAGCAAACAGCTTTACTAAGCAGAGTTCATACATTTATAAGCCTATTACACAGAAGTTTTCCCTAGTGGGCTTTTGATCTTCATATTTTAGGTTGAGTACAGTGCTAGCATCACACATCCTATAAAGTGGTTCAGTTGCACTACTTCTTGTCCAATTTCTGCTTTGTAGCATACCTCTTTTCACAAAAGATAACAATAAGAAAGTTCTCCTAACCATTGTGAAGTATACTTCAAAAATCATGCTTTTATTTTCATCTTAGATCCTTTTTTGACCACTCATCTGTTGATAAAAATCAGTTTCTGCTTCTTTTTCTACATCAGCTCCCCTTTTCCTTTTCTTTTCATGACAAGTTGCATTTTCCAGAAATCATGCTTACCTGTTTCCCTTCAGAAGGCTCAATCTCTGCTTGCCAAAAAAAGGGATTAAAAAGTGTTTTTTTGCAGAGCTTTCAGAGAATTGCAGTGTTCAAACTGCTCATCTGTGTTAATTAGCTCCATCTGCTTCAGCAAGTGAGCCTGGCTCTAGAAACCACTTCTGCTTGGCCATGGGGCAATGACAGCAGCAGGCATGTTGAAACTGGATTGTGAAAGTATCCAGCTCCAGCCCCAGCTGGGGTGGTGTTAGTGACCTCTGAGGGAATGACAGAGCAAGAGCTTCCCTTCTCTAGCATCTTTTTGGCACTGCAGGCCTTGAAATAGAAAAGCAGCAACAAGATTGTCTTCTGTGATCCCACTGTATTCCAAACTCTCTGTTAATGACAGAGAGCAAGCAAGGCCTAATCACTGCCACCACAAAGCTTCATCTCTGCTAGCTGAAGGTGTAAAGCAAGGGATTCTTTTCCTTTCCTGCCTATTTGCAGTGCTATTGCCTGAAGAGGCAGCAATGAGACCCTTCAAGAGCATGATTTTCATGAGCTCTTTGCCCTCCTGACATAAGGAGTTGTGCAGTAAAATCTGCCATGTGAGATGGCTACTCCTGCAAGATTCTGCATCTCAGTTCAACAAACCACTCAAGGGATGACTACACTGCAATTAAAAGGGAGTTATACTTTAGTGGATAGTCCTTTCCTACATGAGGGACAGCCAATCTTCTGCCATGTGTCCAGTCACCTACCGAGCACTCCCTGGAAGCATATTCAGCCTTGTTTGGAAGACAACTTTATAGGTGCAGTGTAGACATCTGTCCTAGGACTAGCTCTCCTTAAAATTAAGGTTTGAAAGAGACATTGCTGAAGCAGAGAGAACAGACATGATTTTGCAGGAGGTATTCTCTCCTTCTTAGGCTCCTTGAAGCTTCAAACTTAAGCATGTTTAACACATAAGAGAAACTGAGTAGGACATTCACAGAACTTATTCTTTTTGTACATTACCTTTAAGACAAAGCAGTGATCTGTTGGTGCTTTGTACTTCACTTTGTGTTGAGAACCATAATAAACATTCACATTCTCAAACTGAAGGAAGCATGCCAGATCTCTTGATGTCTAGAAACAAAAAGCAAGCACATCATTCTTAGAATCAACTGCTTTTTGCTGTGGAACTCACTAATAGGGTATTTTTCAGGTGCATGAATGCCAATTCTTTATTTTAACTGTCATGAGGTTGACTGAGGAAAGATAATTTTAAGTGTGTGCATCCTTAAACTTAGAATTGGAAGAAGATCAGTACATGTTAGGAATAAATAACATTACAGTTCACTATTTTGCTGCTGTTGTGGTTCTGCTGTGCTTTGTTGCTTTATGTAGCAGGTTTGGCTTCCTACTAATGAGACAAATAGAAGAGCACAGGAGGAACTAACATTAGTAATCCAAATCCAGGCTTGGCAATTCTGAGAGCAGCAAGAAGCTTTGGGGGTTCTACAGAGCTTTGGGGAGCTTGTTTTTTTATTGCTATGTGTAAGAAACAGTCTCAACAGGAAATATGTACAGATTTCATCTGCTTTGCTTTGAATGTTCTCTGCTTTCCTGGCATCATTCCTCTTCTGTTTATCATAAGCTTTGCTTGTTGACATATGTTGCCAAAGGGATGAGGTTTCTGTTGCAATTCTCAGGGCACAATCCTGCCTCCAAAGCAGAACTCTGACAATCCTTTGGGTGGCAATGCAGCAATGCCCAGGCCACTGCTGCCTGAACTGAGACAGCAGGAAATGGTGAAGAAAGAAAAATGAGAAACCCAAATTAACAAAGCCCTCTGAGGTGGGCTTGTATTGCCACACAGGATGGTTCTTCTGTGCTGTTGTCATTCTTGCTGATACCTTGAGGACAATAAATCTTGGAGTTGGGTTTATTTACAAACTGAATCTGCAAGTAAGATTTGTGGGGAGAGGAAAGAGTCCAGAGTGCATGTAACAGAGCTTTTTCCCTGTCAGCCCTGAAGCTGATGCCAGGGATTTTATCAATGAGTGTGAAATGGACATAGGATTTTCCACCACTAAGTTCCTCAAATCCATGCAGTATTAATGAGTTGTTCCTTTCCTTTCCAAACCAGGGAATGGTCAGGTAGTCAACATAAATGGTTGTGAAAGCAGCAAGGTGCTCTAGGTCTGAGCTTCACTGAGTTTTGGTTATAGACACTGGGCACTGGAGCAGCAGCACAGCATTCCTTTACAAGCTATCCAGTGTATTTCCAGCCTGCCCCTCTGTAACTGAGTCAGGGAACAGCAGAAGAGTTGAGTTCCCCAGAACAACAAAGTTCCACCAGCAGCACCAGACTGTTCAAATGTGAAGCATTAGCAGAGCTGCTAAGTGGTTTTCAGGACACAAACAAGCTTTCATTAACCCCCCCAGGGCCAGAAGCCACCATTCTACCTCAGGACTGTGGAAATGAGAAGCTAGTGCAACACATGCAGGATCCCTTTGCTCCTCCAGTGCTGGCAATTCTGAGTCTTTCACTAGTTTGCAATACTAAAGGTCAGGTGGATGCTTCTGTCTCGCTTTTTTCTACACAAAGGGCAGCCTTCAAAAGCTTTAAAAGGCAGAATGCATTCTCAGGGTAGAGATGATTGTAAGAAAAAATGTGTAGCATTCCTAATGCTGCTCACTGGTGCAGAAAGTCAGGGTCAAACAGAGTAAAATTCTACCTTTTTTGGGATAAGAAATGAATTTACTTGAGAACTTTGAGTCTTTTTCCACATAGAACAGTGAAGCTTTCTGGCAGCATAACACCAGCTAAAGGTGTTGTTTGCTGTGCTGTTTCAGGAATGCTTTTCTCCATCCATGGAAATCAAAAGGATTGAAACCTGACAGGATTCAGTCACTACATTCTAATATTTGCACAAGTGGTGGAGTCAAAGCTAAACCAAAATACCCCTAACCCTCTCAGATGTACCAGACAGTGCTCTTAAAATGGCACCTGGAGAGTTCTTCCCTTTCCCCTCCATGAATTGTTTTACTGCTCAAAGGATGATTTAGCTTCCTGACCTTGGTTTTGCCTTTGGGCACATAATAAATCCCAGAAGCTCTTAGAAGAAAGTAACGTCTCTTCCAGGACTTCTTCCCATCTTCTTTTAAATAAAGGGCCCCTTCAAGCTCTGGCACAACCACAGATGTCCCACAGAAGCTTTCCTGTGCAACAAGAATCAGAAATACACCAAAACTAATTGTTTTCAGTAGGATCCTATTAATAAAGAACAGGAAAAAAATGCTCCCTTGGAGAATGCAGTCACCAGGGAGCTGAAACACATCAGACAGGCAAAGGAAACTTCTCTAAGCTGATGTGGTGACTTGGCCATGCAAGTTTGGGTGCTCACACTGGAAAAGGCTTGCAAAACAACCTCCATTCTCTAAAAGGTCCAGGAAAATACCTACCAAAAGCTCTGACTAGATGGAGATGTGCTCAGTGAAGGCAATAAAGCAATGGTTTCCTTCAGCAGGAAAGCCAAAAATCTCAAAAGAAAGTACAAAGGTTCTTCTTCCTGTTGTAGCAGAGCTAATAATTTGAGGTAGTGAGAAGCAGATTTACTTCTACCCCAAAAGATGATTGTTTGCTCTTATTCAACCTTACTAACACAAAAGTGTGGTACACCTATTTCTTTTATTAGTATTTGTATAACACTACTTTTATTGTTACAATGGCACTACACTTCAGAGAAACACTGAGCAAAAGGGTTTCATGGCACTGGAGTCTACAAAACCAAAAGAGTTGATAGGGAATAACAAAAACCTGCATTTTTAAATGGTGAGCAGCAGATGCCAGGGAAAATCCACCTCTGAAATCTCAGCCACAAAGACACCAAGCATCAGAGAGCTTCCTGGTGGTATTCATTTGCCCACAAAGAAGCAAACAGATGCAGCTGGTGGCAGAGTTTTAGTGACAATTGCCTCCTCCACCTAGAAAGTTGGCTTACCTCCAGCAAAGCCTCTTTGTTTTTATCATTCATTGCTTTGCTTTGATTCTTCTCTTTGTTTGCCAGGTAGAAATTCTGATTAAGACACAAAAGAAATTGAGGTTCATTATAAAAGACAGCAACACAAGTAACTAGATCACTCCAAACCCATTCAACAGCTCCTCAGTCCTTCAGAATTGAGTACCCAAGTCAGCAGATCCAACAGGCAGATGCTTACAGACAACTCTTACAGCAAACCTGAATCACAGCTGCCTGCTCCTGAGCTTTGATGATTCTCAATGTCATTCAAAAGTCATGCCAAATTACTCTTCCTTTTTAATAAAAGTGCTTAGATCCAAAGTTACTTTCTGTGTTCTACTTTTAAACCCCTGCCCATGGCTCTGCAAAATATCTTCATGCAACAAGGAAGGTATTCCAAAACCTAGAAGAAAAAGCCCAAGAGTTGATCTGACTTTTCATTACTCTCCATTTTTCCCTGCCTCAAGACTGAGAAAGTGGCAGCATATTTACATGCCTAGAACTCCATCAACATCTAAAGTGCAACACAAAGCTAAACATTACCACAAGACAAATAAGAAGTGAGTAAAGAAAGGAACATGCTGTTTGTGCAGTAGAAGAACCAAAGCCAGAGCAGCACATCTGCCCTGCCAGCATGTTTACCAGCAGGAGGTTTATCTGAAGTGAAACCCTGCTCCTCCACACAACCACAGCTTCTTTTTCAAGCAGTGCTGCCTGCCAGAAAGCAAACCTCAGAGCAGATGGTTTTTGGAGGGGCACCAGGAGAGGAAGGAGAAGAGATGTGGAAGATTTCAAAAACAGTGCTGTAGCAAACTGCTTTCTTCAAAGTGCACATGAAATCAGACAAGGGAGATCAGAAACACAGCCACTTGTGCTCTGGCCTATGTCTGTGGGGTGAACATAGGGAAAGCAACTTAAACATTCAACTTATGCCAGGAAATGAAGCAATGTTCTTCTCTAGGATATGTGCTGCAGACTGCTTGGGCACATTTTTGGTCCATGGATGGAAGTAAACAGACACTAAGGACCACAGCTTCATGACTACATCTGAAGACAGTATTCATAGCAGAAAAAACCCCAAATCTGCTCAAAACAAAACCTGCTCAAAAGTGTGTTCTCAGTACAGCCCATACAGTGATGCCTGCCTTGTTAGGACAAGAGGGAATGGGAGCAAGCTGGACCACAGGAGGTTTAGTATTAACATGAGGAGGAACTTCTTTACAGTAAGGGTGATGGAGCACTGGCCCAGGCTGCCCAGGAGGCTGTGGAGTCTCCTTGTCTGGAGCCATTGCAGAGCTGCCTGGACACATTGCTGTGTGAGCTGGTCTAGGTGCTCCTGCTCTGGCAGGGGGGTTGCACTAGATGATCTTTCTAGGGCCCTGCCAACCCCTGACATACTGGGATACTGTGTGATACTGTAATCCCAAAGCACAGGTCTGGCTGAGGGACAACAGCTCCACTCATCCCACTGGAAGAAAGGACACTGCTCTGAGCAGTTCCAGCACACTCTGGACAGGTGTGACAGCTCTTCTTGCCAGGGAACACCATCACAGCACTGCTGCCTTGGCCTTGACACAAGCACTTTTGCATTAATGAAGGCATGAACTGAAACCTGAGAGGGCACTTAAAGGCTGGGTTGGGTCTCCAGGCTTTGGGATGCATTTGGAAAGTAGAGTGACATAAAAGCTCTAAGCCATCTACTTCTCTAGATCATTATAAAGACAGAGTACAACCCCTAAAAGACACAATGAAGACTTATCAAGTTAAGTGCACCTTATCACTGTCTCAACAAGGCTTGGCTCATCAGCTTTACTCCTGGTGGGGAGAGCATTCATCAGGTTCAGTCAGCCTTCAGTGCACTGATAATAAGGGAACAAAGCTCCTCTGATTACAACTGATTCACCTTCAGGCATCTGGCATTTACTCAGCACACAGAGACCACCCTGCTCTGACATAATCAATGGCAAAGAGAAAGTCTGTAATGCTATCCATTGCTGGATCTCTAACCTTTTCATTAGGAAACAGAGCTCTGGCACCTACACCAACATACACACTCTCATCTTTCACCTGCCAACACATTTCATCTATTGCTGATTTCCTCCTTTATATCTCTGCCCCAAAACCTGGAAGTAGATGCTACTTATTTGTCTGGGGAGCAGACTGCCAACTCTGTTTTATCCCTGTGTGCTCTCCTATTTTGGATCAGAAGCATTCATTCTACAAGAAGCAAACCACACACATCCACAAGAGCTCATTCCAAGTGCAGTAGTCAAAGGTCATGATAAAAGGCAAGTTCTTTCCTGTCTGAGGACACCACTGGGGAATGTTGGGTTTGAGATGTCAGGTCCTTAATGGGACAAGATGTGGCTACAGGACAACTCTCTACATATCTCTACAGATTAAACTGTTTTTTTCTGTTCAAAAGACAAAGTCTTTCTCTTGATGTTGAGCTGAGCTTACTTAACAGGATGGATTCAACTCTATTGGGCTGCAAAAAGCAAACATCAAGGGTTATTCTAACAAAGAAACCAAAGTACCTTGGCACACTGTCATTTTACAAAGTGGCTTGACTCTGCCTGCAGTGCCTGGGTTATTTGCTGCAGGGATGAGCAGCCAAGTGCTTGTGCTGAGTTATTCCCTGTGCTTACACACCACAGAGCAGCTGAAGCTGTCACAAAGCCACTTGCCCTCCCATGCCATTCTGCCTGACTCAGACTGCTGCAGAGCTACAGGGGCACTGCTGACATGTACAGCTAGTGAGGGATGGCATCCTTCAGAGGCAGCAGGCCAGCCCTTCTCCCTCTGCTTAGGCACAGAAAGACAAACCACCAAGCTGACTGTGCTCTTCTGCCTGTCTCACTGGGTTTGACTTTACTCAAAGCCTGGCAGATGGTTAGACTTTAACACTGGCAAAATATTTCAAGAGTGTGATAGCCACAACTGCTCCAGTTTCCTTAGGCTGTTCATTTTGAGCTGATGAAGGACAACAGACATGTCCAGATCAAGCTCAGCATGTCCTGAGATGGGAGGACAGAGCTACACTTGCATTTTGCTTTACATCATGCTCATTTCTCAAGTTCACTGCAAACAAAATGCCAGAATCTTCATCCCAGATTGACATCCTATGGGATGTTCTCAGGCTGGCCCTGAGCCACTTGTTCCAGTGCCACTGAATCCATTGTACAAGCAAAGCTCTGCTGCTAGGTATGTTGAGGTGCACTAGAGAGTATGACATCTTGAGCCCTCATGTATGTTTGACTTCCAAACTCAGCTCTGCTGGTTCCTGTCAAAAATCAACACCAATTCATCTACACTGAAGGCTCTTTTTCTTTCCCTGACTGTGTGTTCTTGTTGTGCCAATGAAGGCAACTTCACTGGTTTTATTTGAAACACTGGCTTGTTCTAAAGAGGAAAAACTAACCTCCTAATGAGCAGCTTGGTGAGATTTACTACCAAGTTCTGCATTTGACTCATCTTTTCAGCAATGCTGAATTGCTCCTTTTTCTCTTTGTGCTCTCAGGAACACACCAGATGCTCAGTGAGCTCACAGACCACTGCCAAGGGGAAAAGTTCCATCAGTACTATGTGCTCGGGTATTTGTAATCACAGCTTTGACCACATCTCACAAGAAAGCAATCACCTGTGGACAGACTTATCCTGAAATTTGACACAATTCAGTGTGCAGACCTCCTTTTGACAAAGTTAGGGAGCATAAGTTATTATTAACCCAGTTCTTCTCCTCACTCTAAATGAAATGCAGAGAAACTCTGTTGAACTCAGTGTATTCTTTGTGAAGTTTCATATACAACTGGCAAAATCTGGGCCTTCAAGAACATGTTGGTTTTCATCAGTGGACAAACAGTGGGAAAGACAAAGTTGAGGCTTCCACAGCTATGCCTTCTCACTTCAGTTCTGAGAGCTGTGCCTAAGCAACAGTCTGTACCATGAAGCATGTACATGCTTCATCTTTTACCCTTTGAAAGAGTATCAGAAAAAAAAAACAAAAAGCACTCATTTTCACTAACTGCATTCAACATTCCAGAGGTTTTCTCTCTTGAAAGTTTTGCTTTCACTAATTCCCAACTGACAGAACTCAAAGCAAACTAACAAGGCAACAGGCAGCATATAGCCAAAGTGAAATAATTTGAGGCTCTTAGCCAAATCTCCTGTTGGCTTACCTGGGGATTTTTAAATAAAGCATATTTTTCTCTTTTTTCCAAGAACAGAATCTTATTCTCAGTGTCTCGAGTCCAGCTTGATAACACTTCAACCACATTCTCATGGTCTTCAAAAAACCTTTCTGGAGAGACAGAAAAGGTCATGTTCAGACACTCAAACACTCTCTCTCTCTCCTCTCCTGAGGCAGCAGAAATTCCTGGGCAAGGATATCATCATTATCTGATGTTCTCTCAGAGCTGGACAGCCCAGCACTCTTTTCCACTGCACAGAAGGGAGTAAAACCACATGAAAGTATCTACAGTTTGGCATTTCTGGATGCCCTGAGAAGCAGTAAGCAGCATCTATGGACATGTTTGATGGGAAATGTTGTTTTCTGAAATAGCCTGCTAGCTTTACCATCTGCCAAGGATGGTATCTGCATGTTCTCTTTTTAACTAAATAGAAGCCTTGGTGGTTGGACTTGATGATCCTAGAGGTCTCTTCCAACCTTAATGATTCTGTGATTCAAAATAGTATCATGTGGAAGAGCGAATCAGCTCCAGAAGATTCCTTCTGGAGCATGCTCCTGCTGAGGGAGCTGGGATTGTTCAGCCTGACAAAGAGAAGACTTCGGGGGGATCTACTAGTGACTTTCCAGTACCTAAAGGGAACTTCCAAGCAGGCTGCAGAGGGCCTGTTTGCAAAGGCCTGCAGTGAAAGGACAAGGGGCAATGGGTTTAAATTGGAGAGAAGTAGATTTAAACTGGACATTAGAAAGAAGTTGCTCCCCACGAGGGTGGTGGAACACTGGCCCAGGTTGCCCAGGGAGGTGGTTGAGTTGCCATCCCTGGAGGCATTGCAGGTGAGGCTTGCCAGGGCTCTGGGCAAGCTGGTCTAGTTGGGGATGTCCCTGGCCACTGCAGGGGGGTTGGACTAGATGAGCTCCAGAGGTCTCTTCCAACCCAAACCATTCTATGACTCTGATGATTCTATGATCTCTGTCCTATTGCCCAAAGACTGCAAAGGATGACCCACTAGGAGTAAGCAGATGGTTACACCCATGCTTTTGTTTGTTAGGGTTTGCACTACGACAGAGGGAAGAAACATTATCAATTATCTTCTCTTATCTTATGGATCTAAACTAGAGGAGGGTAGATTTAGATTAGGTGTTAGGAAGGTAGATTTAGTTTGGATGTTAGGAAGAAGTTCTTCATGAGGGTGCTGAGCCACTGTGCCAGGTTGCCCAGAGAGGTGGTGGCAGCCCCAGCCCTGGCAGTGTTGCAGGCCAGGCTGGCTGGGGCTGGGAACAAGCTGCTCTAGTGCCAGCTATCCCTGCCCATGGTCCTTTCCAACCCTGACAATTCTGTGATTCTCAAGATTCCCAAGAGCACAGGATGCACTCCATCTCTTTGCCACAGGCTGTGTCACTTACCAATTTGCAGCTCAGGGTACATTTCATAGAGACACCAGTCAACATTGCAGTCACAGTGGGTTTTCTCAAAGAGGTTGTCCAGAACATCCCTTGTCACCTGACGCTCATCCAGCATCAGGGACTTTGTGCTGTTATCATCCATGTGCACCTTGACAACCAGCTGAGGGCAGAGCCACACAAAGAGTCAGTTCATTTCAACAGCAAGGAAAAGGCTAGTTTAAAGCTGCTAACACAGATAAGAAAGATTAAGGCTGAAGGTTATTACAGATTCAAAGGCTCCCTTCCACTCAGGGAAACAAAACAGCTTGAAAGTTTTTGTGTTAATGTTGCCACCAAACCAAAGACCTCTTCTCCAAAAAAGGAAATTGAGCCTTGGCCTGTGCAAGACTTCAGAAAAGGTGAAATTGCTCTGGAGAAAAAAAAAGAAGTTAATCTCTTCTCTAAATCTACTAGATATGCAATTAAGGAAAATGCTTGATCAGGAAACCAAGTATGGAAGGACAGAGTGTCCTTACTGCAGGCTAGGAATGCACAAAGTTTAGTTCTAAAGGACAGAAAGGATGGAAGAAGAACATTTCTGCCCCATGGTTCCAAATAGCCAGGATGGGAAAAAAGTGGAAAAAAAAAAGTCTGCAAAAATAACTGTTTCCTCCCAAAGGAGAATTGCTAGCACTGCAAGGAAAAGAGGGTGACTAATGAGCAGTCACAAGCTCAGTCACAGAGCTTCCCAAAGCCAGCCCTGGGGAAATCCTCCCAATGCATTCTCTCAGAAGTAGCATTTGGAACTGAACAGCAAGTGTTCTGTGGCAGCCAGCTCAAGCCTGTTGGAAGCTTCAATTCTTCTTGGAAGCCTTGCAGGCTCTGATCTCCAGCACCTTCCACCTCTCATTTGAGCAAGTCTGAAAGGTCATGACTGCTTTTTCTTCACATTCATTCTTCAGAGTTCCTGAGCATCTCTCTGCAGCTTGTGTTGAGTTCAGCTGCAACACTAGCTGAGGAGGAGTGGGCATCATTACATGACACACTGCAGCACTGGGCACGTGCTGCCTGAAAACTTGCTGGCTTCTTGCCCTAAAAGAATTTCTATCCTCATTGTTACACTGATGTGAAAAGACTTAGCAAGAAGACTCTCATTAACTTCATTGGAATTAGCTAACTCCACATCCCCTGGAGAAGCAAAAGTTGAATACTTGTGGAATCAGCATAGCATAAGCAAGCAACAAGTGTATGAACATTCCAGGTTCTCTAACCTATCAGAACTTTGCCAAACATTGGAAAAACACCGAAAAAGATGCAAAAAGAGCCTTCCAAGCCCCCTCAAAAAGAACTCTTTCAGAAGCAGCATTCTCCCAGAGATTCTCTTCAGGTGGATGACAAGACAGCTCCACAGAGTATCTGTAGATGTCCCAAAAGATGAAAAAGCCTAGTGATTTTAGTCAGAACTTTATTACTGAGAAGAATAATAGATATTTAGCTGGTGACTCTTTATGGTAGCATTTCACTCTTTTAAGGCTCACCTTTTTAACTTTGGCTTCTTTCAGTTTCTGCAGTGCAAGTTTAATCTTGTCAGCTTTAGCCTGAGCCTCTTGTTCTTCCTGCAGAGACACAAGATATTTGGTATACTTCTTGTTAAGTAAGGAAAGCAATTTATATTTACTTGAAATGAGTTGTGTCTTGTTATTTATAGCCAGGACACAGACTGCAATGAACATTCATAGTGACATCTTCACAAAATAAACCATCATTTGTAATCATTTGTGCCTGTCTTCAGGCTAGCAAAATGATGATTAAAGGGCCAAGGGAACGAGCAAGAAAAAGGCAGAAATGCTGAGGCCCCAGTGACAGAAAGCTCTCACTCCACAGTTTCTGCATGTTACATCACTGCAGAACTTTACCATCATGTTTCTACCTAGGATAGCCACAATGCCAAATACCACTTGCAAAATGACAAGAACAATGAAACACTTAGAACAAGGTCCCATCCAGGCTTACCTGGGTGAGTGGCTCAGGAGGAGGTGGTGGTGGTGGTGGAGGAAGCTCTAAATTAGGGTCTGGAGGTGGAGGGGGCAAGTCAGCCCCAAATCCTCTAGTAATGGTAACACAGGGACTTGATTTACAATAGATGTCACTATCCTGGCCCATTGAAGGCTGAGTGACTTGACTTTGCTGATTGCCAGAAGTTGTCTTCTGGGCTTGTAAAGTTTTCTGTTCAACCTCATTTATGTCTGCTACAAGATCTGCCATTAAAGCATCCAGGTCTTTGTCCTCTAGGGCACTTAGGGATTCTGTCAAAACAAACACACACACACACAAGATGTGTCAGTGAGTGCAATACAAAATGCTATGCTTCCAGTTCAGTGGAAATTCAAATGCAGAAGGCATGGGGACTGTAAGAGATAAAGGTTATGGGAAAGGAAACCACATTTCAAATGGGTTCAAGAAATAAATGTGGTTTAGGACTAGCCATTCATCTGGTTATATTGAAGTTCAGAGCATAAAGAACTCTATGAATACAAATTAAACAGTATAGGAAGCTTTCCTTTCAATGAGACAGTCTCTGGTTCTTAGGATGGCCCTGATCCAGCAAGCTTTCTGGGCAGTGATATAGTGATATGGATCCAAGAAATGTCATTAGCTCCAGGAAATGTCATTAACTCCCATGAGGCTATTTACTTATCTCAAGTGCATACATAAATGCTTAGCAAGTTTTGGTACAGCACACAACAAAACAAGTAACTGAGGCCTAGATCAAGAATCATCATGGCCAGGCTTTGCGAATGCAGCTCTGGGGAGGGCTCCATCCATGCTCTTCCCAAGCACTTTTTCCAAGTGCTGCTGGCTGCAAAGGCCAATTTGGGACAGACCAGAGCAGTTGCAAAAGGCACAGCACAAGGACTCCTCAGGAGGTAGAAGCTGCAAGACACGATNCAAGGGTTTATTTTGCCAGACTCTTTGATAGAGTTTTCCCAAAGCACTCTATGCCTTTGCTAGCCGACAAAGAATATATCATTCATTAGACTAAGTGTGAACATGTTACTAGACCATCTCAGTTTAGCTTGCTTTACCTGTTATGTTAATAGAGAATAACATATAAAATAGAGAATAAAACAATATACAGAGAGAGTAGAGGAGAGAATAATGTATAGAATAGAGAACAGAAGCTTTTCAGTGGGAAAGTTGACTTATGATCCTCTACTCACATACCTCTCTCCTCTCTGCTGGTAGAGGCATTAGATAGCTTAATAGTGAACTCGTTCTGGGACCAAACCACCAGTTAAAACCAGCTCAGGGAAATATGAACAACCAGTCCCCAGTAAAAAAATCAAAGAACAACCAAAGGGAGGGTTCTTGTTTCAAACTCAGATTCCCTGCTCTGGTTGCTCACACAGCCTCAGCCAGCAGCTGTACATCCCAAAGGGACAGTGCAAAGTGGAAGCAGTTGAAGCTGATACTTCCCCCTGGACAAAAATGCTGACTCAGCTCTGAGCTCCTACTGAGGAACTTTGTCCTCTATTAAGTGAAATCTGCACATAAACAAGGTTACATTTTAGAAAGTTATTGGGGGACTTCTCATTTTTGTTCTCCTCTACACTCAGACAAATGTCCCTTTGGCCTCTTTGAGGCTTTCTAAATTGAGACACACAAACAGACTTCCTCCTCCAGTAAAACAGGGGATTTGGGGGTTGTTTGGTATTGACAAAGGCTGTTTGAAGCTTTTCTGCTCCTTTGTTGCTGAGAAGCATTTAAAATAAGCATAAAAAGCATGGCAGAGTTCATTCAGCTACTTACCATTTAAATCTTTAAACCCAACTGTAAAGCTGAAGTCATTGTTTGACACTTTGGGGGATGGAGGTTGTAGAGTCTCCACTCCTAAACTCTGTTAAGGTAGAAGGAAAAACCCAGTTATCTGATGACATCATTACTATTACAGACATCAACATTTGTGACTCAATTACCTGCATTTGTCTAATGACATCAATTCATCAAGGAGCAGAATGACAAAGGAATTTCTGGGATTATGCTTAGACTGGCAAACAATATCTGGCCAGGCCAAGGGTTCAAGCACTGCCTCCCAATCATGGCCAGTGTGGAATGGCTTCCATGGAGAGAATTCCTGGTTAGTGGCTTGTTGTTTAGCAAGTAGGCAGGGAACCAGTGCTCCACAAGTTAGGAGAAGTGCTGGCAGGAATTTCAAGGCATTGGTCTAGGTCATGCACCTGGCCTAAGCCAGGTTAGTCACACCTAGATCATACCTAATCCAAGCTAAAAAGCTTCCTAGTAGATAATTTCCATCCTCACCTCTGGCATTCTGTTCCACTGCTTCACTATCAAGATCACTCTTTCTACCATCAAACCTTTCTTGTGATGCTCATCATAAACTTACTTTGCTGCAGCTGAAGACCATTCCCTGTTGTCCAACCCTCTCTGGACACAAGGAAAGAAGTATTTCTTTCTGCTCTGATGCTACCTTTGATATATTTTAAGATTCTCAGTCTCCTCTTCTCTAGACACCACAACCTCAGGCAATCTTTATTCAGAGTTGAGGCACATGAAACATGTAGAAAAGTTGCCTCTCCTCTCTAAGACATAATAGCTCTTTTTCTCCTCCTGATGGAATAAAAGGATTATTTACCTGGGTCAATAGGTCCATCTCCCCAAGTAAATTGCTGAACATTTCATCTATATCATCACATGTTTGCTCCATCTGAAAGGAAACAAAATCCATGGACAAGGAATGATTGTAAGTTCATTTCTAAGTCAGCTATGGTCAAAACCAGAGGATATGCAACCTTCCTTTATCCTGTGCTCCCAATTAACTTTAACAAACCTGTTCATGACTTACAAACCCTTCCATCCATGGTTTGAAATAACCACTAACAGATCACAAACTCCATCCTCTCTGAGCTTAAACACACACCTGGCCTCTACACTCATCAGGAGTTCCACCAGGCTCCTTGTATTATTTCCATTTCATGGCAAGTCACTAGCTAATAAACCATGGTTGTATCTCACCCAGCAAAGAAATGCAGATGGATGGAGAGGGAAAGAAAGTTGGGGGCAGAGAAATTCCTGAATGCTTCATCTTGAAAGCTTGCTTCCTTTGGCTTAGATGACTAACACAAGGGGAGTTTTAGGTGTTATCTAGTGCAGGGCCTGGATAAGATAGTAAAGGAGTCTCCCAATCATGGAACTGTACAAGAGTGTCCATCCACTCTGCTCCTTTTTGGCTCCTCTCCACAATCATTCCCATTGCTTCCATATGAAGGAACAAAGAGATAAAACAACAAGTACCTTTGGGAACTCTCCTATTCAAGGAAGGTGTTGCTGCATTTTAGACCAGCAAGTTCTTTCATAATTAGCCCTGAACTTATTCAAACCAGAAACTCAAAGTGAAACCTACAGGTGTAGGAGTTACTAACTACAAAGGGGAAAAGACCAAAGTCCCCAGAAGAATACTGAGTTTCATACTCAGTCCTCCTCTTTATCCACTAGCTTTTTCTGTACATACTACTAATAGTAGTAACTCTTAAAATCACTGTCAACTCCATTAAACTCAAGACAGAGTACTTTTACAAGTTTCCCATGATTATAAGCAGAGAAAAAAAACCCCTCAGAATTAAAACAAAAAAGAGGAAATTGTGGTTGTCAAGAAAAAACATGCTCAGGAGGGCCTTGTGGGAAGGCATCCATGTGAAACCTAAACTATTTGTGATTTTCAAACTGATGTCTTCTAGACCACTTTCTGAAGTGACACCAAGTGTATAGGAAGAGTTGTTCCTTGTCTTGTATTTCCCATTCTCAAATCTTCACTGAGCTTTCAGGGAAACCTCTTTTTTTCTTTTAAATCCCTCCCTTCGTTTCTCATCTTATATATATCTGAAGAGTTGTGGCATTTTCTCTTCAGCTTGCTATTCTAACCACCAAGTCTCACTGATTAGTTTATACATATGAAACTCTCACAGGTTTATATAATACATAAATATTGACTCAATGTCTTTTGACTCATCAACACATTTATTCAACTCCCTCCATTTACCAGAAGCCTCCCTGACCTGCTAGACTTTTTTACCTTCCCAAGTTCAGATTTAGCAGCCTCCTTGACAAAAATAATTGAAATCTAAATTAAGAGATGGGAATAACAAAACCTTTGCATTTTACTGTGCTCAAGCATCTTTGTATTTAAGCTTTCCAGTTGAAAAAAAAAGAGGTTTTTTGCTTATTTGTTCTTATTTCTCCTTATAGGTTAGTGTCTGGCTTTTGCAGTGTTTTGTCTTTGCTCCATCACAGGCTTGGTCACCACTTCTAAAGACCTACTTGCACCAAAAAAACCCACCCCAATGAGTGAGAAATGAATTCTGTAATTAAGATTTGTTAAGCTACCATACAGAATAACAAAACCACCTCTTTATTTTAAGAATGGAGAAGGTTTTATGCTTTACACTCACAAGACAACAGCACCATGTACATGAAGGACACCTAGAAAATGCAATTGTTTGATATAATTGTTATCCCTTGGCAGAAAGTTGAACACAAGGAGTAAAACAATGCCACAAAATTCACCCTGCCTCAAAAAAAGAGAAACTATTAGGAAATACCATGAAAGCTGACCAGGTGAACACATGGTGTAGCTCAAATAAAGCCCAGGCATAGTGCTATAGTAAGAGTTTGAGCTGTTAGTTATCTGGTAGCTGTGAGGAGGACTGAAAGCCAATCCCTTTCAAGAGGAAGAGTGCTCTAAGAAGGCTTCTGCAAACAAGCTGCAAGCCCTTAAGCAATGCTGAACAGGAAACACCAACAGCATCACACAGCAGATTAGCATCTCTGCAGCTGGGGCACTTGAGGCAACCTAAGGGCTACAGCCCAAAAAGGAAAGAGGAACAGCACAGGACCAGTAGAATGAACACATGCAGCAGATTCATGCTACCAATAAGATCAGGAAGCAGTCTACTTAGTGAGCTGGGGAATAGTGATGGACACACTAATTCTGAGGTTTGCTATTCTTAACTGTTACACATGCCAATAGCAAGGATGGAAAAATAGAGTTCATGTCTTTCAGTCACACAAAGATCAAAAGCACACCTTCACCTCCTAGTCCCTGCACTACAGTGTGTAAGAGTGAGCACCAAGTCCACCAAGATGAACTTTTTTGGACTCTCCAGATGACCAGCACTGGAACTTCCAGCTAATGCTGAAATGTTTTCTGGAGTGGAATGAAGACACCTTTAATGTTTTAGAGAGACCCACCAGTAACTCAATGATTAACTCACTCAAAACAGAGATTCACTCTTACCCTACACAGGAGATCATCTCACATCAAAAACCAGGGAATCAAAAAGTCTCATATCAAAAATTAGGGAAGAGGGATGGAAGTGGCAGAAGCCTCACCACAGAAAGCAAAGTGGGAAAGAAGGTAACCCACAAAAGGATTGTCCCACAAACCAGATGTGAAAGGGGTGTGATAAATCCATCAAAACCTAGAGGAATATTCCTGAGGCATCCTTTTGTCCTGGTTCCTAACACAGCATCAATGGAATAGTGAATGAAACTGAAAGTTGCACAGTCTAAGTGTGAAATTCCTCATCAAAACTGCTGAGTTAGCAGGCTGAGGAGTTGGTTTCTCTACAGGCAGTGACAGCTAGAAGTGACAACACTGCAGAGAGTTGCAGGCAAGGATGCTGAACCTCGGGTTTCAAGACCTAAACCACAGGCTCCACCAATTTGGAACCAGGATAAAGGTTTCCTCACAGACAGGTTACACTGTACCTTCCAACAGAGGTTTTCTTGTACCTCCTGGGAGAGAACTTGCTGGCCAAAGTGACTGCAAGTCTGAACTAGATCTAAGTAGCTTTCTTACAAGGATTTTACAGTCAACAAAAACTCTTGACTACTCAAATGTCTCTTATACACTTCAGTGAGGCAGGATGGAATTTCCTTAGCTACCTCTTGCATCATGGCTAGTAAAAAGTCCCTGCAGACATTTAGATCACTTTGTATGAAGTAGAATCCAAGAGAACATCTTTCTCTGCAGAACTCAGCCTAGAAGAATCCAATTAGTTACTCATTTTAGCAGACACTAAGAAAGGAAATGAAAGTTCTGGAGTGGTAAAGTAGAAATGGCAGCTTCCCCCATGCTTTCAAAGTCACAATCAGACCTGGCAATTAGCTTGATGACTTTTCTCTTTCTTCCCTACATAACATCACTTGTAGCTCTCTCCTGTTTCAATACTAACTCCTATTTGGAATGGATCAAAAGCAATTAGATGCTTCCAGCACTGCACTTACCCAACACTAACAAGTGTGGCACTTTCCCAGAACATGCTTGTCCACAGAGATAACTCTGGAAGCAGTTTCTTACTTGTATCACCTATTCTTCTGGGAAATCTGGTGTGCCAGGGGCTGCAAGCTTATCTGCAGCTGAAATTGCATTGCATATTTATCTCAGGGATGGGTGGGACAACTCTGCTCATGATGGAATAAAAGCAATACACTAAAACACTGGGAGCTGCAAGAAGATTGATACAGCTGCAAAGTATCCTTCCTAGTTCAACAGAAACATCTGACTTTGGATTAAAACAAGCATGGCAGATAAATACAATCATCTGAGAGAATTCTTTTGAGATGTTCACCTGGGGCACTAGAGCATCTTCAAGTGACCATGCCACAAAAAACCCCACTTCTAGCATTTTCCATTGATTGCTGCAGACATTTCTACATACACTGTGGAACCAATCTGGACTCCAGTTGCCTCATTATCTTCTATCACATTGCTCAAACTGACTCTAGCAAGACTAAAGGCAGAATTAAGCTTATCACACTCTACTAACTCCAGAATCATCCACCCAGATATAAGCACAACCCTCTTTAAGAGCAGCCCAAACTCATAGAGACTACTTCTGTTTCACAGAAACTGTCACTATGCTATTTATACAATTAAACCTCCTGAAACTTTGTTCCTTGTTCTGGAAATTCAGAGTTAGCTCACTTGTCTAACAGGAACAAGCCTGTAGTTACTTATCAGAAGTCTTTCTTAGTCCAAAAGAGATTTCATAGACCTTAAAGTTCCACTGCTACACTTTAATGATAATATTGGATTTTACCCTTGTGTTGCCCAGATGATAATCATAATTTAAACACCCCAAGAACTCCTGTGCATGAGCATAGACATCACTATCTCTCTCAGTGATATATATATATATATTAGACTTCCTTTTTCATTGGAGAGACAGTTTCAGTGTGTTTGTAAAGCACTCTGGGATGCTGAGTCTGAGGTCATCCTTCAGATGCTGCTGCCTCAGCATCCATCAGCTCTGTGCTCCTCTGTTCCCCTCTCCCCCATGCTCCAAACACACACTCTTTTCTTTATCCCACTTGCTCAAAGAGCTTCCCTCATAAAACTTGTGCTCTAGACCCTTCACCAACTTTGCTGCCCTTCTCTGGACATGCTCCACTATCTCAGTGTCTGTCTTGTAGAGAGAGGCCCCAAAAGTGAAGCCAGTATTCAAGATGTGGCCTTACCAGTGCCATGGGGACAACCACATCCCTAGTCCTGCTGGCCACACTATTTCTAATACAAGCAAGGATGCTGCTGGCCTTGGCAACCCGGGCACTCTGCTCACTCAATTCCCTATTCTGTGCCATGTTACTGGCACAAAGGAATAAGATCTCCATTCCCTCAAGTTACCTTCTCCTGGGAAGGGCAGAAAGCTGGATGGAAAGCTGGATCCAGCTCGTGAACCACCAGCTAATCCAGGCTGATCCATCTTGTGCTAGTAACCATGTGTACTTCAGCTCTACTCAGGTACAAACCACTGCAGACACACAAGTTGTAGATTCCTCCCATTCCATGTCCTGGTGGAAGAGAGCAGACTAGTGGAAGATAATGCATATCCAAGCAGCACAAATCTCTTCTGCTTCCACATTCCTTCCCATCACCTCTAGTTTGCTGCTGTTGGTGTAATAGTTCCCTTCCTGTTTTTCCCAGTTATCAAACATTGCAGCACAGAGCTTACAAGAGATTGTCTTGGACTCAAAAACAAATTGCAAGCAAATGAGAATAGTCCAATTATTAATAATCATTAGTAGCATTTGCTGGTTTTGAACTAGTCCCATAATTCCCTTATCCTCAGGTCACTGAAGTGGGAGAAGTGTGTCTGGTGGCTCTCTACTAAAACAAGATCCTGACTGATCGATCATGAGCGGCCGGTGCCGGATCCCCGTCGATCGATGGCGAGCGGCCGGCAGCTGACCCCTAGCTATTCCACAAGGTAGGCTGATTCCACATGAACAGATTGTCCAAGGAGCAGAAAATGGTAGACAAGGAAGGCATACAGGGATCCGCAACCTGGGAAAATCCTTCTCCCTTCACAATTCCTTATAGAATCAAGAAACGTAAAGTGTGGAATATGAAAATAATAGCACGAACTTCAGCAAAGGATAAAAAGAATGGAAAGTCCCAGTAGAGGAGCCTGCTGTGTTGAATAATCCATGGCTCATCTCTTCCAACATGTGAAGCTTCCACAGTGAGCCATTAGAGGTGAGTGAGTGGAAGATAGGCTAGAGTGGTCCATGACAGAACTGGCCCTAGTCATTGGCAACAGCTCTGAGTCACCTTCTTATCTCTCTTCAAATCACATGTTCTTCTCACTGCCAGAATGCCGAAGGGAAGGGTACAGATGGAATGGGAAAAGAGGAAAAGGACACTAGCATAAAATGCTAGTGAAGCAAAAGGGGGAAAAAAAATCTGTAAATATTCTGTGGAATCCATACACAGCTCATGCATTAAGATCAAATGAAGCAAGTAATGCTTTAATCTGAATGCACAGCTATTTCACCAAAGCATAGTGCTCAGTGCTATAGTGAGGGGTAGAAAAAATTAAATGAAGATTTCTTAGTTTTTCTCAGCTTTACTACTGACTGAAGAGTCAGGTCCAATTTTAAGGCCCATTATTCACTTTCCACCTAGCAAAGCTGTTTCTTTCAGTCTATATAATGCACAGTGATCACAAACAGCTATAAGCAGTGAGTTTCAGATGAAGACCTGTATGGAAAGTGGAAGCCTGGAGTCATATTGCTTTGGCTGTGGCTGCTTTGCCACAGCCCAGCAAGCTCTCAACCACACAAAGGAGACAGCTACAGGAATAAAATAGAGCAGGAGAAGAACCTGGTGACATTTCCAGTGTCATTCTTCCACTTCTCTAAGGTTTTCCATGAGAAGAAAATGCCACTGCCTCCCCCTCTTTTTTCCCCCCTCACCAAGTGGAGGAGGGATGGAAAAACTGATCCGAGTCAGTTGTCAATTGGTCAGTGACAGCAACTCCATCATGACACAGAGGAGACAAAGGAGGTCAATTAGTGACAGATACAAAAAGGCTTTACTGAATCTCATGGACAAACATAGTTCCCATGGGATAAAACTTCAAGTTAAGGTTATGCTGAATCCCTTCCTACACCTGACAGCCAAAACCTCTGACTTATTTGTATTTGCTCTCTCCAACATTAGGTCACAGAACCACAGAATCAGGAAGGTTGGAAGAGACCTCTAAGATCACCAAGTCCAAGCTGCTGGCTTCCTCTCAGTCATGAAGTTGTGAGCTTTATAAATGAAAACAAAAAGAGAGAGTTTACAGCCTGATTCACAGGTGCATGAGTTACAGGATGTGATCCAGGAGACGGTGCAGAAACCAAACTAAATACATTTGATAACAAAATAAACCAGCATTTTGAATGCAATATACTCTGCTAGAAGCTACTGCACTACAAACAACCACAAATTCCAGCATGAACAATTAAAAGACAATTCACTCAATAATTACTTGAAGCCTTCAGTCATATTTGCCTCCAAACACCAGAAAAGCCTGTAGTACCCACAGGAGGTGTTTAAAAAAGAAAGAGAAGACACAGGGAATGATTAAAAGTACCTTTTCAGAGACATCTGGTCCCAGATGGAGCAGAACTCTGAGAATATAAACCAAGGATCACTCAGCTCTCTGTAGTGCTCCATTGACTAAACCTCTCAGACACATTTGTAATCCACGTTGCAAACCAAATTCTTTCTATTTGTCCTGAAATCACATTGACCCCACTGATGTGCAGCAGCAGGGTAACTAACAGTGATATCAAGAGTCACATGTGAGTTAAGTATTTTTCAGGAGCAAGTCAGGAACATATGACAAAACACACAGGTTATGTAATTCACAAGGAGGAACTAGAACCAAAAAGGGAAAAATGACTGCCAACCTCCTGCAAAGAGAAATGTTGAGGGGTAGAGTCAAGCTGGAGCCACCCTAATCCCAGCATCAGAGTAATCTGGGGCAGGAAGGGACCTCAAAAAGTTAAACTGCCTGTCCCAGTTGGGTAGCACTCTGCATGTTTTGTTTGAAGGCTGTGTTCCTGCATCCAGATTCTTAACGGCAGTTAAGATGCTATGCTGCACAGAAGACTCTACTAGATGAACCTTTCCACTCTACATCAGTGAATGGATTTAATAACTTCTCTTTTAGTGCACAAGGGAGTGAAAAACCACCCCAAGCTTGTAGAGACTCTGTTACTTCTCTATGGTATTCTGAGGAGGGCATCGTGCAGGAGAGGCCTTCTCAAAGCCACCTCTTTCTCCCCTCATCCACGTGGCCAAGCACACCAGCAGCAGAGAGATCTAAGTTGTGTTCCTTGTAAGTCTGTCCTGGCTGTTTTGCCATAACCACATCACTTTAAGTGCTTAGCTTGAGGCTGATAGATTAGCACATGCACATGGTGTGGGGTTTGGCCTCTTGGTCTGCATTTTCCCCCTCCTGCCTTCACCTTCCCACCACAGCCACCTAAACCAGGGCACTGGGCATCTCCCCGGAGCTCATCTGCCTCACTGAGAAGCTTTTGCAACCCTTCCTGTTAAACGATCAACCTCCTGCTCGACCCCTCCGGGTGAAGCTCTGACTCGGGTGAACCCTACACCGAAGAGAACCTCTAGCACCGCAGCACCACTTCCACCAGCCCCTTGCAGCCCGCCGAGACCACACGTTTGCCGTCAAAAAGCTCCCAACCGGAGAGGCTTGGGTGCGAGAGGCTTTCCCTGGGGGATGAGGCAGGACAGAAGGCTCTGCCAGGCTCCCACTGCCCACCCACGGCGGGCACCACGAGCCGTGCCCCGAGCGAGCTGTGCCGCAACTCCCCACCCCGAGGGCTATTCGCCGCTATCATTTCTCACCACAGCGAGCAGCACACCCGCCACAGCCCAGCGCCTAGCGCTTCTCGCAGCAGCCGCACCGCCGCTCTCCCGCTCCGTCGGGGTCCTGGGCTGGCACCGGCAGCCTGCAGGCCTCCCGTTAATCTCTCCCTAAGCGCCTTACCTTGGCGGGCAGGACCGCCGGCTCCCGGAGGCGCTGCAAGCAGGAGTCGCGGGGCAGCTAGCTCTGCAACAGCCCTGCACGGCGGAAAGTCACCCGCCCTCCGCCTGTGGGGAACTGGGGCCAGCCCGACGGCTGACGGACGTCCCGGGGCGGCCTCCTCCCTCCGCAGGAGCCGCCCCGAGCACGCAGCACCGCCTCCGGCCTGAGCAGGGGCTCACCTGCCCTGGCTCTGTGGGGTGGCTGGACCCGGCACAGGAGAGCCTTTCTGCGGGGGCAGGAGGAGCTGGGCCCGCTCGCTGCGCTGCCTTCCCTGCTTAGCGGAGAGCCCTCCTCCTCCCTGAGCCTTAGGGACACCCATGCTGCCCCCAAAACAGAGCCTGAGGCTTGCCTTGGGAAGAAACCTCATCTTCCCTGAGCTTTAGGTGCACCTATGCTGTCTACAAAAGGGAGCCTGAGGCTTGACCTGTGAGGAGGTTTTATCCTCTCTGAGCTTTAGGAGCATCTGTGCTGCCTACAAAGGGGAGCCCGAGGCTTGACCTGTGAGGGGGTTTTATCCTCTCTGAGCTTTAGGAGCACCTGTGCTGCCTACAAAAGGGAGCCTGAGGTTTGCCTTGTGAGGAGGTTTTATCCTCTCTGAGTTTTAGGAGCACATGTGCTGTCTACAAAAGGGAGCCTGAGGCTTGCCCTGTGTGGCTTTGTGAGGTTGGATGTTCAGGTGTGACTTAAGGTATGTTTCCTCTCCTTGGCTCCTGGGTTGCTTCAGCCCAGCTGGTGACTTTCAGCACTGTTAGATGTTTTCTGTTTTTTAGACAGAAATGTGTTCCTTTCACTGCTCCAGTTTAGTGACTTCACATCTCTTTTAAGTAATGCTGCCACCAGGCAGCAAATTGCCTTTGTGGCATGTTTACATCACTTTGTAGCATGGCAAAGTGCTGCTTTGAAGCATACTTAGGTTTTGTTCACTGAGTTGAAATCATTTTAGAACACATGATATTCCACAAAAAAGATGGGGAGGAAAAACCCTTCGTTTCAGAGTTTCCATCTAAAGTTAAAAAGGTAAATGTCAGTTTGATGCTCGGTTTTGCCTTGTCAGGGTTAATGTCATCAAGTTAAAAAGAGGAGGTTCTAAGTGCTGCAGGTGGTGTTCAAACAGACTCCTCTCATGATTTAAATCTTATTTTTATTGTCCATAATTTTGCCAAAATAATGCTTCTTAGCTAGTTTTCTTTCTTAGTATCTAAGGCACTGGCAGAGTACTGAACAAAGGTGAAGCTATCACCATCTCATGGTTTTGTTCCCTCAGTATAGAAACCTCATGAGGAGGTTTAGCTTCATCTTAAGTTTACAGAGAATTTATATGAAAACTCCCAAGTTTTGCTTCAAAGCAGCCAAGAAAATCTCATGTTCTGCTCCTCCAGTGTTGCTGGAGAGAAAATAATTACAACAGAAGGGTGGTAGCACTTTAAATCACCACCATGTTTCACACAGCAAAGATGTTGCAATGTTTTAAGGGGTAATTGCTTTGAAAAATGCCAGCTGAGACAGCTCAGCCATATTTAAGAGTGCAGTTAGGGAATAGTGTGGTGTTCTGCTTATGTTCTTTAAAATCCCCAAGTCATTTCACTGAGAAGCTGCCTCAGATTTAATAGAGATTTTGCTGAGGGCAGAACTTTGTGTCTTTGGCCAAGCTATGTGAAAATACATCTACATTTAGCAAACTTCTTAGCACTTGAAAACAAAAAATCATGCAAATAGTTAATAAACAGATATTAATTACTTCAGCAGCTTGGGAGTCTGAGATTCCATGAACACTGAGAATTCTCTTTGCTGACTTTTCTCTTTGCTCCTTTTGGTTTTGGGGATCATTATAGTGCTAAGGAAAGAGGTCATATCAGAAGATTGGTTGGCAATGAAGTTTTGATGGTTATTAGCCCAAAGTCCCTTTTGCAATCAGCACTTTGCAGTGAACACTCTGCATGTATTAAAAGAATACTACTGGATGGTGCATTTTGTTATCACAAAGTGGTTTTTCACTTCTAGATGTGAGCCACCAGTATTCTGGCCCCACCCTGCTTACAGGAGTGGTTTCCCACTTGTTTGGCTCTTGTGGAAATACATGACCAAAATATTTGTTATCATAATGGAGAAAACATATCTTCTGCTAGCACAGCTGAGCCTTTTGTTTTCTCTATATCTAGATTTGTTCCTGTCCTCTCCAAGCATCCTGAAACAACACTAAGCTGAGTGGCAGTGTTTGCCATCTCTTCTCTCCTCAGAGCTGCTTGTAACAGGTAGGCATCATTCAAAGAGGAGCAATGGAGATCAGAGCAGCACATCTCTAGAAAGCAAGGAGCAAATCATAGAAACCCCAGAAAATCTTGCCGTTTTTGGGCTGCATTCAAGAGCATCAGCACTGGGCTCCATTGGGATGGGTGGAGGCCACCATGTAGTCATCAGGAAGAAATGTGGTGAGCAAAAGGCTGTGGCAGATGTGGACTTGATTAACAATGTGTCTCCTAATGTTAGAGACCAAGTGTGTGGCAAGAGCAGGTGGAAATATGTTATATGTTCCTAATTTTTCTCCTCTGTCAGCTAAAATGAATGTGCAGCAGTCATCCACTTGACTTCCAGCTCTCCATTCTGCTCTTCTCCAAAAGCTTTTTGTTTTCTGATGGAAAGAGGAGAGGCACACCCCAGCCATGTTACAGTTGCCTGTTTCACAGCAGTTCATGACTCAAGATTTAACACATGCACCTAGAAATGCTTCTTTTCCTTCTCTTATCATGGGAGAGTTATCACTGGATAGACAAGCTGTGACCATACAGCCTCAGCTGCAGGGGAGAGGGAGCTTTGGGAACCTTCACAGTCCTTGGGGATAGCATCTCAATACAATGGGAGGTTCTTTAAAGCAAGAGAGAACTTAAAGTTAAAGCAGAACACCTAGTTTTTAAAGGGAACAAATAGATACATTTATAGGGTCAGGAAAACAGTGCTTCATTGGCAAAAAAAGTGATGTTTTACCATAGATGTGCTCCCTTAAGTTTCTCTGTAAACACTGATAATGGATAACTTCAGAGACTGAGCTTCATTGTCCCCACAGGGTAAAGGTGACACTGCACTGACTAGGATCTTACCTGCCCAGAGCAATGCAGGATCAGCCCATAACCCTCAGAATGATATAAGAATGAAGGTTTTGATCACAGAGAGCAGAGGCATAGATGCAAGCTACAAAACAGGATAAAAAACATCACTTGAAGGCAAGTGCTATCTAAAGAATGAAGTGTCCTCTTTTCAAATAGCAGCCTGCAGATACTGTGAAGATCTTTAGTACAGTGGCTGGGTGATCCTCTGGGCTAAACTAGATGATTTCTTTCACCAAGCCACTCTTTTTTTTTTTCTCCAGAAACCTTAAAGAGGTTTAATGGCCTCTTTCAGCACCTCAGAACTGCAAGTAGAGCTCTTTTTCCAGGATTATTCATAGGAAAGCTTACATACACTGGTTGTTAAACCAGGAGTAAAACAAAACCTCAACCTGGATGAAAAGCTGAAGAGGAGGTCCTAAATCAATCAGAAAAGTCACACTTCCAACTGCAAGAAATTAGTATAAAAGTGCTTCTGAAAAGTTTCTGATCTAAGCTTAGTTCCCAGAGTGCTGCCCACCATGATATTTTAAGGTGGATTTACACTTCTTTCCCCCCTGCCATGTATGGTAGGGCCTCAGGTTAGTCAAGGGCTTTTGTTTCTACATGTAGAACATGTTCAGCTAACAATTTCTGTGTCCAAACTTCACACTACTAAAATTTCAAAGGCCTTGATTCAAAAGCCAGGGATGCCTGAGGGAGCTTTTTTTTTTTCCCCCTGGGTTCAATGAGTTTTAGATCAGAGCCTAAGTTTCCCAGCTCTCATAAATATCACTCTGTGTATGTCCATATTGCTTGTGACTGTTAATATATGGTGGATAAATCTCCCTTTCTGCTCACTTCACTCTGAGAGCTGAGCATCTACCACCAATTGCAGCTGAGGCAGGAAAAGCCTGCCTCCAGTAGCTTATTAGCTTTATTAATCTTGTGATCAAGTGAAATTGTCTACACCCATTAAAAGGAAACCTGCAAATGTTGTGAAATGGAGTATTGAAATCTCATCTAAACTGAGCCAGAAACCTACTTGGTGTTAGCTAGGAAATTGTAACCTGAGGGTCTTCATTTGAAAAATGTCAGCATTTATTATTAACATTATTTCTTTAGCTTTACAAGATTGGCTTTTAGCTATTGCTTAGAGCAATGTGGACAACAGTTAGCTTAATAAGAAACAGAATTTGAACCTGGCTGTTTGATTTTATTAATGTTGTGTGTTAAATTTCACATGTATGGTATCAGCAAGGCTTTGAAGCTTCTTGCTTTACTGAAGAGACTACAAAAGGCATTTGAACACAAAAGAAGATGGAATTATCTGGCTCCATTAATAGAAATCCAGAATCACAGAATGTTAGGGGTTGGAAGGGACCTAGAAAGATCATCTAGTCCATTTCAATATATTAATTATGTATTTTACTCATTTCAAGCTGTCCAACCCTCTCCTTACTCACTTCTTTCTTCAGTGATTTATTTCTCTGTGCACTTTTCCCCCCCTGACTGTAAGCATGATTTACACAGGTAGAATGCTCATTTGAAACCTGTGCCACCATCCCCACTTGTGTTCCTCCCTCCCATAGTTCTCCAATGTTTTACAGACAGCTTGTTGGAAATAATGGGCAGCATGTTTTACTGGTCAGAAATCATCCTCAAAAAACTGAGTATGGATTTACTCTTCTTTCAATCTCTGGGAGTAGTTTTCAAGCCCAAATGCTAGGCTGCATGGTTTTGCACATGCATGTGTTTTTCTGTGGCTGTATGTCAGTATCAGGCTGTGTAGTTCTGTGCTTTTCATAGTAAAGATATGTGTCAGAGCATATGTGTAGTGTGGAGCATTTGGCCAGTTGTGATGTGCAGGTAGGGAGAGAGCTAGGAGGAGGAAAGCAGCACTAGAAGCAAGCTGGGTTTTCTGATGTGAAGAAGTGAGAAGTGGAGGTTTTGCACAACCACTTGTTTCCCATCAGTGTAAGCACTCATTGCTTACCTTCAGAAGCAGAGCTCAGACCTATTTTTCTCTGCAGCAGAAGATACTGAGAGTTCCTGCAGAAGAGGTTTAGGGGCTGTGGCCCTTACTGCTCATAAAGGGCCAAAGAAGGAAGGAGAACTTGCTTCATCCTTGAACTAAATATGGAAGCAGACGGGGAAAACTGATAGTGTCATCTCCTTGCCCCATCTTGAAGGGAGGGGGCAGGAAATGAGCTCATGCTTGTAGACTTAGCTGATGGAATTTGGTTGCACAGACAATCCTCTCTGGTAGGTCCCAGTGAGCCAGACCAGGTAATGCCACAGCAGTGCAAGTGACATCTACAGGAAAGGTACATGTCATACAAAAAGTTGAGGCTAAGAGCTTTGTCCTACTGTGACAGCTTTGTCCTTCCACAGCTGTCTGTGGCCTTTAGTTAGTGCTGGACTGCAACCAACTGTCTGTGAGGCAAGATTCTTCTTCCACTGTGCAAAGAGATGCTGTCACCTCACCTATGGCCAGCTGGGTCACTGCTACTCAAGACTAGCATTGTATATGAGTCACCAGAGCATGAGACAATGAGATAGAGGTAGCAATCTAACTGTGTTTTCCAGATGATGCTGACAATAGAGCTTTCCATAAGATACAAGCTGAATAGGAGCTCTATTGGAATTTAGTAGAACCAATAATATGTAAAAGAGGAAGTTGGCAAGAGCATGGTGCTTCCTTTGGCAGCAATTTGTTTCATTTTAGGAGGGGGAAGTGAGAATTACTTCCTCTTCAATTGAATAACTCAAGTTTCTACACTTCACACTTGCAATGCACATTTTGTATTATTTGTTGAATTTGATTGTCATGAATGTATTTAATACTGTCAGATTTTCCTCATAGGACAGTCCAGTTGGCAATAAATCTTTGTACTCTTGCTTAGTAACACAACTATCTGCTAAGCACAGCAGAGCTTGCTGTGAGAATAAGGAGAAGCAAGCTTTGATCCAGCAACAGGAGTTAAAATCATTCAACAGCATGACCAGAGAAGGGCAAGGAGGCTAGGGAGGGCTCTGGAGCACAAGTGTGCTGAGGAGCAGCTGAAGGCACTGGGCTTGGTTAGGCTGGAGAAGAGGAGGCTCAGGGGAGACCTTAGCTCTCTCTACAGTTACCTGAGAAGAGCTTGGAGTGAGATGGGGGTAGGTCTCTTCTCCAAGACAAGAGGACATGGCTTCAAGTTGCAGCAGGGAATGTTTAGATTAGATATAAGGAGGAATTTCTTCACTGCAAGGGTTGTTGAGTCTTGTCCCAGGCTGCCCAGGGAGGTGCTGGAGTCACCATCCCTGCAGGGGTTGAAGAAACATTGAGATGCTCTCCTTGGGTTAGTGGCATGGGAGTGCTAGGGATGCTTGGGCTTGATGATGAGCTTAGAGATCTCTTCCAACCTTAATAACTCTGTAACAGCTTCAGTATTTCAGAATCCAGGATCCTAGGCTTTACTAGACTTTCATGTTTCTGGCTTCTTATGTGCTAGCTGTGTCAGTGGCAATTGTAAGAGGTTCTTGCAGGACACATTCAGGCAGGATGTGGCTTTGGGCTTGGGGTGTATTTTTTTGCAGAGAGTGTTTCAAAGAGTGCAGCTTGCCTTTGAGAGAACTCTTCCTTCTGCTCTGAAACTATGAGAAGCATGAAAGATCTTTTGGCTGATAAAGTTTCTCTGTAAGAAAGTCGATTATTTTCTCAGATAGACTTAACAAATACTTTCAAGCTCTTAACTAATTTTGTCCAGGATTTTCTGTGCTCTGTTTGATTGCTGTATTTCAGCAAAGCAATTAAGGAAATGCTTGTTCCATACAATCCACTAAGTTTGGAGTTTGATGTTTTCTTATTCACGTTGATTTTTCTCTTTCTGCTCCCCTTTTGCCTCAGTAACACTATTCCCATCTCTCAGGTTACATCTGAACATAGCTCAGCTTGTTTGTGTTCTCTTCACTTTTCACTCTTAAGTTAGTTTAGTTGGGCCTAGAAAGTAATCTTCAGAGCAAGAAAAGCATAAATGAGAAGGGAAAGACCACCTCTGGGGACCAAGGAGAAAGGGTAGGAAATGAGAGGCTTGCCATGTGGAAAGAGGACACCTATTTCAGTGCTGCAAAGGAATAATCAGCCATCCCTAGTCACAGCTGATCTGGGAGGATCTGTCTGAGTCAGAGATGATGCCCAATTTACAGCATGTGAAAGCAAATATTGTCTTAAATCTCTTCATTGGCTCAGCTTGAGCTGACAGCTGGATGGAGAGAATAGTCCAAAAGCCTGGAAATCTGCACTTTAGTTGTCTATAAATCCAATGCTTTTGGGGTGAAGAATGAGGAGGGAACACTTTTTCAGGTCTCAGATGTGTATCCCTGGATTGGAGTGTGACTAGAGAAAAGTTCCTCAGAGAGCTAGAGAAGTGATTTAACCACAGCACAGACACAGCTCCTGAAAATCCTGAGCAAACACAGGACGAAGTGAAACCAGGGTAGTCCATGGGGAGAAAGACTCAGATAGTTAGCCTGCTCAACAACCTTTGTCTTTGCAGAAACAGCATTTTTTGCCAGGTTAATGTTATTTCTAGAAGCAGAGGCCAAAACAAACACTCTTCTTGGCCTATCTGATGCAAATGTAGCTTGAGTAGAATAAACTCAGCTGGGCCTTGATCCATCAGTGTTTGAAACATTTCCAGTTTGACTCTTAATGTGGTTTCTTGCCAAAATCTTAGGCTTTAAATTTACTTCAAAACTACATTGTGGAGGAAAAGTCTTTGTAATTGATCCTAGCCTATTTTTAGGATTACCAAAATAAGATCTTAGGCCTTGATGGTGGGCAAATAGCCATAGTGAAAACAGATCCATAAACATGTCACAGCTTGGAGCAAAGATCAATGTAAACTGTTTACAAAGGGTGTTGGAGAGGCCACCAGACACTGGAGCATTATGGAGAAGAAGGGAGCTGGGATTGTTCAGCCTGGAGAAGAGAAGGCTTCAGGGGAACTACTAGTGACCTTCCAGGACCTAAAGGGAACTTCCAAGCAGGCTGCAGAGGGCCTGTTTGCAAAGGCCTGCAGGGAAAGGACAAGGGGCAATGGTTTTAAATTGGAGATGAATAGATTTAGACTTGAAGAACTCTGTGAGTTACTGTGCAGAATCCTCCAGCAGGAACCAAGGAAGCTACTTTGATTTGCTCTTATACAGGAGTGTAGTTCATTTCTTAAAGAGAGAAGTGGATTCTTCTTAATAGGAAGGCACTAAGATAAGCTAATATGAGAAGTTTGTTGCAAGAGGGTTTATAATAGGTTGAAAAACACACAGAGCCCCTGATTTACATCTGTCTTAAAGCTCCTTCATGTGGGGTAAATGAGGATCAAGTTTGCAATGTTTAGTAGCTTGAACAGTCTTCATGTAGTCACCTTTCCAGGAATAAATTCCCCTTTTCCTTAACGTTCTAAGCTTGCATATGGAAATGCATTATTTATGCCCAGCAGGTGACCCTGCTCCACAGGTCCTGGTAGCCCAAATGTGTGGTAGTGTGAAGTATCTCAAGCACACTGCCTTCTCTTAGTAGAAGACCTTCTGCTCTGTGTTTAACTACCAGTCTTCAAAGCAGAATGCAAATACCTCAATCCAAGAGATTCTGTCTATCCAAGCATGGACCTGATGTTCTTAGAGGTCTTTTCCAACCTTGATGCTTCTCTGAACACCTGTACAAGGCTTCCCTGCTGCTCTGCTAGTGCTCACGTGTGGCATTACTGAAGGAGTGTAAGGAGCAATTAGGAGAGCAGAAGGTGCCTCAGTGATTGTTGCTCCTGGAGGCTGAGGCTTGTAGTGCTGGACTAAAGCTACTCAGCTAGTGTAGCCAACACTGAGATGTTTTTATCATTCTGTCATCCAGCTCTGAATGCTTTGGTTTTTTTTTTTGGAAACCCCATTCTGCTGGCATGTTTTCTGTCAGAAGTTGCTGGTTCATTGAGAGTGGAGCTTATCTCAGCAAGCTTTATAATGGAATACAGATAACTTCTGATCCTTCTCTGCTAGGCAGGGCCATTGCCAGTTTTCCATTCAGTCAGATCTACTCCTGTGTGGTGGCCTCTTCCTTGTCTCAGGGATCCAGGGAATAGAAGGACCCTCTGGAATCCAGGGCTCCACTGCTCTAGAAGAAACTGTGGGTCTTTGTTTCACAAATGAAGTTGTCACTGGAATGTCTGTTGCTCAGGAAACATTTTAACACTTTTCAGTTCATTCAAAGTGCTGAGGTTTCTCAGAAAATGGAAATTCTGGGCTGTGACCACTTCTAAGGATTCCTAGTATGCTCCAGCTGTCAAATCCTAGAAGGGGCAGACTCTGGAAGCCTGAAGGCTTATCCACAGGGCATATACACACTTGGAGGAAGCAGTTGCAACCCAGAGCAACTTTGCAGAGCTGTGTGTAGCCCTGTCAGCCAGTGTGGAGCTAGCTAGCACAGTGATGTGCAGCACAAGTGTGCTGAGGAGCAGCTGAAGGCACTGGGCTTGGTTAGTGTGGAGAAGAGGAGGCTCAGGGGAGACCTTAGCTCTCTCTACAGCTCCCTGAGAGGAGCTTGGAGTGAGATGGGGGTAGGTCTCTTCTCCAGGGTTAACAGGGAGAGGATGAGAGGAAATGGCTTCAAGTTGCAGCAGGGGAGGTTTAGATTAGATATAAGGAGGAATTTCTTGACTGAAAGGTTTGTTAGATCTTGGCCAAGGCTGCCCAGGGAGGTGCTGGAGTCACCATCCCTGCAGGGGTTGAAGAAACATTGAGCTGCTCTCCTTAGGGCCATGGGTTAGTGGCATGGAAGTGCTAGGGATGCTTGGACTGGATGAGCTTAGAGGTCTCTTCCAACCTTAGTGATTCTATGATGTGACACAGCACACTCTTGTGCAGAGCACCTACACTGGGCTGCAGACACAGTGATGGGGTGTCAGCTCCATACAGGCAGAGAGCACACAAAACAAGAACACTTCACAGCATCCAGTTGCCTCAATTGGTTAGAAACAAGGAAACAAGCAGGAAAAAAAGGTGCCACTCAGGTTCTGCCAAAGCCAAAGGGCCTTTTAAAAAAGGAAGGTGTCCCCAGGAGAGGAACCCGACTCCTGCCTGCAGGAGAAGCCCCTCAGGGCTCATTACTGGGGTCTGAGCCTGGAGAAACCCCAAAGCATCGTCCACGGGAAGCAGAATTGGAGGGGAAAGGAGGAGGAGGAGTGCGCGGGGAGAGATTTCCTCGCTGGGATGGGGACGGGACAGGACAGGAGGGGAGCGGAGTGGCCACCGGGCAGGCGCAGGTCCCTACTGCCCTCTGCTGGCTCCCGGCCTGGCCCCGGCAGGGCTGAGGGCCCCTCAGCACCCCTAAACCCCCCCCAGGCTCCGGTAGAGCTTGAGGAGGTGCAGAACCTCTTCAAAGGGTCTCTTTGGCCTCGGTGAGATGGATTTGGAGGACCTCCCGCTGCCCGGGATGGGCTAGAGCTGCTGAGTCTACTTGGTGATGGTGCTAAGCAAATGGCTTTGGGGTTCTCTCTGGGTTTGTTTGCTGGTTTGGAGCAGAGAGCCTAGAAACAGTTGGGTGTTTCATGTAGGACTTGGTCTAGCAGGGCTTCCAGGAACCCTGCCTTGCAGAATTTAGCTGGGGGTATTATCCCTCTGCATCTGGAGCTTCTGGTGCTACACAGCATTTCACTTTGAATAAGCTGATCTTTTCAAAAGAAATAATGCTTAGGCAAAAATAATGGCCAGCCAGTTGTAAGTGATGTGTTTCATATGCTTTTTCTGTATATCAAGGGAAGCAGTAAATCAGCAGCCAGTCTGGATTAGAAAACGGAGAGAAGCAACAAGTTTCAAACAGAATTTTGTGCTGTTTCTGCTCTTTTCTATTACAAGCAAATGGATTGTGTGAGAGCATTGCAAAGATACTCTGAAGGGGTTGACATGTGTGTGAGCCCAAGGATGGAAGGAAGCTGAAGATGATGAATCAATACATAGTATTTTCTGTAACTGTTCTGTTCATAGCAATTGCATCTGTGCTGGCCAACTTCCCAAAGACAAAACGTGGCATTGCAGTTAGTGCTGAAGTGGACATGTACTTGGTGTCACTTTCCCCTAGAAGCATGTGGAAGAGATTAGATAAGTGAGGTGGCTTCTGCTGGCAGGAGTCAGTCACACTTCAGATCACTTGAAAGGTGTGCTGCTTCTCACACATTGGTGTAAGCCTGCCAGGAAGGGTCTAGGAAAGCTGCTTTGTCCCCATCCCCACAGCCACATGGGTGATTTAAAGCCAGAATCAATCCTCTGGTTTGGTTTATCCTGCTGGATATAGGTAGCCTCAGGTTCCTGATGATCATAGAGTCATACAGTGTCTGGAGTTGGAAGGGACTCACAAGGATCACGGAGTCCAACTCTTTTCTATGCACAGGACAACCCCCCAAATCACATAAAGTGTCTAATAGCATTGTCCAGATGCTTCTTGAATTCTGTCAGGCTTGGTGCTATGACTGCTTCCCTGGGGAGCTTGTTCCAGTGTTCACCACCCTTTGGGTGAAGAACCTTCTCCTAATATCCATCCTAAACCTACCCTGGAAGAGCTTCATGCCACTCCAAAAAAGTGAGAACCAGGAAATCCACACTACCTTTAACTTTTTGCAGCCGTGTGACTTTTTCTTTATTGGAAACTGTGTCGTGCATGTACTTCAGTCCCGTTGTTTTCGAGAGGTTTGGTTTGTTTCATTGGTTTTGTTTTGTTGTTGTTTGTTTTGTTTGTTTGTTTGTTTTCAGGCGAAATAAAACCACTCAGAATGAAAGCCAGCCTTTTCAGACGTGTACATATCCCTGGCGGGAGCCTTGGGATAACACGGCGAAGACACACCGGCGGCGGCCGCGGGAGAGCCGGAGCCGGGGGGCAGACCCTCCCCCGCCCCGGGCAGCCAGGAGGGGCTGGAGGAGCGAAGGAGTTAAAGGGAGGCGCTTGAGAAATCTGATGCTAACGAAGCCCCAGGAATGTAGCACATTTCCATTCCCCTCCAGCTTTCGGAGGAGGTGGGTCCCCGCTGTGGGCAGCCGATCCGAGGAGCCCACAGCCCCGAGGCCGCACTCGCTCCGGGCGCTGCCCCGCACCTTCCCGCAGGTTACGTCGGGAGATGCCGGGGAGGGACGGGACGGGGGCGAGCGGCGTAAAAAGTTTTTCCACTAGATTTGAGATGCTCTGTCGGGACCTGCAAAGCCGAGACGGGGGGAGAAGGGTGCGGGGAGCCGGCGGCTCTGGAGAGGGGCAGCTCCCCTGACCCACCGCCTCCTCTCTTCTCTTGCAGGCGCGGCCGGAGATGCCGGGGAGACGGCTGTGGTGGGCGCGCTGCTGGCTCGGCGTCTGCCTTTCGCTGCTGGGAGCGGGGGCCGGCACGGCCGAGCCCTGCCGCGGTGTTCCCTGCGGAGGCGACGCTGCTCCCCCGCCACCCTGCCGCGGGGCTCGCTGCGGGGGCGGCAGGACGGNAAACCTGCCCCGGCGGACACTGCGCCTCCAACGGCACCCGCCGCGACTGCCAGGGGCTGGAGTGCCGGCTGCCGGTCCGCCTGCGGCCGCGGCCCCGCGGGACGGGCTGTACTGCCCCCGCCGAGGGCTGCTCCGAGCCCTTCCTGCTGCGCGCCGCCGACAGAGCAGCTCAGTCCGCGGGGGAAGACTTCGCCTACCCCGGGCCCGAGCTGGGCGGCGGCGCCCTGGGCGTGCAGCTCACCTGCGACGTTAAGCCAGGTGCGGGGTGGCCCGGGGAGGGCACGAGGGAGCCTGCAAGTACAACACTGGAGATCAAAAAGCTTTTCGTTTTATTTCAATGGGTGCCTCATTTCACCTTTTTATCTCCTTTCAGTTTCTTTTTGTCTTTTTATTGCTGCTACTCAGTATCATAGACTCCTTCGGCAGCTCTTTGACCCGTACTTTTACTACCCTTAATAGCTTAGGAAGTTTTATCACCTCATTTTATCACCTCTCCAGTGAAAATTGACCATTTACTCTTGACTGTGTTTGAACATCTCTACATAGGAATGATTAATCTGTTATTGAACCAGAGTGATGATTAATTCAGGCCCTGAAGTGGGGGGCTTGGTTATGACTTTTTTAATGCCTACAACTATAAAAGTTGTTGCTCATGAAATGGAAGACCTTGTGGTCCCATGAGGAGCTACAAAGATAGGAGTAAAGGAACTGACCTTATAATCATGACTTGAATTTAGTGAGACTTTTCTTTAACTTATGAAAATCTGAATGCCTTTGAAGAGAGAATGCAACAAAATTACCTTTTTTGGTCAATAATTGATGGCTTGTATTTCAGGAGAAAATGAAGTTCCCTCTGAAGATGCCTTAATCCTACATCTCCACCTTGCAAAAGGGCATGAGAAATTCACTGAGATGCTGAAAAGCCAACAGCAGATCATTGTGGACTTGCAGCAGAAACTGGCTGAGCAGCAGCAGACCTTGGTTAGCCAGCAACGGGAGATTCTGGAGCAGCAAAGGAAAATGTATGAGCAGATGGATCTGGTCAAAGTGCAGTATGGCATGCTCTTTGACACAGTGAAACAAATGTCATTTCAGAGCTTGCAAGAAGATATTCAAACTTACTTTGAGAGTCATCTTCAAGGACTTCAGAAGCAGGTCAGAAATCATCTCCAGAAGTCATACTCTGGGCATAAAGTAGAAGTGGATGCAAAAGTGATGGATGTTGGGGAGTCCATGCTGGACTGTGGCCTTTGTGGAAGTGATGAATTTTGCAACTTCCAAAAGACACCTTCACAGTGTGAGAAATGCACTTTGTGTCCTGCTGGCTTTTTCCAAATGGCTGAGTGTTCTGCAAGCTCTGATCGGATTTGCCAGGTGAAATCCAATTCCATATCTTTCACTTAACTGCTTCTGAAGTGTTGTGTTGGGTAGACTAGGATAACATACTGGAAATAACTAACTGGAGGGTTAGAGAGGTCTAGTCTGAAGCATATGTTTCACCAAATGGGTTTAAGGCACTTCAAAGTCTGCCTGAAGTTTTCTGTGGGTTCTCTCTTTACCATTTACTGCTCTAAATGAGACACTAGTTTGTGCCTGTTGAGGGTGATGCCTTCCCAAACCTGACAGCTGGCAGGACTTTGATTCTTTTCATCATGGTAGGAAAAGACACCCTAAAACATGTATGCTTATCCATGCTAAATTTGCTTATTTAATCCCAGTTCACTCTACAGGAACTTCTAGGCATCTCTGAAAAGCAGAGGAAGGCTTTGCTAAGCAAAACTTTATCTTGTGTTATTTTCAGTTAGCACTTTCCTCCCAGACTAAATGTCTTTTAAGAGCCTTTCCTAACACTCTCTTGGTTGTTACAAGGTCCTTCAGAGCAATGGAGTGATGCTTTGCTCCCAGGGATGTGCTCCTGTCTTACAGATCATGCATTGGTGTACAAACAATCCATTTAGCTTATCATCTGCACACTGTTAGCTTTCTGTGGGCACCATAAAGTCTTTTTTTGATACCTTATTAAAACAAGTGGAAAATCCAAAGCAATTGTCTTACTCCAACATGCTTCTGGGCTCAGCTTCCTCTCCATCCCTACACATGCCTTCTTCTGGGAAGTGAATGGAACAGAGCCTGCAGGAGCTCTTGTTTCAAATGGAAGTTGTTGTTGCATTAACAATGTTTCAATGTGATTCTTGTGCCTTACAGGACAGAGATGAATGCACTGAATCTCCAAGCATTTGTGGTGAGAGGATAAAATGCCTGAATACTCCAGGTAAGTTGTATTCTCTTAAAGAATGAAGATTATTAGATCTTCAGGAACAGGCCAAAGAGGTAAATAAGGACTTGGGTTTGTGTCTTTGTGAGTAAGGACATGGTCAGCTTGCTGAAATCAAAGGGGTTAAAAACCACTCAGCTCTAAGTTGCTATCAGTTCTTGTGGCCAATGGGCTATTTAGGACATGATAGCCACTAGGAGCATTGGATGCTTCCTTTTACCTTGTTTTGGGGGGGATTTTATGTGCTTAGGTTTTAATTTTCACTTATGACCTGACTTTCTTCTTGTTGATGCTGGTGCCAATGGGGTCAAAATCAAGGATACTATTCCTAATGGAGAAAAAGAGTTGTCATTTTCCCTTTGCTACACTGGGGTAGGTATTTGATTTGATCTCATGAAGGTTCTTATGAGGCCTCCCTCCCTCGATCTTACTTTGCTTCAGCAACAATATTGTCAGATACTGAGGAATGATCAACAGTTTCCATCATTCGCAGGAGTTTGGGGGAATTTTTCAGACATTTAAGGACAAATTTGACTGGAGTCCAGCACTGCAGACTTCATTATTTCTCATGGCAGCCAGGCACAAATGAGCAAAATTAATAGACACACTGAGCAAATCATTAAGGTTGGAAGAGACCTCTAAGCTCATCCAGTCCAAGCATCCCTAGCACTCCCATGCCACTAACCCATGGCCCTAAGGAGAGCAGCTCAATGTTTCTTCAACCCCTGCAGGGATGGTGACTCCAGCACCTCCCTGGGCAACCTGGGCCAAGACTGAACAACTCTTTCAGTGGAGAAATTCCTCCTTATATCCAATCTAAACCTCCCCTGCTGCAACTTGAGGCCATTTCCTCTCATCCTCTCACTGTTAACCCATATTTTAAAGGTATGCCAGTAAAAATTGTCTCTTTCCTGTGAACAGGTGGCTTCCGGTGCCTTGGAGTTGCTGAGAAAGATGCAGCTTTGGGCATGTGTGGAGAGGAGTATTTCTTTAATAAGGAAATGCAGGAATGCCAAGCATGCTTAAAATGTGAAGATGGAATGGTGACCATGCCTTGTTCCACCCTCAGTGACACAGTTTGTTCAGCAAGCAGTGAAAACAAGCTCTCAGAGGCTTGGGCTGCAAACATCATCCTACCCTCTGTGAAGTCTGGCAGCTCTCCCATTTCCTCTGGCTTGAACTTGAAGATAAAGGGAAAGCTTCCCTGTGAAATCCTGTCCATTGAAGAGAACAGCCTGGTATTCAGGCAGCATGGTCTGTTGTGGACTGACCTCAACTTTGCAGTAAAGCACAACTGCAGGAATTTCTTGCAGCTTTCCTTCAAGCTGAATGGCAGTGAGGAAGGTTATGAGCTGAGTGGTGTTCGCATCGAACAGCCCGAAGGGAAGTACTTCCAGAGCACTACTTTAAGCACTGCTGCTGAAGTGGAGCCCAGCCAAACTCTTTCTGTGGATTTGAGGAGCCCAAATCAGTTCTGCAATCAAAGTAAAGACTTAAATATTTATAGTCTTAACACCCCACTCAGTTTATTTTGGTTGTCCCATGACACGGGTGCCGTGGCCCTCAGAGCACAGATGTCAACAGCAATGCATTACCAAACCAACTATCGACCTATCTTTAAGATCATTTCTCTTTCTGACCCTTACATGCTAAGTTTATCTCATGATGGCAGAGCTATCAAGTTCACTGAGACTGGTGTGGTCAAATTTGTCTTCCACCAAGCTCTATATTCCATGGGTCACACGTGTGTCCGGGAAGGCTTCTCCTTAATATCTTATATCAATAGGAATGGCACCAACAGAGAACTAATGAGTGTATTTAAATCTGGGGTGAATTACAGAGATACATCAATATCTGCTGCTGGAGCCACAAAAGTTGGTGCTGGAGATCTGATGAGCTTTGAGATCCTTTCTCCTGCCCAGTGCAATGTACGGTATTTTGGAGATAGCTCTGGAATGAGTGTCTTTAGCCTCCTCTGGATCCCTTCAGCGGTTTCTAGTGCCATATCAGCCACAGTTGCTGTTACAGCTCTGCCTACTGGAGCTGTGAGAAACAAATTACTGGATTTCACCCAGGTCTCCTCCAACGAGAAAGAGATCCAGCTGGTTTCATCTGGACAGCTTGCTCACAAGTATTTCATTTTTACTGAGAAGGGAGTTGCCAGCCTTGCATTTAACTTAAAGCTAATCCACTCATGCAATGTGCTCAAAATGACTCTCCATCAGCTGACCATGGATCACATGCAACCCACAGCAATTGCTCAGCAGGTTGGAGGGCAGATGCCAGAAGGAAGCCTGTGGACCAGTGTGTCCCTCCGGGCATCCTTTGAGGTGCAGAATGGCACAATGATAGCAGTTGCTCTTGACTGTGTGCGTGGCAGGATCAACCAGATCACTCCTGAACATGGAACCAGCATATCTATCTTATGGACTTCATCTTAATTTCTCTGTGGTGAGGTTAGCACAGATCTGGGGTTTAATCAGATCACTCCTGAACAAGGAACCAGTGTATCTATTTTATGGGTTTCATCTTCATTTCTGTTAACACAGAACTGGGGTTTAAATTGCATTTGGATTCTACTCTGATTCTATCCATATTTGAAACCTTCTACTGCATTGACATGAGCAGATTGTCCCACTAAAATGCTTTCAATTTTAGGAGTATTTAAGTATAATCTTAATTGAATGGTCAGTATTTAAGGAAGAGAGAGCTTTCAGTGTCCCACTCTTTTACTTCTGTCCACATCTTCAGGCAAGGGAGCCTTGAATTCAGATCAAACTCTCGTCTGGACCACAAACATTTCCAGGTGAGCGCTGGTGGCTGCAAAGGCCAATTTGGGACAGACAAGAGCAGTTGCAAAAGGCACAGCACAAGGACTCCTCAGGAGGTAGAAGCTGCAAGACACGATTCTTTCTACGCTGTCTTTTCTCCTCCAGAGTGATCCTGCGTGCCTGCTCCAAACCATCCGCGGCATTCAAACTAGTGTGTGTGCAGAGCTGCTGAGTGGAGGCCAGAGGAGAGCNTCTGAATCACCAATGATGATATGAGGATGATGAAAAACTTCCTGAGGTGCAGGTTGATATAAAACTTCTGTTTTCTTTAAGCTAACTTCCAGCCCCAAAAGCTGAGCAGTGGCTGCAAAGCAGGATGTTAAACGCTGCAGAGCTACTGCTGTCTGGGCAACAAGGGCAGTGTCAGCAGCATAAAGCAGCTCCCAGACAAGATGCTTTATGGGCCTTCAAATGCCTTAGGTTAAATAGGCTTCCATCAGTATGATATCTAATGTAGATACCATCCTGGTCATCAAATTCTGCCATGGCCCTTTGGAGCATCATGCTGAACAAGAGTGTGAACAGAGTTGGTGCAAGAACACAGCCTTGTTTCACACCATTAGTTATTAGAAAGGGCTCACCATTATTGAAGGATGCAGAAACTACCAGTGGATGATATAGCAGCTAAGAGAGGTTTCAGGGTATGAAATCCTCAATGTAGTAAATCTTCTCAGAGCATTCTGGGGAGAGTGCCCCTAATTGCCCTTAAATGCAGAGATTTTTAGATGCACAGTGCTGGAAATGCAGCATTTTGCATCTCTCTGGTGGTGCTAATGCATCTGCTGCTGGTTTGCTGATGTCACTGTGCTAAGGTGCTCCCATGATGAAGAAAAAGCATTATTAAAGAGGTACTATTAATTGCAACTTGCAGCAAGCAAGATAAGGCTAAACATTTGAGCTTCTTTTGCATCTCTCCCTTTGGAAGAAAGAAGCCTGACTCCCTAATTCAGGGCACTCACTGGCCTTGGGTTAGTGACATGGATTTGGAGAGTCTGCTGGAATCAGTGTGGCTTTCTGATAGCCTAATTAAGGACATAATGGATAGCCTTGGCATCTATGAAAATGATATATATATTGCCTCATACCATGCAACATTAAGTGGTGCACTAAGTAAGATAAAAGCTCAAGAGGAATCAGACAATGTAGGATGAATCCTGATTTTATGGCACTTGTCCCATTTGCTGTAATAAATTGCATGTTTTATTGACAGGTATATCTTACTCATTTTATGTACAACTTCTGAACTTTGAGGTGTTTTCATATGGTTTCTTTCTGTTAGTAGCACAATATAATACTGTCAAGTACAGAATTCATTTTAAAGCTTTTCTTGTGCATCTGATCATGAACATAGCCTAAGTTAGAGAATGATTTGTGAAATACTGATGAAGCAGAAGCATTTCTCCTCCAGGCTGGATACCTAGCTGCCCCTTCTCTTCTGGCCCTAAGTTTGCTGGGCAAAAAAAATGAAAATAAAGGGCAAGGAAAACACTTCCTGAACATATCAGAGGAACTATTTGCCTGTGATTGAGCCATTCCTTCATCTTCCCTAAGCAGAGAAGACCTCCTCCCCTTCCTTCTCTTCTGAGCTGACAGGGAGCTGTGCTGATTTGAAGGCAGAAATGAATAGAGCATGAGAAGAAATAGGATTTTGATGGGTAATGTCTGCTCATTTCTTTATCTCTATCTTTCTATTGAATAAAATTACCAGTGTCCTTATGATAAGAGATTTTTCCTCTACCTTTATTTGGTTCTGAATGGCAGAGCCCCAAACCATATCCATCTTTCCTAGCTCTGCTCAGGGAAGAAAGTCTCCTCTATCCTTGGAAATGAAGCTGGCATGATTCCCTGGCAAGGGCCTGGTGGCCAGGATGAGGAGCTGCAGTTGTGTTATCTTTACTCTCATCCCTAGGAGTTTATTGTTGACTCCCAGTAAAGTCAGCCACTGGCTGACAGGTACAACTGCTGTTTCCTTTAGATCTCAGGGCTCTGAGCACAGAATGCTGGTGTGACTGGGCAGCTGCCTCAAGCTAGTTGCTTTTTGTTCCCTTCCAAATGGGATGAAGTGGTGTTATGAGAGTGGAATTCATGAGGAAGGACTGTGAGGTATTCAGATGCAGTGGTAATGAGGCTATATGGATGTCTGGAGTGTGTGCTTCACTGCACAGCTGAGGCAAAACAGGTCTGTTTCCTTGACAACCTCTCTGCTTCTGTACCACTGGTGCTGCTCACCACCCTATGTGCAGCTATCAAGCATCATTACTGAATTTTGCTCACATTTGGCTCTCTTCACGTGCTTCTGTAGGGAAAAAATGCTGTTTGTTGCACTGAACTGTGCCTGTTCTTCCTTATTCCTTCCTCTTTTTCTTCCCTCTCCCTCCCCAAGGGTTTTCTCTACCATCAGGATCTATGCTCACCCTTTCAGGAGGCCACTTGGGTTCAGCTGACTGGCAGCAAACTAACCTTGTGCAAAAATGGAATAAAGGGATAGTTTTCTGCTGGATTGCCTTTCCGAGGGGTGCAAAGAGAAGAGCCATGGAGAGAGAGCTCAGCTTAGTCCTCTCCTTAGAGCAGAGGCCTCATGGAAAAGGTGGCAAGCAGCAGCACTGCACAAATGTGGTGATATGGAAACACATCATGTTCATGGCCATGCTTTGCCCTTGAGAAGATCAAAACCACATGAACTTTCTGCATAACAATTAGTGCTGCCATCTGTTACTGTCAGCAGATGGAGGTGATAACCTTGGGCTCCCTGCCTTGGCAAGAGTTCTGTGTGTTTCACTTCTCTGATCCTTTTAGCAGTGTAGCGAAATGGGATCTCACCTAAGAGTTTTATCTTGCTGTCTGTTGTGGTTGTGGGAATGTCTTTCCAGAAAACAAATAGCAAGGAGATCTTGTGCAGCTCTGAGCCACATGCAAGTCTCTGCTTCTAGCCAGGTGAGGCTTCATAGCCTGTGGAAGCCCAAGGATTGCTGATGTGAGAAAAGAGACCTTGTGCCACCTCATCCTCCTCATGCAGACAGGGCCTGTGTCCTCCTTTGAACTGCCTCGTGTTGAGATGATTCCTGGCTGCCACAGATGGAGAAAAGCAAACCTGTCCTGTTTAAATAGCTGTCACCACCTTCAAGTGACACACTTCAGCTTTGAAGAGATCAGTTCTTCTCTCTGTCAGTCTCATGAGATCTTCCCTCTGGGTGTTTTGTGCAAGTTAAGTTTGGTTTGAAATAGTCTACTTTTAATGTTACTTGTTTTAATAAGTTGTTTATAAAGTTATTTAATATAATATTGTAAGTTCTCTGATTTCTGGTTTTGCCTAATGAAAAAAAAAATGCTTCCATTTGAGTTAATTGTTGCTTCATCTCTTAAGTCTCCTGTAACAAGATTATTTCTCTGCTTCTGCCATCTATACCTTAGTGATCAGACTGGGGGTTTGAGATGCCTGGATTCCAAATGCCATTAAGTGGGCAAATGTCCCTGTCACTTCTTCACCATTTAGAGTTCCTGCCATGCCAGAAATGCCTGGGAGTGAGAGGTTTTGCTTTCTAAGCAGGAAGAGCAACATGGTTCTGCAGTGATGAACCAAGATGTCATCTTGAAGGAGAGCTGTCACTGGCAGGACTGTGGACACAGAGCTCCTAGAGAGCCACCTGAAGAAGGGTGACTTCAGGTGAGGAAGGAGAGTTTGTTATGTTGCCTTTCTCTCAACCTTTCTTACCCTTTCATGGGTGAGAATTTCTTGGTGCCCCCTGACTGCATCTTGCTGTTGAAGCAGCAGAGGAATGGCAGCAGCAATGCTGTTGTAATGAGATGGGTTTGGTCTCTTCCCAGGGTTAACACTGAGAGGATATGCCCTCAAGTTGCATCAGGGGAGGTTTAGATTGGATATGAGGAGGAATTTCTTGACTGGAAGGGTTGTTCAGTCTTGGCCCAGGCTGCCCAGGGAGGTGCTGGAGTCACCATCCCTGCAGGGGTTGAAGAAACATTGAGCTGCTCTCCTTAGGGCCATGGCTTAGTGGTGTGGCAGTGCTAGGGATGCTTGGGCTTGATGAGCTTAGAGGTCTCTTCCAGATCAATCCTTGCTGATTCTGTGATTCCTTGCATGCACCAAAACCAACTCACAAGAGGAACTATCTCAGTCCAAAATACCATTCTCATAATAGTGCAATCAAAAAGGGTTTGCAGTGAATAATCACCTTGGGCTTTTGTGTAGTTTTGGATTGATTTTTTTTGTTTTTGATGAAATGATTACTTGGAATATTTTCCCAAACAAAACCCATTAGTTTTTTTCCCCTACCTAATTCTTCTTGTGGGTAGAATGTATCATTCCCTTTGGCAGAGCCTGAGTGCATTGCCACTTGCCTTTGCACAGCTACTTGAGCTTTCTGCAGCAGTAGCAGGTAAGTTGAGGGTCAGTAACCAGAAATTGGGGTCACTTTTCCAGATAGCACATTACAGGTCTCAATCACTAGCTCTTTCTGGAATGTTTCAGCTAAAGACATTAAAGTTTAGCTGCAAGGTCACTCAGTTTCTCATCCTGTGACTTCTTTACACAAAGACTCAGCTAAGAGTTGCTCAGAGCTCTTTCTTAGTGGGCTTAGGTTGTTGGGAGGGGATTGGAATATTGGCAGGAAGCTGAAATGATGTGGAGTTAGTGCCCTAGTCCTTAATTGAAAGGAGAGGGAATTGAGCCTGAAAAAAGCTACAATATCCTAGTGGGAATTTTGCCTACAGGTTGCAAGGAATGTGTGCAATTAATTCAGAAAGCAGCCTTTCCTGCTGTGGGATGGGAGGGAGCAACACACAAAGTAATTGGATTAGGAGTGGAGCAATAACCATGAAACACTTGTTTGCAGTGTGGGGAACAGAGAACTTTCCCTGCTGTGCTCTAATGTCTGACTTTGCCCCCTGGAGAAATGCTGAGCCCCAATCCCTGGTCCCTATGGAGAGCAGAGCAGGCTCCCTAGGGAGCTGCTGCAGCCAGGCAGGAGTGAAGGGCAAAGGCAGGCCTGATGTGACTCAGAGGAGAGCATGGAGCCAGCTCCTCTTTATTTGCATGCTAGTCCTCAAAGTAGCTTTCACAGAAGTTCTATGATGACAAAGCCTTGAAATATAGTCACTTGGTGACATCAGAGCAGGGAGAGATGGCTCCTTGCCACTGCTGTCCAGATGATTTGTGCTTTTCATTACAGCAATATGATAATAAAATCAGAGTCTGGAGAAGGAAAATGACAGACAAAAAAAAGCAGACACTTGCCAGTAGAGTGGCAGAGCAAAGTCCTCTGCTCTGGCTGGAAATAGAAGCCTTTTCAGAGCAGTAGAAAGCTATTTAGTTCATTCTCCTTCCATTGATTGGTAGGGTGACTTTATAGAGTGAGCCAGTAGAGCTGGCCACTGCATTTGTCCAAGGGTCTCTGGCAGTAAAGCTGATGGGTTTAGTGCTCAACTTTAGCAGTTAGCAGGAGAAAATAGCCAGGAGATGCTGAGGTTTGCAAAGCAATTCCTTTTGCCTGTTTTGAATCACCCCTTTCTGGAGAGACACTGCACATGTGAGGATGTGCAGGGAGTTCTAGCTCCAACACTTTTCTCTCTCTGTGTTAAGAACTATGCTAAAGGGGAAAAAAAGAAACAAAGAATCATAGAATCATCATGGTTGGAAAGGACCTTCAAGATCATCAAGTCCAACCAACAGCCCTACACTGCTGTTATCCCTAAACCATCCCCCCAAGTGCCCTTACAGGATGAAATGGTTTGGGGAGAGGTTGGACTCTGGTTTGAAGCAGAATATGAAACAATTGAATTGAAGCAGAGATTTTCTGCTTGCTATTTGTAGAAGCATGTTAAAGAGAGAAAATGAGGACTGGGGAGCACTCCTTGCAAGTTAAGCTTTGTAAGGCAAATTGCTCTCTGCACAATTTCTGTGGTGTCAGTTCCATGCACAGAAAATCTCTTCTCATTAGGGAATTGTGAGTAATAAGGATACACTAATGAATACTCAAGCAGATTTTGCTGTGTCTCTTTATCCAAGTAAGAAGGAGGTGGAAAAAAATATGTGCAGTAGGCTGTTGTTGAAAAATAAGGGATGAAGCTGAAAAGAAATATTCCTCAAGAGTGCAGCTTAAAAAGCAACCTGAAATCAGCTAAAAAAACACAAGCCATATGTCTAAAGATTTAATTGCCCATGCTAGAATCAGACTAATTTTCATTTGCAATTCCATATGCAGCCAAATCCTTATCATTTTCTTCCAATTCTACAAATGAACTCATGACCACTTCAGGAATATCTTTGTCTTCCCTGAGTTTACAGAAGGGCCTGGGGGGGGGGTGGCTGCCAGGCTGCTCCCACCAGTAATGCCTTCAAGGTGATTGTCCTGAGGGGTGAGGAGCAAATTTATGGGGGCTTGATGAGGCTGGAAGGGGTGATTTATCCACACACAATAACTCTGCTCTGGTGGAAGATTTTCTTGAAGGCTAATGTTTGCAGACTGGGGCTGGACATGAGGAACAGCCACATCCATCCCAGGCTGCTCCAGACTCAGCAGACTTCTCTCTTGNGCTCCATCAGCTCCATGGCCTTTCTGTGCTGAGGGCTCCAGAGCTGGACACAGTATTCCAGAGGAGGTCTCACCAGAGTACCATGTAGGTTCTCAGGTCTAAACTCCTTCTTCTCTCCACACCTTTGCCTTATCCTCAGCAATATGTCACAGGAAGATAAAGAACAAGAGAGCTGATTGACTTTGTTGTGTTAGAGCACAGATGTGGTGCTGTTGGGATGCAGTGTGAGGACACCTCAGTCTCCAGCTGCCTCAGGGCTGGCTGGTGTTATGGGGTATGGAAAAATAGGAATTTTTTGCATCCCATCCTTTCATTTCCCTCCTTCTCACCCATGAACTGTGTTATGTTGGTTGTTTGGAATTGTGGAGTGGGCACCAGGACTCTTTACCATGCAGCTGGGGGGATTTGTGGCTGTGCTGCCATCCAGAGTGACCTGGACAGGCTAGAGACATGGGCAGGGAGAAACTTAATGCAATTTAACAAGGGGAAGTGTGCAGTACTGCATGTGGGAAAGAACATCCCCATGGATCAGTACAGACTGGGAACTGATCAGTTGCAGAACAGCTTTGCAGCAGCAGTGCCACTCCAGCTTTCCATTTGGTGTGTGCCTGTCAGAGCCTGCCTAGCCCCTGGGCCCAGCAGATTTGTTGGGTGTCATAAATGGCACTGAAGCAGATGGACATTAGTTCAGGCAGCCAAGACATCCTGTAAATTATGTGGCTCATCAACTCAGCCCAAGTCCATTTGCAGTCAGTGAGAATTTTACCAGGGACTTGGGCAGGAGCTGGATCAGATTCAGCTTGAGTGGGTGTACAAGAGGAGGATTTACTGCTCCCTTCCTCCAACACTTATCTGTCAGTAACAAAGGCTCCAGGGATAGTTTATCACCTGCTCACCACTGCACTGGGTTCATTTTCAAGGCAAGGCAGGGTGAGAGAGCATCCAAGATCACTCAGCTGGAAAGATGAATTAAAGGAATGCCACCAGCCAGATGTGGCTTTGGAATTCAGGATTCGACTGGGACTATCCTGGACTTTGATAAGCTTAGAGGTCTCTTCCAACCTTAATGATTCTGTGCAGCATCAGCATACATCCCCTTCTCCAGCCCCAAGAGAAAGGACAGCCCTTGTCCAGCCACTTTGCTCCTAACCTCATCCCTTCCTCCTAGTGCCCTGAAGGCACAACATGATGTAGGGGAGCTGACAGCTCCATGTCCTCTCTTCTCTTCTCTTCTTAATATCTTTTCTTATCTACAGAAACAAAGGATTCATGTGCCAGGGCAGAGCATGGAGAGAACAAAAGATGCTGGCAAATTTGAGATGAACACAGAAGTTTGCTTCCCTAGTCCTGGTTTTAAGGGGTCAGGGCTGGTGGCAATGAATGTGAGCTCAGGTCCTTCTCTCTCTCTCTGCTTTTACTTCATTACCTTCAAAACTCAGTCACAAGTGTCGTCTGCTTTTCTTATTCTGACCTCTCTGGCAGTGCTTAGAGTTGAGAATCTTCTTGAGGGATTTTCTGCTGCATTTTGCAGCAGTTAAGGCTTTAGGAGGAGAGAATGTCCCTGCCTGGTTCCCAGAGGGCAGCACAGCTGCTTGCTGGAGGGTTGGCAGTTCAGGAGGTCACTGCCTTTGCCAGGGGAACACAATCAGTACAATTCCCTCCATCTGTTGCTACACTGATTGCCTGAGATCTCCTAGAAATGAGCTTCACTTGGTCCACAGCACTGCCACTGCCTTAAAAAGTGTCCTTGGAAGGAGTTGCAGGTGGTCACAGGTTAAAAGCCAGGCCTGCTGCCTGGAGGGACAGAAAAAACACAGCACAAGGATTTAAGGAAAGGTCCTGGTCCATCCTTCTGTTCCAAGCAGGATCAGCTGTTCCTCCACCCTGCTCTGAAGACCTCCAGCATCCTTTGACTTCTCAGGTAAGCTATTTGAAGCCTTATTACCTTTACCACTGGCAAGCTGTTTCTAATATTGAATTGAATCTTTTCTGCTGGAGGTTGAACACATTCTTTCTTGTCTGAGAAAAAAGAATCCCTTCCTCTCTACAGCAAACTTCTAGATCCTAGAGGAAATTCATCATCATTTTTGACATGTTTTTTTTAGGCAGACAGCTCAATTTCCAATACCTTCTTGCAGTCTGTGGGGTTTTTAGAGTGTTAATAATGATTGTTGCTGTCATCCTGGAAGTGAGATGCCTAAACCTGACTATGATGTCCCCATTGAGGCTGGACCAGTCAGTGGTGACCAGAGCAGAGGGATGATTCAGGCAGTGGTGAAAGCCATTTCCCCACTCATCTATTCCACAATGACTCCATCCTTTTCCTCTCTGATAAGACAATGCTCCCTGATCATTGAGGCCCTTGTTCTGAAAGGCCACCCACTCCCAGTCTATGCCTGTGATTAGTCCTCCTTGTAGTGACACCCTTCACTTGCCTTTAGTGAGCTTTAAACTCTTCTTCCAGACTATTTTTCCAGGTTGTCAGGATTGGTTTGACTTCAGGTGTGTCCTTCCCAGATTTCTCCCCCCTCCATCTAGGCACTTGGTAGACATAGTCCCTGTTTCACTGCCCAAGCCATCAGTGAGAAGCTGCTGCAAGGCTTGGCCTTCAGCTGGTTCTCAATGGTGTACAAACAGCAAGGGTTCATCTGGATATAAAGAGGAATTTATTCACTGAAAGGGTTGTTCAGTCTTGGCCCAGGCTGCCCAGGTTGGTGCTGGAGTCACCATCCCTGCAGGGGTTGGAGAAACATTGAGATGCTCTGCTCAGGCCCATGGGTTAGGGGCCTGGGAGTGCTAGGGATGCTTGGGCTGGATGAGCTTAGAGGTCTCTTCCAATCTTTGTGATTCTGTGGCTAGGGAAAGGAGCTGGATCAGCTCTTAGCAGAGGAAGCTGTTTGCCAGGAGTCCTTTCCCTTGCCTCTCAGCCCAGGAGCAGCTGTGGAGCTGTGCTGGGCAGACCCAAGCTGTGTGCACTCCACAACCACATTGCCTCATCACTCTTTATAGACTCTCTTTAAAAAGCTATGCTCTGCAGCTGAATTTTAACACAAGCCAGTATCCTTTGAGGCTTCTCAAAGCAGCAAAAGCATGCTTACATCAAATCCCAAACATCTGCTCTTTCTTCCAGAGCTGCTTTCCCTACCAGGACAGAGGAGGAAAACAGAATTTTATCATGTAGGCAGTGCACAAGTGTGAGAAAATGGAGATTTACTGAGACAGGGTTATACAAAATCATCCCTTTTCTAGGGTAATAGGGCAGATTGTACTTATCCTTATATTCCCTGCCCAGCAGGTTACTTTGGTGCTATATAATTAAACTCTGGTAGGCCTGTAGTGCCCAGTGCAGGTCAGATGCCAGTGGTATGCTAGAGTCTGGTTCTTGTCATGCAGAATGAAGTGCTTTAGAAAGAAAGCTTGTCTAGTGGTGTGGTTTGCAAGTTCTTCTGAGCCATGAGCCTCTCAAATCTTTCTGTTGAAGGTGAGGAGCCTTGCAGAACAGTACAGGAGCTTGTTCTTCCCAGCCCTCTGAGAAGTTATCCATAGGGCTTTAGGGCTCACAGGCTGAGATGGAATAGTCTAGAGGACAGGGATTAGGAGATGTGGGTTCACATCAAGGCAATTAGAGATCTGAATGCCTCTGGAAGGCTTGGCACCAGCATTAGCTGGAGTGAGAACATGCACAGGGGCAGCTGTTGGACAACTGGAGGTTTCCATCCTTGCTTGACTTGTGACTTTCCTGTGCCCTGAGGAAAGAGCCTTTGCCCTGTGCATGCAATGGGAATTGAGAGCACAGATCATCCTCATCTTTCTTTGCAGGGCAAGAATTTCGTCAGCAGAATATCTAAGCTTTTATTCCCCCTCAGAAAGAGACACACAGCCTCTGCCTCTCATCTCAGACTCAATTTCTTGCTTCAAAGTCCATTGTAAAATCTATCCAGCTGGATCCTACAGTGCCATGACCTGTAGCCACTCTCTGCTCTCAGGGAAGAGCAAAGCCAACTCTGTAATTCTCCCAGTGGCAGCACTTGGCTTTGCCTTAATGGCTGAATTACTCCCTCTAGTAAGGCTGGTCAGGTAGAAAGCTGATGCTTCAGACACTGTAAGACATTAGCACAATAAAGATAATATCCCGTGGCTTTCTGTGGGGCTGGCTTTCTCCCTGAATGATTTTCTGCTTGGCACTTAGCCTGGCTAATTTAGATAAAAGACATTTCCTTGAGCTCTGCTTTGTTTTGTTCTTTCCTTAACCATACAGGAATGGGAGTTTAATGCAACTAACTTGTCCTTTAAACTTGCCTTCCTTGAAGTCACAGGCTTAGGGAGGGGAGGTGAGGGCTTCTCTCTGGGTCCCTCCTGGAGGCCACTTGCAGAAGAACAAGGAGCATCCATGAGCAGCCAAAACTCAGAGACCCAGCCACCTCCTCAGCCATGTCTTTGGGTGGGCTAAGCTTGACTAAACTGTGTGTTTTGTTAAACCCAGGTTGAAGAAGTGAACACAGTCAGTGGGGCTGTGCTTGTGAATCAGTTGAGATGGCTCCAGGCAGGTTTTGAGGCCTCCCTGTGGGGATTTTTCTTGGTGCTCTGCCTCCAGGATTAAGCCCATAAAGCATCTTGTCCAGGAGCTGCTTTATGCTGCTGAC
>VWZO01021993.1:0-17713 GCA_013396975.1 Bucco capensis | reverse complement strand
GTCTGTCCCAAATTGGCCTTTGCAGCCAGCAGCACTTGGAAAAAGCACTTGGGAAGAGTGTGGATGGAGCCCTCCCTGGAGCTGCGTTCCCAAAGCCTGGCCATGATGATGATGGCCTCCAGGATGGGGTTACACATCCATGCTGTGCCTCTTGTGAGGTTAGCTTGGAGCAGGACCAGTTCATGACAAAGCACAGAACAGGCGCTGTTGAACTGAGGACTCAGCCTCATTGTGCTGGGCTTTTCATGGACTTTGCAGGCTGCATTTCAAAGGAACCTCGATGTCCTTAGGAAAAAAGATGCTATCAAGTTATGAAGGTGGTTAAGATGCCCACAGGGAGACTCTAGCCAGGTCTGGGTGCAGCAAAGCCCAAGCTTCATGTACTCCCATGGGGTTAGCCCTCAAAAATACTAAAGCAATGCTTCCTTCCCAATGCCCCATGAAGAGCTTCATCAGCACATGGATTCTCCTGGGTCCATACATCTTCTCCCTCCCCATCTTTCCTTGCAGAGCTCCTAGCTGGGCTCTCAGCAGAGGCACTCCTCTCAAATTCTGCTGCAGACTCACAGCAATGATACAGAAGGATCTCTCTTCAGGCACAAGCTTTCTGAGCACTGCTGCTGCTCTGACAGCATCATTCTGTTTTCTTCCTCTGCCGCTAGCATCATGCTGGGCAATTCAGGGGGAGGAGGGAAAACAGAGCAGATAGGTCTCAGATTTTGGGGGAATGATGCCCTGGGCCAGAGGAGAGTCATGAGGATTAATATCTTCAGGTTTTGTGTTGATTGCTTTGTCTTTTTTTACTTCCTGGCCCTTTGAAAGTGTTGCCATCACACAGCCTGTGTCATGCTTGAAAGGGCCCTGATTGCTTTCACTCCTGTGCCAGAGGCTGATTAGAGTCTTTGGTTAATTTGGGGATGTGATTCCATGAGCACAAGACAAAACAAAGCATCCAAAATTGCTGAGCCTGTCTGAGGAGAACAAAGCAACTCAAATCTGTCTTGTAAAGATAAGGTAAAGGAATACCAGATGGCAGATTTACAGTGGTGTGCTGGTGCTGAGTATGCCTCAGAAAGAGTCTGGTGATGGAATTGGTTATATTAATGTTACAAGAATGGACAGAATGCATCTTGTCAGGAAAAAAAAATCCAGCAGGAGACACAGAAAGATACAATTAAACACTCTCTTTATTGGGGCCTTGCTCTGAAATGGCCCAAATGGGAAATGCTGAGAGGCAATGAAAAGACCCAGAGTCATGGTTTTGACATGTTTATTTGCATTTAGATCAACACCACAGAGAGGATACTTTGGTCAAACACAAGAACAGATTGCTAGGCCACTCTTTCCTGGCTGCAAGAAGTACAGTAATGTGGAAAAAAAAAAATAAACCCTATAATGCTGGTTCTCCTGGAACACCAAATGTGAATCTTGGACTGGCACATACAGCTAATAAATACATTGGTTTGCACTTAGCACTTGAAAACAGAATTGCACATGCAAGGTGTAACCAGGCTGCTGATCACCTTCATCACTGGCCCTGCATTATTTTTAAGCTCTTTGCTTGCTTTTTTTCTTTTTCCCCCCAGCAAGAAAGAAAAAAAAGAATAGAATTTGCTGCTTGACTCAGTATTTCAGTGATGAGTCTGCTCTTTGTGACACCTTGAGCAAAGATCCCACTGAAGGCCTTCCTGAGAGCACTGGCATCTCCTCTGGAGCTTGACTTCCATCCCAGCTAGCAATGGAAGTCCAGCCAAGTGAGGTGCCTGCCCCAAAAGCTGGGGAGGAGAGGTGAACACCAAGCCAAGCTAGAGGAGAGGGACCAGAGGGAATGCACTTCTGACAACAGCAAGAGTCAATACCTACTACCACACACAGAATGACAGCTCAAGAAGATATTGTACAAGCTTATACAGCAACACAGCTTGGTTTGCAACGTTGTACAGTTTAAATCTAAAGTGCACAGCCTCAATCTGAGGTGACAAGAAACAGTACTATCAATAGAATAAAGGCAACACAATTACAGACACGAGTTATTTCCTCTTACTTCACATCCTCATTGATATTACATCTAATCAATACTCCACTGACCTATTTTAGGTGAAATGAAAACCACATTGCACTTCTTTATTTTTGTTTTTTCTCTTCAAGTATTTTAGAGACAGCAAAACAATATTGCTTGACAAACAAAAGCTGGCTGTGTAGGCAAAGTTAGAACCCAAAATGTTAGTAGGGTTATAAGGAGACAGGCCCCAGCTGCAGAACCCTTAGCAACACTTCCAGCTGTTGAGGGGGGCGAAGAGGATAAATCTCATTTTCCATGCTTAAGGAATGAATTCTGCAGGAGCTGTGCCCATGGTTTATCCCATCAGGCTCCACCTGAGCTGGTTTAGGCCTTAGCTCAATTCTTTTTTTCCTGCTATTTCCAAAGCCACTGCAAAAAGGATGGAATCCAGCCCTGGGAAAATGCCCTTTGAGAAAGCAGTTTGTCACCTGAAGCCCATCCCTGCCAGATGACAGTCACATTTCATTTAGCCCCTGGACAGCTGTGAGAAGTCTTTACCCTCTCCATGGAGCTGGGAGGTTCCATGCCATTTCTTCAGCCAGAAGTTCAGTCAATTTGAGTTTTCAACATCATTTTGGACTGCTCCTAGCAGAAATGGTTAGGAGAGAGATAAGCATTTATTCAGATAGGTGGCTTTTGTTTGGATAAGCTTTGTTTTGTACCCACAGAACCCCTCCAAATCCAACCTTACTCCTGTCTTGGTTAGCTCTGCGTATCGATTGTGCGTCTGCTTCCTTAGGCCAAGTGGGAAAGGGATTGGGAGTAATAGCATTCTGTTGTGGTCTTGTAATTGATCTTATTAAGTGGTTTTGAAGAGCTGCAGTACTCTTGAGGTTTGCTTTTCTTTCAGTAATCAACCCTGGAGATGTGTATAATCCCTATGACATGGAGCAATGAGGTCCTGGTGGTACCTCCTTAAGAATGGAGTAGGTGGGCTTAACACTTTCAAAGGAGCAGGAATAGCTGAGGCACCTCCATCCCAAGAAAAAGAATCCCTAGTTAACTTTCAGCTTCTGTCCTCACGGTTTTATAACCCATAGAAAATAAAAATAGTTTATAAAATAGGATTTTTTTATATATATATATATTTTTCCCTTTGTAAAACTAGACCTATTTCAATACATTTGAAATGCTGCTAGAGGTACATTAGAAATGCTCTGCTAACACTATGAAAAAGGCAAAATACTTTCACTTTTAAGCATACTCTGCTTCCCACTCCTCCTAGTCTGATTTTTGTCATCATTTTGGGCAAATTTGGCATCGTTTGACCCAATTGCTTTTAATTTAGAGTAGTCACTGCATTAAAATTGGGGATAAAATGGAACTTAATCTTCTCTTCTCCCTTCTTTATTTCTTTTTTTTTTGTGTGTGTGTGTGCAGCTAGCATCAAGGAGGTATTCTCCAACTCAGAAAGGCCTTTCAAGGAGTCATGCTTCTTGCTTTCAAACTGTTCTCTACTCCACCACCACAAGAGAGAAATAGATTTACTTTGGAACAAACTACAGATACATTCGCACAGTTTGTGACAACTGAAAAGTGTCTACTGAAAGAGGTCCAGGAAGAGCCTTGCACAGCCAGCTCTTATAGATCTTGTCCCAGACGTTCTATTTCCTCAATCAGGAAGTCAATGTCTTGGTGAGTGGCTGCAGGGTTGGAGATGACCATCCGAAAGAAGTTGACTTTGTCTCCCAGAGGTTGATAGCTCACCATGGTTGTGCCATACTCCATCATCCTGGCTTTTATCACTGGTGCCACCTGCAGGGTAACAAAGAGCAGAGAAGTAGGATGATTATCATTATTATTATCATTATTTTCATTATGACCAACATCGTTATTATTATAACATAAGCCAAGAGTGTTTCCTTCTTTTAAATGCAAAGATGAGATAGTTAAATGACAGCCAATATTGATCAAAACATTAACCTCCATTAAGGAATACATGTTGCACTTAGAAAGCTGCTGAGAGACTTTTTGAGGATGTCAGGGGAAGNTGACCTTGCCTTGGGTGTTTGGGGTTTTTTTTGGGGGGGAGGGAGAGTGGGCTGTCTGCCTGCAAGGGTTTCAGTGCTCAGGGCATGTTGTCCTGGAGGCCACTGCTTTACCTTCATGAGGCGACTCATTCTCTCCTCATTGTCTTCCATGCTGCGCAAGCTGGGAGGGATGTACCAGAAGCAGACATTGGTGTGCTGAGGCTAGACACAGAATAATAATGGTTTGACACTGTAAGGGATGCTTGTAATATCTCAATTGCAATGAAGCTCATGCCTTCCCTCCCCTCTCATACATCACACTGTGACAGCAGGCCCTGGGTTTCATTATTGTGGTCCGCGGAGAGTCATCATCATTATTAATGCAGAAAAGATCATTTTAGGCAATTTATTCCCAGGGTGTAAGATGTGGAAACACATCATCCAGCTGGATAAATAGATTTATGCCCTACTGAGAGGCAGCTAGATGTTGGAGGTGCTGTCACCCACCAGAGGCTGAAGGGATCATATGGCTAAGGCAAGAGTCTATTGCAGCTAATTTCGAGGTGAGGATTGTGTCATTTACTTTTATGGCATGACAGAAGAAGGCAGAACTGAGTCCTGTAAACAGGAGAAGGAGTCACAGGTGGTGCATGAGACAGTCTAAGGTTTTCTTACATTTACTGAAATTTATCACTTCTGAGCTTGATGCAGCTAGCTGCTGTATTAACATGCACACACCACAGCACCTTAGCGAGTTGAACTCACATGGAAGCACCAAGTCCAAAGGCATAAAGGAAGAAACTAGCTGACATTTTGTGTATTTTTGCCAACTGCCAACAGTTGCCTGCCTGCCTGTGTTCCTCTTTGGTGGATGCTGAGTGTGTGAGTTACAGCAACTCTGCTGCTGCCACATCCTTTCCTCCTCATCAGACCTGATGGACCCAGTTCAGTGATGATGTGTGAGGGGAGGGAAATAAGTCAGTGCCATGTAGGGATCAGCCTGTGAGCTCTGTTGGAAGGAACACATGATGATGATGATGATCATCATTATTTTCATCATGATGATGATGATGATTATAAGAAGAAAACACAATGATGTTTATCCTTGTGCTGCAGAGCACCAGGGCTCTGCACGTACAAAGAGATCACAACCAGGGAGCAGCATTCTGGAAGACAAACAAAACCTTCCAGAGCAAGTACAGAGAGCAAAAGCCATCAGTAGTAGGAGGAAAAAAAGCTAAATTCAGATCTTTTCTTTCTCTATTATAGAGTTCACTGGTGGTTTGCCTGTAACAGAGGTCTCTACAAGGCCTGAGCAGCCCTGCTGTGCTGCACACTGGCACAGCAGGGACTGTGCAGTGCAGATGGTCCCTCCAGGTCCCCTCTGAATGCCCACCTGAGAATGCTGCTGTAAGCACTTTGCTTAACCCTCCTTTCCGAGCTGTGTGGGGCACTGGAACCCCCTCCACACCATGCTATTGGGAAATCACAACTTGTTTCCATCACCCAAGAGCTGGTTCTGTGTGTGTGTGTGTGTGTGCTATGCCAGCGTTCAGCTTCATTGGGGTGAAACTGAACAAGCTGAAAACTTCCACACAGCTGCCTCACCTGCCGTGTCCCTGCATCCCATGAAGAGCAGAGATAGCATGTTTTGTTACAAGGGACACTGCTTTCTGCCTTGTGTTGTTTGGTTTGACCTGCTGGTAGCATCCCAACAGGTGACTAAGGCAAACGCTGAAGCACATACCTTTCCATCAAACACCATTTCATACCCTTCTCTGTTCTTGATTTTGTTGTAGAGATATTCTGCAAGTTCCAAGCACTTATCAATCTGTGCTTCAAATCCTGTAGTTCCCTTCAGAGAGAGAAGGAGAAAGAAAGAAGTTAAGCCACCAAGTTCTGTGAAGCAGAAGAGAGAAAGGACCATGCAGCACTTGTATGGGACAGAGGAAGGATCTGACCCAAGGAGACCAATACTTTGCTATGCAGAGCTTGTTTGCCTCTTGCTACTGACTGTGAAATCCCAGCAGGTGGGAGCTGGGTTCTGCTAACACCTCTGCTGCAGGAGCCTTTGGTAGATTGTGTAGCCAGGCTCTGAGTTCCAGACAGCCTGGGCTGGCACAGAGCAAGGGCTCTAGGAGATGCTGAGTTCCACACAGGGCAAGTCTCCTGTTCTTTGCAGAATAGCTTATTTTCATCTTCCAGGGGTGATGTGCTGGAGGCTCCTCTAAGAATAATTTAGTTAAACACCAGCTCTGCTTTTAGAGCCCAGATCCAGTTCAGAGCCTGGCCTGCCTCTGCAGCATTGTTCTCTCTCTCTCCCAGCCACCACACAAGCTCAGTGGGAAGAGCTGCAGCAAACCCTGCTTTTTGCTCTCTGGCAAAAGTCATAATCCTCTCTCAGACATCATCATTGCTCCTGCAATCACCAGCTGTGATGCCACAAAGAAAGGCTCTGCTTTGGTGAGGGTGGGAGGGGAATCAACAGCTGCAAGAAGAAGCCCACAGCCTGCTTGGTGACACCAACTTTACAAGTGGGGTGTGGGAAGAGAGAAAACAGTCCAAGGCATCCTGAAAGAAATGGGGGTTAGGAGAGGAAATGGCTCTGAGTAATGGGTGCATGGCCCTGCTAAAGCTGTCCTGGCAGTGCACAACTGACTTAAAAGCTCATGTCATTATCCCTCTGGGGAGACAGCTTTCCAAACAGGGCAGAGCTAGCAGAGCCCCAGGAGCAAGGGCTTGGAGTAAAAGAGATGCATGGCTCCATTTGCCTGCCACTCTGCACACCTACTGAGCACAACAGCTCTTGAGCCCACAGAAACCTGCATCCTCCTCTACCTCCAGCTCCAGCTGCTGGCTTGTTCAGCATTGTTTTCAGTGCTTTAATGAAGCACATCAGGGTCTTTAAGGCTTTCTGGAAAGGAGAAGAGTGATGTCATCTCCTCTGACTAAACCTGAGGCAATTGGCCATAATAGATTGGATGAACATCCAGAAGATCTGATTTAGCAGCAGTCTGCAAACACAGATGAATTAATCCTTACAGCTGGTGTCCTCTGATTGCCCAGACACCAGATATTGATGAGTTTTCCTCTACTCCTTCAGAAGATGACTTTGTATCTCCTGCATGCAATGAAACTAGCTATTCCAGGCTGGATCTGCCATGTTTAATTCCTGAGTGCTGTTAAAACATCTCTTTTTATTTCCAGCAATCTTTGTAACAACATTCCTAGCTATATGATTTATGCTTTTAGGACTCCTACAGTTACACAAAGCAAATGCTATGCAAAAAAACCCCAAACCCATGGAGTTCAAGTTTCCAGATCATGTGTGTACTGCTTTGAAGTTAATTATTAATAAGAAACCCAGAAAATAATCATTTTCTCTCTTTCATCTTATAGATGGAAAATCCAGGTCAGATCTTTTCTCCACTGATGATTCCAGGCAAACTGCCTGTGTCTGGTGTGCATTATTTGGATGCAAACACACACACACACTGCAGGCAAAGCTTACCTTGGCTCTCCACATCAGCCAGAGCTTGAAGACATCCACGTGCCTTCCACACTGCAAAGCTTTGTCTCCTGTGTCATAGGAGAGGTCATAGTGCTTGTCTTGTTGAAAGAGGTAGGAAGCATGCATCTGGTTGCAGCTCTGCATCAATCCCTGACACAGGAGAGAGAGGCAAAAAAGGTGATGTTGGCACAGATGTCACTGGTGGTTGAGGGTTTCTTTGGGTGAGGAATTACAAGCATCCCAGTTCAGTGGAAGAGGTGTTCAAGTGCAAAAGGAACATCAAAAAAAAATCAAGAGAGAGTTGCTCAGTTGCTCAGTTTTTTCTGTGGCACTCAGTGCCCAGGCTACCTTGGTACCTGATGAGGAAACATCTAATCCACCCTCAGAGCCAAGGTGTTTTGTAAGCCAGGTGCTTGCTAGCATCCTGATGCCTAAGTTCACCATTGGATCTCACTCTTGAGTCTTTGTTCTGGTTCCTTCTTTCCTGGCTGAGTCAGCCCAAGCCAATTTGGTGACTAATCCAAAGAAAATCACACCACTTTTCTAGTTGCTTCAGCCTCTCCAATTCTGATTTCCATCGTTTTCTTTCTCTTTCTTTCTGCACAGCTCTCAAGCTGCACGTTGGGTGCTTGAGTGGTGTAGAAAGCTTTGGAACAAAGAGAAGAGCACAGAGCCTTTCCAGAGCCAGCTAGAGCTGTTTCTGGTTTGCAAGGGCTAGAAGCAAACAAGGTGAAGGAACCTGGCTCAGGAAAGGATGAGGTTTCCTTTTTAGCCTTTTAAGTGACATGCAGAGAGTCATGTTCTGGCTCTAGTTAAGTCCTCAACCAAGCTGAAGGTAAAGCTTAGGGCTGCTGCCCAAAACTGGCATGGCCAGGCCAAGAAGAGTCACAACTTAGCTGTTTATCATCAACTCTAATCTTTGTGTTTAACTCAAAACTGAGTCAGGGGAAAAAAGGTTGACTTGCTCCTAATGTGAGCCATCTGCTCTCGCCAGGGGTCAAGCAAGGTCCTGACTTCAGCCAGGCAGGATTTGTTTCAGGGAACTGACCCAGAGGGGAAATAAAAGCCAGCTTGGCTCTTCCTAAGTGTGCTCCCTTGGTATACAATCTGCTGTGCAGCTGTTAGCAAACCAGCAACCAGCTTTCTGAGAGCTGGGCTAGGAAAAGTGCTGCTTGTAGAGCAGCTAGCCCAGGAACTGCTGCTTCCATGCAAACCCCAAGCCTGAAGGGCAATTCAGATCCTAGTCCTAAATGAAACCTTTGCTTTTCACTCCAAGTGAACTATAGTGATCCATTTTTACCTCCCTGTGCCCCAAAGTAGGTATATGGACCAGTTATGGGTGGAAATATCTATTATAATGCTAGAATGATGCCTAGGTTCTGGAGGCAGTGCTGTGCTCCATCATCCCATAGCACCCCAGGAGGACCTGAGTTGGCTTGCAGTTATATTTTACCACAGCTCTGCACCCACAGCTCCACCATGGACATTTTGAATGGAAAGACACAAAACTCTGTCAAGATATTGCCACTGATTGGATTTACCACTTCTGCTAGGCAGCTACTTGAGTGCCTTTGGCAGTCACAGCCTGAGCATGGACCTAGAGCTCCATTTCTCAGGTTATTTAATGAGCCTCATCCCCTCAAGCAATATTAGCTGGGACACAGTTAGGAGGAAACCATCCAGGATTTTCAGAAGCAAAATGCCAGGAAGGCTCAGAGAAAGAAGTGAGTTAGGACATACCTCTTCTCTCACTAGCAGGGCTGAACACTGCAGAGGGACACCCATCATCTTGTGAGGGTTCCAGGTCACTGAATTGGCCCTGGGACAGCAAACCACATCAAACATTGTACTATGGTGGTGAAACCACAGAGACATTAGACAATAATGAACAGAGAGCAATGCACACCTTTTCCTGAGCAAAGAAAGCTGGAAGTCATCCTATCAGGAGATCAATGCCTTCAGAAGGGACTGGATCCACTCTACTTGGCAACCTACCACAGGATAACTGCTTTATCCATGAAATTCCATCAATATTAAACTTTCTGGGGAAATCACCTCTCTTTTACAAGCATAGGGCAACCTTCCTACAAGCACCCACTGGCCTGAGGAATTTTCTAGAGCCACACAGCTGCTTAAAGCTGCCAAAGGAGCAGATTCCTTCCCATTCATTCCAAGATTTTAATAAGCAGCTCACACAGGCATATCAAAAATATTCCTTTTCATACCTCTGGCTACCTCCAAGTCTCTGAATAACCTGGAAAAATAACCTTGCCCAAAGGAAATTTCCTCTTTGCTCTGCTGATGGTAAATTTTCATAGCTCTTTAATTTTAGCTTGGCTAGGACCCAAATCCCCACAGGAATCACTTGGATAACAGATCCACCCTGCTCCTGCCTCCCTGCAGGACACAGCCATGGCAAAAAAAGAGCTGTCAGCCTCAACCTTGTGAACAAAGCCAGACAAGAAGCATTTGGGAGTGTGGCAAGAGCTGCAGGGAACACTGCCCAGTGCTTTATTACTTGAGTTTGTGTTAGCTTTGGCTATTTTTTAATTGCTCTTCTTACCTATGCTGATTAGCTGCTCGATGTAGCCATACATTTGCATCCTATTTGGCAGCCTGGCCACGATGCACAGTGCCCAGGAGTTCATCTGACTTGAGATTTGCTGCTATAAATTGGGATAAACCAGTTAACTGAGGCATGTGGAAACTTAAAAGGATCCCAGACACCCTTGTAGGCAACAATTCTGTGGCCAGGGATGAGCCTGTTAGGATATGGCAGTGTTTTTCCTTGGCAGGAGTTGGATGCCCTGCTCTAGGGTTCTGCAAGCCCTTAGCATTCCCTGCCAGATTGCTTCCACTCCTTCAAAGCAAGCAGCTCCAAAATTCCCCCGGGATACTGGGCAGCACTCCTGTGCTTGCTTCTTCTTCACTGCTGTGCAAGTGCCTGATGCACACATCCATAGGGAAGAGCCTTCCAGAGGCAACATCTGGCAATTGGCTTGGCTTGGTCAGGATTTGGCAGCTTGTCATCAGCTCTGAGTCTGTCATCTGATTGCAAGAGCAAAGCTAATGATTCTGACCATGCACTCAGCTTTATTGATTTCCTTTGATATGATTCTTCTTCATTTTTATCTGTGCCTATGAATCAGGCAGAAATACTTCTAGGTAACAGCAGTGGGCTGGGCTTTCTCCAGCAAGAGAATGTTTGCTGGCAACAGCCAGATGTTAATTATCTTCCCAAACCATTTCATTTACCCTAAGGTCATTTCTTTTGCCAATTACATCCCAATTGCACACAGGGAACAACAAAAAAAAAAAGAAATCAATTATGTCCAATAAACCCCTGCCATTTTTCATGTGTTATCAGCTCTTCTGAGCTTCAGTCAGCAGTGTGTGGCTTGAAGGAATTGCTGACTGAGACAAACAGGGAAGGAAAAAAAAGCTACATGGCTCCACAGCTGTTTTTTTAAGGCATCTCCCATTTGCCTAAATAACTGAATACAGAACAGGGCAAGCAGAGATGAACTTTTGCTAAGTCATCTCTGAGCATCTCCTCATTTGTGGGATGCCCTTCCTTGATCTTAACATCCTACTACAAGGATTCCCACAGAGTTTCTGAGGAAGTAGCTGGTTTCAAGTTTAAGGTCAGTGCTGCCAGATTCTACCCTGGCTTAGCATCACTTCTATTCATCTATTTATAATGGTCATGACTCCAGCTGTGTCTGCATCCAGGCACAGCTTTCCTGAGCTGTCATGAACACTGAGATAACACTGAGTTGTGTTTCTCTTTATAGACACTGTGTATTAAAATGCATTTAATCCATGTGTTTAATTAGCATNGCTACTTGAGTGCCTTTGGCAGTCACAGCCTGAGCATGGACCTAGAGCTCCATTTCTCAGGTTATTTAATGAGCCTCATCCCCTCAAGCAATATTAGCTGGGACACAGTTAGGAGGAAACCATCCAGGATTTTCAGAAGCAAAATGCCAGGAAGGCTCAGAGAAAGAAGTGAGTTAGGACATACCTCTTCTCTCACTAGCAGGGCTGAACACTGCAGAGGGACACCCATCATCTTGTGAGGGTTCCAGGTCACTGAATTGGCCCTGGGACAGCAAACCACATCAAACATTGTACTATGGTGGTGAAACCACAGACACATTAGACAATAATGAACAGAGAGCAATGCACACCTTTTCCTGAGCAAAGAAAGCTGGAAGTCATCCTATCAGGAGATCAATGCCTTCAGAAGGGACTGGATCCACTCTACTTGGCAACCTACCACAGGATAACTGCTTTATCCATGAAATTCCATCAATATTAAACTTTCTGGGGAAATCACCTCTCTTTTACAAGCATAGGGCAACCTTCCTACAAGCACCCACTGGCCTGAGGAATTTTCTAGAGCCACACAGCTGCTTAAAGCTGCCAAAGGAGCAGATTCCTTCCCATTCATTCCAAGATTTTAATAAGCAGCTCACACAGGCATATCAAAAATATTCCTTTTCATACCTCTGGCTACCTCCAAGTCTCTGAATAACCTGGAAAAATAACCTTGCCCAAAGGAAATTTCCTCTTTGCTCTGCTGATGGTAAATTTTCATAGCTCTTTAATTTTAGCTTGGCTAGGACCCAAATCCCCACAGGAATCACTTGGATAACAGATCCACCCTGCTCCTGCCTCCCTGCAGGACACAGCCATGGCAAAAAAAGAGCTGTCAGCCTCAACCTTGTGAACAAAGCCAGACAAGAAGCATTTGGGAGTGTGGCAAGAGCTGCAGGGAACACTGCCCAGTGCTTTATTACTTGAGTTTGTGTTAGCTTTGGCTATTTTTTAATTGCTCTTCTTACCTATGCTGATTAGCTGCTCGATGTAGCCATACATTTGCATCCTATTTGGCAGCCTGGCCACGATGCACAGTGCCCAGGAGTTCATCTGACTTGAGATTTGCTGCTATAAATTGGGATAAACCAGTTAACTGAGGCATGTGGAAACTTAAAAGGATCCCAGACACCCTTGTAGGCAACAATTCTGTGGCCAGGGATGAGCCTGTTAGGATATGGCAGTGTTTTTCCTTGGCAGGAGTTGGATGCCCTGCTCTAGGGTTCTGCAAGCCCTTAGCATTCCCTGCCAGATTGCTTCCACTCCTTCAAAGCAAGCAGCTCCAAAATTCCCCAGGGATACTGGGCAGCACTCCTGTGCTTGCTGCTTCTCTGCTGTGCAAGTGCCTGATGCACACATCCATAGGGAAGAGCCTTCCAGAGGCAACATCTGGCAATTGGCTTGGCTTGGTCAGGATTTGGCAGCTTGTCATCAGCTCTGAGTCTGTCATCTGATTGCAAGAGCAAAGCTAATGATTCTGACCATGCACTCAGCTTTATTGATTTCCTTTGATATGATTCTTCTTCATTTTTATCTGTGCCTATGAATCAGGCAGAAATACTTCTAGGTAACAGCAGTGGGCTGGGCTTTCTCCAGCAAGAGAATGTTTGCTGGCAACAGCCAGATGTTAATTATCTTCCCAAACCATTTCATTTACCCTAAGGTCATTTCTTTTGCCAATTACATCCCAATTGCACACAGGGAACAACAAAAAAAAAGAAATCAATTATGTCCAATAAACCCCTGCCATTTTTCATGTGTTATCAGCTCTTCTGAGCTTCAGTCAGCAGTGTGTGGCTTGAAGGAATTGCTGACTGAGACAAACAGGGAAGGAAAAAAAAGCTACATGGCTCCACAGCTGTTTTTTTAAGGCATCTCCCATTTGCCTAAATAACTGAATACACAACAGGGCAAGCAGAGATGAACTTTAGCTAAGTCATCTCTGAGCATCTCATTTGTGGGATGTCCTTCCTTGATCTTAACATCCTACTACAAGGATTCCCACAGAGTTTCTGAGGAAGTAGCTGGTTTCAAGTTTAAGGTCAGTGCTGCCAGATTCTACCCTGGCTTAGCATCACTTCTATTCATCTATTTATAATGGTCATGACTCCAGCTGTGTCTGCATCCAGGCACAGCTTTCCTGAGCTGTCATGAACACTGAGATAACACTGAGTTGTGTTTCTCTTTATAGACACTGTGTATTAAAATGCATTTAATCCATGTGTTTAATTAGCATCACTAAATCATACCTCTCAATGCCATTTAACTTCCATTTGTGTTTCCTGGACATCAGGAGGCCACCACCCCAGGCTCCCTAGAAGGCAAAGGCACAGGAGCTGCATGAGAGCTCTGCTTTTCTGTGTCATCACACCTGTGCATGCACATCAGCTTGGGGACCTTGCTTTTTCCTTCTTGCTGATGGGGCACGTTCCAAAATGACCAAGCAGATGGGGCCTGAGGCATTAGTTGGGCTAAGAGCTTTCTTGCAGTAGCTTGGAAGCAGTGGCTGATGGCTCAGGGGCTGAGTGCTGTCAGCTCTCTCCCTCAGCACCTCCTCTGGCACCAAGCACTGGCAGAGCTGCTCTGGGCTCACGTGCCTTTTCTCCTTTGGGCACCAAGTGCCAGACCCTGGCCAGATTCCAGGGATGGGGCCAGGTCCTAGGAATGGGCCAGATCCTAGGGATGAGACCAGGTCCCAGAGATGGGCCAGATCCTAAGTATGGGAACAGGACCCAAGGATGTGCCAGGTCCTGGCCAGATTCCAGGGATAAGACCAGCTCCCAGGGATGGGCCAGATCCTAGGAATGGGACCAGATTCCAGGGATGAGACCAGGTCCCAGAGATGGCCCAGATCCTAGGAATGTGACCAGGACCCAAGGATGTGCCAGGCCCTGGGCAGATTCCAGGGATGAGACCAGCTCCCAGAGATGAGCCAGATCCTAGGAATGGGACCAGATTCCAGGGATGAGACCAGGTCCCAGAGATGGGCCAGATCCTAGGTATAGGAACAGGACCCAAGGATGTGCCAGGTCCTGGCCAGATTCCAGGGATGAGGCCAGGTCCTAGGGATGTAAGGTGGATGCCAGGGATCTCAGGTGCTCTGCTGAGGTTTCACAGCACTACAGCTTGCTCCCTCTCCTTGCTAACAGAGATCAGGGACAAGCATGGGACTGAGGAGGAGTTTAAGGTAAACATGAATTCTTCCTTTGATTTGAACTGATTTGGGCTGACACACTGATCCAACAGCAAGATATCCCCAATCCTATGGAAATTCAATCACCAAGCCCTTTTTGTTGGAGAAAGGATTGGCAACAACTGACCCAAAAGCCATTCCAGGGCTGAGAGATGATCCTTCAGAAAGATTTCTTGGCAAGAGCCCAGCCAAAGCTCAGCAGCCAATCTGATAAACTCCTCCAGCATTCAGCATTAACCTGTTCAACAATTTGCAGCCCTTTGTTCCAGACAAATGCAGCCTCTGGAATTCTTTGGCAGCTGCTGCAGAAGCTGAGCCAGTGCTCAGGGTGATGCTCAGGTGTTTCTTGCCCTAATGGCAGTTAGATAAAGCTGAAGGCCAGGAGCACTCAGACTGGGTCATCTCAAGTGTCCCAGCTGTTCCAAGTGCTGCACAGTCACAGCTCCTGAAATGTGCCCCTGAGCTGAGCCTTTCAGAGCAGTGGGAAGTGACACTTAGTCACAGCAAGCAGCTCTGCTGGGTTTTGTACAGGATGACAGTGTCCACAGTGAGCTAATCAATGCCAATCCACCCTGTGATCCAACCCCTTCTCCTCCACAAGCCCAGGAGGTGACACTCACATCCACGTGCATCCAGATTTTGTACTTCTTGCAGATGTCTGCAATGGCAATGAGAGGATCAAAGGCTCCATACACTGTTGTCCCAGCTGTGGCACTCACCAGGAAAGGAACAAAGCCCTGAAAGCAAGCACAGAAACAGTTGGCAAGGTCAGGGTGCTGCAGCCCCAGCTCCTCTCTGCTGCCTTCCACAGGCAACCCACAAGCATCTCCTAGAGGACATCCCTGATGTGTGGGGAATCACCTCCAGCCCCATCCCTCACTCAGAACAGAATCACAGAATCACAGCATGTTAGAGGTTGGCAGGGCCCTAGAAAGCTCATCCAGTGCAACCCCCCTGCCAGAGCAGGAGCACCTAGAGCAGCTCACACAGCAATGTGTCCAGGCAGCTCTGCAATGGCTCCAGACAAGGAGACTCCACAGCCTCCTGGGCAGCCTGGGCCAGTGCTCTGGCACCTGAACTGCAAACAAGTTCCTCCTCAGCTTAATACTAAACCTCCTGTGATCCAACTTGCTCCCATTCCCTCTTGTCCTACCATTGGATGCCATGGAGCAGAGCCTGGCTCTCTCCTCCTCACACTCACCCTTCCCATATTTCTAAGCATTGCTGAGGTCTCCTCTCAGTCTCCTCTTGTCCAGGCTGCAGAGACCCAGCTCTCTCAGCCTGTCCTCCTAGGGCACATGCTCCACTCCTTTCAGGATCTTGCTGGCCCTGGGCTGGACTCTCTCCAGCAGCTCCCTAGCCTTCTGGAGCTGAGGGGCCCACAACTGGACACAGGATTCCAGGGGAGGCCTCCCCAGGGCAGAGGAGAGGGGAGAAGAACCTCTCTGGCTCTGCTGGCCACGCTCCTCTTCATGCATCCTAGGATGCCATTTGCCTCTTGGCCACAAGGGCACATTGCTGCCTCATGGGCATCCTCCTAGCCACCAGCACTCCGAGAGCTTTTTCCCCAGGGCTGTTCTCCAACAGATCAGTTCCCAGTCTGTACTGATCCATGGGCTTGTTCTTTCCCACATGCAGTACTTTACACTTCCCCTTGTTAAATTGCATTCAGTTTCTCCCTGCCCATGTCTCTAGCCTGTCCAGGTCAACAGAGACACAGCTCTCCTGCCAAGCAGCCAGCCATCTCCAGAGAGGTCAGAGATGACCTCTTGCCTTCCCTCTGCTGAATGCTGTGCCTGCCAGGAGCACTCACTCTCCATCTCATGGAGCTTCAAGTATTGAACAGGTCTAAACTTCCTTCTGCACTGCTCAGGAGGTTGAAGTGCCACTCTAGCATCATTTTGCCTGATTGTTTTCTTATCTCCTGCATTGTTTTCTTAGGAAAAGTGAGCTTTTCAAGAGGATTTGTGCTAATGATGAGCTCTGACTGCTGTGTGCCCAGTGACTGCTCACACCAACACTGCTGAAGGCACAGGGCAGTGCTCCTGTTAATGAACAAACACAGAAGTGCGTGCATTGTGGAGATGTGTGGATTGCAGGTTCTCTTCCATTGATTTGATGAGTCGAGGAGGAATATTTGCAATAAAATAGATTATTCTGTGTCAATATTCAGCTAGGAAAGTGCCTCCTGGGCTGATAATAGAATAAAGGAGCAAAACAACATGGACAGAAAAAAGAGCCAAAGAGCTCATGGAGATGATAAAGTAGCTGTAAATCTATTTTTCTCAGAACCTCTTGCCTCACTAACTACCAGTTAATGGCCAAGCTTGTGTTGCCTTGCTAAGGAAAGCAAAGCAACTAGCTGGATCAAGTTTTGGAAGCAGGAAAGCTTGTAAACTTACTTTTTGCTTGGCTTCAATAATTCTTCTTTCAAGGTCTGATGGGATCATCTTCCCTCTGGAGCAAGAGAGAGTTAGATCAGAAATCTCAGCCTGCAATCAGCTCTTGCTGTTACTTCTTCACTTCAGAGGAAAAACCAAATAAATAAGGGACAAAGTGACTTTTTTGCCCGAGGCTTATGCAGCATTGAAGAGGACAGAAAGACTGTCCATTAGGCTGAGGTTTCACCCTAATTAATTGGCCAGCCAGTCTCCATTAATGTGGTCATGGTCAGTGAGAGAAGTGATCTCATGGCAACCCCAATTAAAGCCTGATGCTGCTCCTGTTTGCCCTTGCAGCCCTGGGGATATGCTCCAGGCTGCCAGGGAGATGCTCAGCCCAAGCTCCCAAGCAGCCAAAGCCTTTCAGCAGGCACAGACAATGCCAGCTGAGCTGCATGGCCTTGTGCAGCACAGCTCAGCTCTGCTGTAAGCACTTGTCTCCTTCTGCCCATCCCAGGGATGAACTCATTTCAGGCTGAGTATTCCACAGTTTAGTGCAGTGCATTTTATATCTGCTTGAAGGAGGACAGGAGAAGATGGTACCAGTCTAGACTCACTGGCAGCTCTTTGTAGTGACTGTACACTGTATTTGCAACACCTTTAGGATGAACCGTTTAGCTGAGAGTCAGACTCAGTGCTGTAAGGCTTGAAGGGTAA
>VWZO01021990.1:56898-84374 GCA_013396975.1 Bucco capensis | reverse complement strand
ACCTGGGTCGGAACAATCCCCACTAGCAATACAGGCTGGGGATGAGATGATGGAGAGCAGCCCTGCAGAAAAGGCCTTGGGGTGCTGGTGGCTGAGAAGCTGGCCATGAGCAAACAGTGCACGCTGGCAGCCCAGAAGCACAATGGCATCCTGGGCTGCAGCAAGAGAAGCGTGGCCAGCAGATCCAGAGAGGTGATTCTGCCACTTTGCTCTAGTGAGACCTCATCTGGAATACTGTGTCCAGCTCTGAAGCCCTCAACACAGAAAGGACATGGAGCTGATGGAGCAGGTCCAGAGAATGATCAGGGGTCTGGAACACCTCTCCTACAAAGACAGGCTGAGGGAGCTGGGATTGTTCAGCCTGGAGAAGAGAAGGCTTCAGTGGGGGACCTACTAGTGACTTTCCAGTACCTAAAGGGGACTTACAAGCAGGCTGCAGAGGGCCTGTTTGCAAAGGCCTGCAGTGAAAGGACAAGGGGCAATGGTTTTAAATTGGAGAAGAGTAGATTTAGACTGGACATTAGGAAGAAGTTGCTCAGAACGAGGTTGGTGGAATACTGGAACAGGTTGCCCAGGGAGGTGGTTGAGTTCCCATCCCTGGAGGCATTCAAGGTGAGGCTTGCCAGGGCTCTGGGCAACTTGATCTAGTTGGGGATGTCCCTGGCCACTGCAAGGGGGTTGGACTAGATGACCTCCAGAGGTCCCTTCCAACCCAAATGATTCTATGATTTTTACCAAGCCCTTCTCCATGACTGCAGTTAAGATTGATAGGGCTGATACTGATTCTTATTCTTTTGCATGAACAAACAGCAGCAGTAAAGGATACAAAGCTTCAGGGCAATTTGCTAAAATGGTTACTGCTTCCTAAAAATGAAATTATGGTGGTGTGAGGGAAAGTCCAGCAAGTAAAAACACTCCCAGTAAGATAGAGTCTGTCTTATGACTCCAGTAGTCACTCCAGTACAGTTAGAGGACTGCCTTCTCTTAAGCACTGCTCTAGGATCACACAGCCAGGCTACTCTAAGCATTGCTGCATTCCTGTGCTCATTTTTCACTGAAAGACAGTTTCATTCATGGATTCATGTCCACTTCTCAGTGCTTCCTCTTTCTGCCCCTGAGCACTGGCAAACTTGTTTTTCTCCATTGCACTGAAATTGCCAAGTTCTAGTTACTCTGCAACACAACTTTTGATAATTTCCACAAAGCCTGCCTCATTTTGATCAAACAAAAGCTGCCTCCCCAACTTTTTTTTTTGTTTTTTTCTTCCAAAAAAGTAAACCTTTCAACAAATTAACTCTACAATCAATTGTACTTACTTACTCAATCTAGTCCCTGTTTTTCTTTTCCATGATCTCTTCCTGGATACTCAACAGTCAGTCTGTCCTGAAAACATTTTAGCAATGTCCTTAATGTGCCTGCTAGGTCACAGGAAAGCTCCCAAGTGCTCTAGCACAACGACTTTCCTCTTCTGTAAACTGAATCTTGTCTGACATCTTCTGACACACAATCTCTGATTCTTCACTTCCTCCTCTAATTCACGCTTGCTATTATTTTCACTCTGCTTTTATCTTCAGCTTTATGTTGAAAAAAAAGCCCAGCAGCAGCACAAGATAGTGCCTTCAGCTATCAATTAAGGTGCTTGAAAAATTTATCTGTTCTCTGGCTTCTTTTGGGCTGAGAATCCTTTGTAGACAGTATTTCCCTATCTACCTATGCCTGCAAAACACTGAAAACAGTAAAGCTGTAAATACCGATTAAGACAGTATCAAAACAAACTCATAGAAAACATTTCTTGTAGAAAACCCCTTTGGAACAGAGTAAGTCAATGTCACAGCTTAGGCTACTGAAGGTAGATCTCTGAAAAGCCTTTTAATGAAAAAAGTAGGAAGATTTTCCAGTTTTATATTCAAAACTTAGTAGTTTCATATTTGCTAAAGACCAGAAGCAATGGTTCTCTCTATAAGCAGCAACAACCCCTCACACGCTCTGCCCTATCACACCCTTCACTGCATGCATCAAGGAAGTAAAATATTGAAAGAAAATCTATTGCAAAATTCTACTAGAAGAAAGTGTTTTAGAAAGTCTTCTCCCACTAACTCATGTGCTAATATATCAATTGAACTAATTTTTCTATATTGTTCTGAAGGATAAAGAATTACTTGAGGTCAACAGACCTTCTCTGTAGAACACAGACAACCAAGCTTAGCACTGCTCCAAGAAAAATGATCTCACATCAGAATTTGGCTCCAGCACAAGTGTTTGAAAAAGAGAAACAAGAAGTTGTTCTGTACTTTCCAGACTGTTTCTCACAGTCTCTATTGCCTGAATGTCTTCTGCTCTCTACAGGTCAGCATTTTGTAAGTGACCTTAAAGTAAGACCTGTGAGCTGACTAATTGTTAATGATCAGTAAGTTTTACCAAGACAAATTATGCTTAGACTAGCTACTGAATTGCCAAAAACTTACTTGGGAGGAAAGAAGCTTTCTAGAGAATTAAGGATGCTAATTGGCAAGGAGAACGTGACCATAACAGTATCATTAAAAGAATTCTCTGGATTAGAGACGAGGCGGGAGGATATCCCACACTAGAGCTTTTCTTCACTAGGTCCAAGGAACTCAAAGCAGTGTCAGAAAGAGAAACTTTATGAGACCTGATAAAAAGAACTAACAAACTGCAAAACCCAGATGGTATTTAACCAAGCATTCAAAGACATATCAAATACCAGTTTTCTAACCACTTGGCAGTTTATCAGTCTACTGCTTAAATCTACCCTCACTGTCAGAGAAAAGAAGGAACTGATCAAGCTAATTTTAAAGCACATTTCAGGAGTGATGTGGAAACTACATATAGTAAAGTCAAGTTCTAACTGGGAAATTGGTAGAATAGACTATTTCAGTTGGAAGAGACCTGCTACAACCATCTGGTTCAACTGCCTGACCACTTCAGGGCTGATCAAGTTAAAACATGTTAAGGGCACTGCCAAAATGCCTCTTAACACCCACAGGCTTGCGGCACTGACCACCCTCTCCATAAAGAAATGCTTCTGTCTGTGAACAGAAGCTGGTCTAAACATCCCTTGGCATAGCTTTGAACCATTCCCATGTATCCTGTCACTGGATACCAAGGAGAACATATCAGCACCTCCCTCTCCACATCACCTTCTCATGAAGCTGCAAAAAATATGTAAATAAGTAGAACTAGCAGACCAGGGCAGAGTCACCTGACCTGCACTTCAATACTCAACAGTATTTGTCATAGAATGCCTTGGTTGGAAGGGACTTTAAAGATCATCTGGATCCAACTCCTCTGCCACAGCAGGGACATTTTTCACCTGATCTGGTTACTCAAAGCCCTGTTCAACCTGGCCTTGAACATTTCCAGGGATGGGGCATCTACAACTTCTCTGGGCACCTCTTCCAGTGTCTCACCATGCTCACAGTAAATAATTTCTTCCTAATATCTTATTTAAATCTACCCTCCTTCAGTTTGAAATCATTACCACTCATCCTATCACTACACTCTCTGATAAAGAGTTCCTTCCCCATCTTCCCTGAAGGTCCTCTTTAAGTACTAGAAGGCTGCTATAAGGTCTCCCCAAAGCCTTTTCTTCTCCAAGCTGAACAACCCCAAACCTCTCAGCCTGTCCTCACGGCAGAGGGGTTCCAGCACTTGGATCATTTTTGTGGCCTTCTCTAGATCTGCTCCAACAGGTTCATGTCTCTCCTGTGCTGAGGACTCCAGAGCTGGACCCAGCATTGCAGGTGAGGTCTCCACAGAGCTGAACGGGGGGGTAGAATCCCCTCCCTTGACCTGCAACCCAGGAATCCTTTGGAAATGTGATTATTCATAGGGATGAGAGCTCTTCCCATTTCAGGGAAATATTTTCTTGGAGTGAAGAAGGATAAACCTTGCTTTGAATTACACAACCTTTTGGCCTTTGTAAGAATTGCAAGACAACAATGACCATGCTGAAAGAAGATCTTATTTGACAGAATACAATCAAGCACTGAAATAGTTTCTATTCTACTTAAGATGAGCTGAATGTCCTGGGAAAGAAGTTAAAGTGGTATCTGAAGAAAACTGATGTTTATTAGCCAGATCAGTTGACTTCTTGCAGGAGGAAGTGGGCATATTCATAAATGATGAGTAATGGGAAGGAAATTAAGACTGGCACTCCAGAACTGCTATTTACTACCTGTACAATGGATGGGGAGTTACAAAATGGACTGTTCTCATACTCAAAGTATTCCTAATGGGATGCTGGGGTTTGATGACCTACTATTGGGGAGGTAAGTCCTCCTTTCAGAGCATGGCTGTGCTCCTGTAGTCCTGGCTCCCTGTTGGCAACCAGCACCCTCCTAGGGCTGCTTTTTGCCTCCTGCCTGGGGCACCTTTGGGTTCTGGGTTTGGTTTGTGGTTTTTTTTTTAATGTGTTTTGGTTTTGAATTTTTTTTTTTGCAAGGTGAACTCTCCTTACAACATACTCTTCAAAAGTTGGATATATGTGCACTGCTTACACCATGGTCCAAACACAGTGTTCATGTTCCTTTAGACCATTTCTCTTGTAAAAGGTGAGCACTATTTAATCAAGAGAGCAGTGCTGCTTCTGTATGACTTCAAGAACTCTACTATCTTCCACATTCCTGTGGAATTGCATCCAGGAGACAAAACTGACAAACCCACAGGAAGGAACCTTTTGCAAAATAAAAACTACCTCCAGCAACCACTGTTGATGCTTCAAACAGGAATACTCTCCCAGTTTCCAACAATTACCAACTCCAGAACTTCCTGGGCCATAGCTGCTATCTGTTTAAATTGCTTGCTACATAAATTGCTCTAAGAACCCATGTGATCTTAATGCATTCACAGAATCTTGCCTGATTTCATAGATCACCTATAGCTGAAGCACCCTCTCCGCTAGTTGGACACAAATCTGCTTGCTATTAATTTCATTTTGCAAACTCCAGTTCTTCTCAAAAGGACTGCAAGCACTTGTCTCCTACAAACATCACTGCTCAAGATACCCAAAATATCTCTCAGTTGTTCCTTCTGCAGAGGAGCCTAAGCTAACCATCTGTAGTAGAGCTTCCTGTATCACTGACTGATATAAAAATAAGACTGGAGAGAAAGAACTTGCATGGTTCTTGAGGAGGCAATTAGTATCACACAATCTACCAGAATTACTGGAGACAAGCAAGATGTAAACAGGCTATCAGTCCAGCACACAGGCATTTTTAAAAATGCTTCTGAAAAAATTATCAAATGATCTTAAAGAAATTAAGGTGTGATGGGGAAAAGAATCACTAACCCCTGAGTGAACGTACATGACTGAGTCAGAGAACAGCAGGGTTTTGCAAGGACCCTGGGATGTTTATATGCAGTCTGGAGAAAAGGAGCCAATGAGTAAGTGAGAAAAATCACTCATGAACAGCACCATGCAGGAAACTCAAATCCTGCAAATGAACCTCATGATACTGAACTACTGCTTAAGAAAACATCCCAGGGTGGTGGAAATTATCCCTCCTGAGTGCTAGTACAGGCTAGTAAAAGACCACTTCAGCCACACAAACACAACCAAGAGCTCCAGGTTCCTTATGGCCACTCAGAAAAGATCTAGAGCCATCCAAACTATGTTCAGAGAGAATCTGAGGAACACTCATCTACAGATGACCAAGCAAAGACATCATAAGGAAGAAACTATAAGAAGTTTTCATATCTGGAATGCTGTACTAGTTCTGGTTCACTTGTTGAGAAGGGCACAAGGATATCATCAGTATGCACGGCTTCATGCACAAGGAAAAAAATTAAATGGAGAACATTGCCTCAGAAGCGTAGAAAAAAACCAGGCAAATACCCAATCCCTTTGTTCTCTTAATGAACTCTACAAAACTAGTGTGTTCATTTTTTTTAACAAGAAGCAAGGAGCAAGGATCTGAAAACAAGGAGAGTGATTTTTCCAACTTTTGCATAATTTGTTGTTGTGAAGTGACAGTGGACTGTATTAAAAAAAAATTAGAAAATATGTGGAGATTAGCTCTGGTGTTAGTTGTTAAATATGACTACTCAAGAGTCTTCAGCTCACAAAATCCCCTTGCTTCTAACAGCCAAAAGACTAGAGTGCATACAAGAAGATGGAATACTTCTTGGTATTAGTTACTGACTTCTTGGTCACTAACACAATATGATAGGAAACCACCTCAGTTATTGTTTTCAATTAGTACAGCTATCTTTTTTCTCTTTCCTATAGAAAGAAAATGGGTAGGATGAGCTCATTAGCCTTCTGGCAGTCATCCTAGGAGAAGGACAACTCTGATTCCAAACCTGGGCAGATGGAGCTCGTTTAGCCCTGTAAGGCCTTCCAGCTAAGAGGTTAAACCTCTGTCCTAAGGACTTCGCTGCCAGTGTCCAAGCTTGCTAGGCCCTGGCAGATGAACCTTAGGACTAAAGGGTGGGTCCAGCTCTGTGCATGCTGTGTCTCACCTAAAAAAACTCCACTGTGCAGGCTCGAGGGTGCTATCTGCTATCCTCTTTTTATCAGCGCTTGGAAAAGGCGCTGAGGAGGAGCATGGATGGAGCCCTCCCTGGAGCTTTGTTCACGAAGCCTAGCCATACATACATATAGAAAGAAATTAGAATAAAGAAAAATCCTCTTCTTACCAAGATGTTGGTTAAACATAAAGTTGTTACTAATCCTGTGCATCAGTGATGGACATGAGTTATATGCATACATACCACAGAAACTGAGAGTTAAGGCCAAAAACTTCTGTGTAGTTAGCTCACACAGAATGTTTTCTTGTCACATGTAAGAAGAGGGCTGGATAAAGAGCTGACCAATAACACTCATCCAATCTTGTTATGTCTGGAGGAAATACAATGGTTAGAGCATTTGAACTCTAAAAAATGCAGGTTGATGGGAGGCATTTATGATTTCCTGTACTCTCCGAGGTATTAAAATAATTCTTGACAAACTTCCACTTGTAAGAAATGCTGCTAAAAGAGCTTGTCAGTTCAACTTGATGATTACAGGCAAAACAAAATATTGCTCTGTGTTTTAGGAGTATTTTATGGCAGATTTCTGGTAAGAAATGTAGCTGCTTCAATTGAACAAAGCATTCCATCTGTATTAAGACATTTGCCCAACCTCACTTTGGTACTTGTTACAATCCAGTTCCACACAGAACTAAATTCTGCTGCTTCACTCTGGTTTCCTTGGTTACTTATTCAGGAACAAAGCCTCCACAAAATACAGTGAAATTTGGAAAATATATACAAAATTTCACTCCTGAGAGCAGGGCCATAAATATTCTATAGAGATAACAAGTTTTATGACAGCAAAACATGAATTCAAATGGCACTCAATTAAATGGAAAAAAGAAGTAGTGAGCAACAATACAATAATTATTTGAATAAAGATTATTCCTACATTTTCAGAGTGAGAACACGTATACTGGAAGTGTAATTTACCTGTAGAAATCAAGGAAGAAAAGACAGGACTGTAACCTTCATGCCCATCCAGAAGCTGTTCCATAGCCTTGTTACTCTGACAGCTCGATTTTCATCCTAAATGTTTGATTACATCCTTTCACTTCCATTCTAATTTTTTGTTCTCTCCCTTCACCTATAAAACAAATTCTCCAATACAACCCCTCTAAAAATACTTTAGCCATTGAAAACCAGTGTTGATTTTGTTTTAACAAACAACTAAAGCTCTGTTCTGTCTCAGAGTAAGATCACTGGTTCCCAATCAGTGAATTTTCCCACTGCATGTTTCAGTCTGATTTGAGCTTTAAGTACAGGTACCAGACCACACATTTGAATCAGCATGCTTGTACAAAAGCACTGACACTCCCTACCTTTCGAACATATAGATGTTATTAAACAACGAGTATTAGTCTTTTTATGTATTTTTGAACAGTTCTATGTAACTAGTGAGAGACAGTAATTCTGTCATTGGCTTAGATACTTGTGTGTATGCCCTTTTATTTCTGAACACGAACCTGCATCCTTTCACTTCTCAGTAGTGTATTTCTGGCTTTAAGAAGTTCTTGTTCTTAGTCCTATTTTCAATTATACACATCTGCATTTTATCTTGTTTTACTGCTCTGGTCTTTAATTACACCAAAAGGACAGGATAATACTCTGGCCTCTGTACTGACCATGCTTGTGTCACTAACAACTGTTGTGTTCACTTTTGTCAAGGTAATTAAGAAAGAAATCAATACTAAGAGAGTTATTCCACAGACTCTACTCAACTGCTATTGCCTTCTCAAAGTCCTTATACACTCAAGGCTCTTGTATGAGCTCTTCTATTGCTTCCTAAAATGATTGTTTCCTGTGTGTTCTGAAAGAAAGTCTTGAAGAAAGCCGGTTCATCTAACAAAGTCAGCCTTTGGCAGACACAACACATCTACTTCTTGTCCTTGATTAATTAGCTCCTTCAAAGTACCATCTAGCAGCTGGACATGGTAAAGTTCAGGTTTTCCCACAGTACCTACACGTATGGATTTGTGGCCTTATAGAAGACACCTGCTGCTTAAAATGATGAACAATGAAATACGTAAGAGGAACATCACTGAATGAAACCAAATTACCACTTGTTTTTAAAATATGAAATGTTTTCAAAGTATTAAAACATCTACAAACAAAAGATTTTTCTTTTGTGTTGGAAAAACGTGCTTCTTCTGTTTCTGCACCTTGTGATCCACAGGCCAGTCCACTGCTCTGTGCATTACATCAGGATGATACTGTGAGGAACTTGTTTAGATTATTTCTGCCACTATGTGCAAACTCTCCAATGCAGAACTACAGAGTAATAGGGACAACCAGGGATAGGCAGTCAGGAAGAGGAAGAAAAGCCCAAGCTCTTGTAAAGAACATACTGAAGAACAAAAATAAAAACATTCCAGAAAAAGAGGACAAAGCCATTAAAAGTACATCCTACCCATCCTAAAGAGAAATTCTGACTTGTAGCTATTAAGGACATAGGACAACTTTAATGCTGCTGTGTTAGTTTTAAATTAGGTCAATTATTTAGATTTCTAAATATGGACTCAGAAGTCTCAATTTAGCCACTTCCTAAAAATCTTGCCCTATGTAACTGCTGCAACACACCTTCATGCCCAACCTCAAAGGCAATGTGGAATTTCCAGAACTCAAAAGCTCACCTTCTCCAGAAATCTAGGTACAATCACTGCCAGGAATACCTTGTTCATGGTGCTGAGAAACTGAAAACGAACAATTGTTGCCTTTAAACCGTACTATTACTGATTTACAGACAGGACAAGCTTGACATCCCAACTACTGGTGTGTCAAGATAGAGAGTAAAGAAAGAGTCATGATCTGAAGTGCAGGTTAAAATCGGGACAGAAAGGCAGGCAATATTCATTAAACATCTGATGGTCACCTCAAAACGACACCCCAGACCATCTGCAGCTCAAGGAAATTACTTTTACTCACTAAAATGACCTCACAAGGTATGCAAAAGTCTTAATAGAACTAAGATGTGTAACTATTATTTAAAGACATTTTCTAATCTCACAGTATAGCTAAATTTTAATCCATAGAATACACTGGCAACTTTATTCCCATTTTAAATGCATAGCCCATGTTTTTGCTAATGCACATGAAGGAATTACAGTACATGCATAAACATGTCCTGGCACAATTAAGTACTACTAAGACAGGACTCATGATTTTTCATATGTCTTGAGCTAGTTTAACTGTTGGAAACACAAGAAAAGAAAGAATAAATATTTTATGGACTGTGAAGATGTAACCTATAGCAGCATGAAAACTAACTCAAAGCCAGAACTTAAAACCATGGAAAACCTTGTATTTCAGTAGAGAAGTCTTTTCTGGAAACTGGATACTAAAAGTCTATCCACATTAGGAAAGAACAGATACAATGATGGAGGTAAACCTCAAAAGCAAAGGCAACAATTTAAAGACAAGAAAAGAAAAACTATTTCTGTTGATTATACTCAAGATGTAGTTCTCCTGTGATTTGTGTTTGTAGCCCCCAAGGTAGCTCTACTTAAGGGCAGAAAAATAGACAGATAAAGACTATGATTTTGATTTCAACATAGGTTGATGAGACTGAAGATAATTCACTGCAGAAGCAACTGCTGATCATGAAGACTCTGCAACTCCATTTTTTCATCACCCAAAGCTGTGTATATGAAGATCTACATTGCTACCTAAACAGAAGACTTTTCAGTGCTTGTGTAAGGTATCAAGAATCCTGCAGGATACATTTACACTGAGACTCTCTGGTAGCCAGAGCTTCAAACAACACTATTAGTCCAAGCAAACCACTTCCACTCTGAAGAATCTTACCTGTGCAAGACCCATCACTTATTCAATATCATAACTGTGTGATCTTTGGTTTGCTCTGAAAGAAAGAAATACTTTAAAACTGTGAGGCAGAATCCCTAATTCAGTAGATGCCAGGAGCTTCCACATGAAATAGATTCTACTTGTTTTGCTGACTAGAAAAATAAACCAGAAGTCAATAAACCAACCTCGTAAAAGAGCTCCTCCCTCCTACTGGATAAGGCAGTGGAATATCATCAGCTGTAACTATCTAATACTTCCCATTTTTGGTTGCCCATTTAGCACAGTAACTATAACTGGAAGCTATCCATATTGGCTTCCTGCTACAGTGTAGGGTTTTGAGGTGAGGATTGTTTTTTTGTTTACAGTTATGAAACAACTCACCTGTTTCAAAAGAAGCATAAACGAAAAACATTAAGATTTTCCACACAGAAATTAATCTTTCACCAATACCAATTGCCAGTTTTATGCATGGCAATTGGACTAAGACCAACCTGTATCAGGCAGACCTTCCACCACACCAGTATAAACACAGAGCTTGCCCAAACTTGGTCTCTAAAATATTACAATGTGCATATATACCATAGAGGTACAAAGGGAAAATACAGAGCTTCCTTTGAACGCCTAAGGAGAGAGTCCATACATGAGTCCTGTTTTACCCAAGAAAGATTTACAATGTTATGTTAAAAGGACACTTAGGTTGCAAAAAAGAAAATTATCAAAAATCTTAGAAATGTCAGAATGAAACAGGACCTTCCACCCAAACATGACCCTCTTACTCCTGGATGTGAAACCCTGTCTTGGATCATCTCCCTGACACTTCTTCCACCTCGTTTTTCTATCATTCAGTGCAATGGATTGTGGTTCAAAACCCAGTCAGGTCAGGATGGGCACAGTGAAGAAGGCTGGCTGGCTGTAAGACCCTGCCCTGCTCATAGTGGAAGCCATGAAGTATTTAGCTAAAGAGGCCCTCAGCATTATAATTGTTAGTCCTCTCCTCTGTATGGCATTTACTGAGGAATTCTTCTGCAATAGCATGCAAGTTACTGAAACTAAGCATTCCACAAGTTATCTTTCTCCAGGTGTTCAACCTCTAGCTTTCAAAGGCAAAATTCATTCAAATTCACCACAGAATATAACACTAGTTGTAAAAAGCAGTCCCATAAACACACTAAGAAAAATATTGAAGAGATGACATTTCAAATTTAAAGTTCCAGGAAGTACTAACATCGCATAATTTTTGGCTTTATCTACTCTATGATATCATCACTTTATGGAGCACCATCTTGTGTCTTATAGACATTCGCTGTTATATATGTTTAGGACAAATAAAATACTAAAATACATAAGCAATTCTTTTCCACAAAAAGGTTAAATGATTTTACTAACTAAAGCAGGGACTTATAAAATAGGACAAAATTAAAAAGCACATTTAACTTATCACCCATTCACTGAGCACTATCATCAAAGCACTGAAAGGTAGGAGACCTGTGGTAAAAAACACACGACTATGCAATCAAAGACTGCAATCATGAATGCACAGACAGAGCCAGCTCACACACATACACAAGTGCTTGACTTTTTAGCTGTAAAGTTGTGTCATTTTAGATATGATTTAAAACATATCTGCACACATCCATCCCTTTGATAATCAATGCTCTGGCACCCAAAGCAGAGGTTACAGCAAAGATCTGTGTAGTAATGTATCACAAAATCTAAAGCAAGTGAAACAGGCCTCCCAGGTAACCTAATTTAATGGAAGATTTCCAGAGATCCCTTCCAAAACGGATTTTCTACGATTCTAAGACTAGACAAATTCATGGACCTGATGCCGCTTCTCAGCGGATTTTGCCCTGACACCTTAACTCAGTATAATAAAAAAACCCAGGGTAGTTTCAAGCTGATAGATTTCTCGTATTGAACACACAATTTGCGCAGAAAACTGTTTAAGCTCCTGGGCAGACAGACACAGCACCTCTAGGCAGCATTCTAAGCTTCAGGCAGCGCTGCCCTTTGGCTAAAGCCGAAGCAGTCCGGAGGCTCTTGCTGCCGATGGAGGCCCCCGCAGGGCTGCACGACCCCAAGCCTGGAGCCCCTGGCAGGCCCGTCGCCGCTGCGGCAGCTACCCACCGCCTCTACGGGGTCAGGGAGCGCAGGCCCAGGCAGGTGACCTCAGCCCCGCGGCCCTTCCCGCCCCATGCTCCCCAGCCCCGGACCCCGTCACGGCCCGCAGAAGGCCCGCGGCACACACAGCGGCGAGCAGCCCGGCGGAGCGGGATCATGTCGCCGTCCCACCCGCTCACCAGCTGGGGCATTCAAACAGCGAGAGGCCGCCGCCGCCACCGGCAGAGTTCGCGCTCGCCGCCATCTTCTCTCTGCCCCATTCAGGCGGGCCAAGGGCAGGCTGGGAAGCTGGAGGACCAGCGCGGGAGGCAATCCCAGCGTGCCCCGCGCGGCGCCGGCGCGGGCTGGAACCATAGCAGGGGACGCTCCGGGAGCAGCGCCGGGTCTTTTCGCTGCCGCCGTGTGCCCGCCGGCCCCTTCCGGCGGCAGCCCCCTCGCTATTGCGGGAGGAGGAAGGTGCTGATAGGGAGGGTCGGTAAGAAGCTGAAGTGTAACATCAGGGGAATAGCCCACATCACACCCTCTGGAACAGGTTTTCAAACCCCCACTTGATCAAACGAGCAGCGGACAGGAAACCAGTTAGGTGGCAGGTAACGCAGGTCACGGACTTTGGTACAAGTACATGTAATAGAGCTTACAGGAGGAAAAAATCCTATTTTCTCCAGTATCATCCCAGTGATCCACAAATCCCCCAGAGCTGTTGCTCAGAGGACCTCGCACCCCTAAGCAGTGCAGTGATAGCTATCACAAGTGGCAGGAACAAGCTTATTCCCTCGCTGCCTCCCGGGTCGAGTCAGAATAAGTCTCCACCAACTATGCGTGGTAGAAAACACATCTAAGAGCCAGTAATGGTTTGTGCCAGAGTGCTGCTGCTGCAACAGCAATGAGAATTTCTGATGGTGTTTTTACATGCTCAGGAACTGCTGTTAAACCAGTTTCTGCAGCAATTCCACCAATGATTTAAAGAAAGAGGAGAAAGGAGTCAAGCAGTTACAGCAATCTTGAGTCTAGCAAGCTGAACTCGTGTTCTCAATTACAGTTTTCAGAGAACACAAGCAGGCTAGACTAAGGATGAATCCTACAAATAATGCATCCCAGGTACCTTTTCAACATTGTGAGGAGGTAAATGCTTTCATTTTCATACAGTGTGACATTCAAAGGACTCTCCCTCTGCAGCAGTATACAAAGTAGGAGACTACCATTTGAGGAGGAATATTTTAAATAAGGTGCAGAATGACACACAGTTCCCTTGCTTTCAAGTCAGATTTTAACACATATGCTCAGCAAAGACTTCATTTTTAGCAACAGCCAAATAGTCAAATTTGACCAACACTGTTCTGGGGCATCAGATTGACTTTTTTTTTCGTGATGAGCTACTGTACAGGGCTCCACACAGGAGTTTTGTGTCTACTTTGTGTCTATTCATGTGAAAGTAATCCAGCTAGTTTTATTTGTAAGAATGAGGCACCACAGAAGTAGATAGAGCTGGATGAAACACTGCTGTTGCTGATACAAAATCTTCTACCCTGGTTCCAGAGGTAGCTGCAAACATACCCGTGCCAGTGTCTAAACTGCATGAGAAAAAAGGTCTGGCATAGACTTTTAAAAGTTTTTATTGATGATTGTTTGATGGAATGATGCATTAGTGCAAACCACTGTGCAACTGGGAGAACACACTCCCTTTGCAGTTTTCACATTTACTTTATTATACAGGAGACATGGAATAAGGATTAAATACAAAATGGGTCAGTATGCTGCATTTACCACACTCTGTTGGGCTTTGGACAGATTACTGTTCCCTCAGTGCATGTCAGTTCAGAGTTACATCAAAGCAGGGAGTGTCTGCTATGTTCTGTCCAGCTCTACTAGCAAGACAGCTGGAACCAGTGATCTTTTCTGTTTGCACACACATCCTCAGTCTGGAAAACCTAGCAGTTCACTCAGCCAGTTTCTCTAGTTCCTGTTTCTTAAAGAATGGAAAATACCAGATGTCCACAAGCCACACATAGTATTTACTAGTACACTACAAGTGAGCTTCAAGAGTACTTCCTTAAGAAGCAAGATTTCATTGAATACTCATCTATCTTGCTAACTTGTAAACTTAGGTGCCCAGTTCCTCATCTCTGCAAGGTTTTTCTCCCTGGAAGTTTCTAAAAACAATGAAGAGCGAGCAGCTAAATTTTGCATTTCTAGTGCTTGAGAGTCAGCATTGTAAGATATTTATTTGTCCAATAACAAATCTTCCATCTCTAAGGAAGTTACATTGTTAGATTATAAATCAAAGAACATCCTGCCCTCAAATGTTGCATTTGGGAACAAAACAACCCCAACTATACTCAAAAAAATTAACCACCACCAGGCTAAACTGACCAGCGCGCAGTGGTTCCAACTGCCACCCATGCATACTGCTGTTTGCCCTTCAAATCTCTAACAACTTTCTCTTCAAGAGACTCTAGAACCACAGCCACTTGGAGACTAACAAAACCATGGGGCAGCTAGTGGAGACTTAAGAAACTGCTGGATTAAGGTAATGTGAATCAGTGTTGTGCTCTCTTTGAATATCATTCCAGTCCAACAAAGTTACCTATACATATGAAATGTTAAAGCTGTGCCACTTGCCAAAACCAAGACACCTCCAATTATTCATCACACTTCAGCATACAGCTGAGACAGGGAAGAATACATTACAGAAAGCAAAACCACAAGATATTAGTTACATAAAACAATGTAATTTGTATATAAACTGATAAATACTGTCTCCATAGTTGACTAATTCCAAATACTAGTTATCTGCACATTAGTTGCTAATATCTATTACTAGAAGTAGTTCCAGCTTGTGCTCTCCCAAATCATTTCACAGACTGGTCAGCCTGTTTGCTCTGAGGGGAAAAATAATCTCAGGAATGCGAGTAGGTTTCAGGTGAAGGTTTCATTTTTTTGCCCACCAGATAAAGAGTACTAAGACTGTAAGAGCCACAGCAAGGCCAAGAAGCAGGACACACATCTTCTTACGGGATTTCTTCTAATGAAAGAAGACAAAAGAGCCACTGACACCAGGAGCAGATGACAGGAAGGAAAAGCAAGTTTACCAGTTAATGTTACTAACTTTGGTGAACCAGAGCACACAATACAATTGTTCAAGAGAAGTAACCAGTGTAGTCTGAACGCTTGCACATGTTCCTTAAACTGCATGATCCTGCAGCTAAATGTTTTTAGTTTTAGGATCACAGTGGTCTAAGAGATGCAGTTAAGTCAAAATCTGATGAGTTTTGCTTCTCTTAAGGAAAAATGCAAACTTTACTTCAAACTGGCTACAAACCCAGAAGCTGACAACACCTACCATATGGTTTTCATCCTAACAGACAACAGGATGACTTCAAAAGAAAGTCTTATCTACTTAGATAAATCTATTTAGATTTTCCAAGTAAGACTAATATTAACTGCTAAGCAGTTTCTGATACAATCTCCCCTTGGCCACTTGGAGTTGGTGTGGAAATAGTATTGCATTTCTGGAGTTTAAATTATTTAATATACAATTAGTGTGCTTGGATTTTACAGCTTTGGTCACTTTATTCATCATAGGAAACTACAGTTTGTCCATATACACCAAATATTTTTAACTTGGTATTTAAGAATTTGAGGATAGTTATATATAATCACTTCCCTCTCCATCCAAAAAACCACATCCAATACATGTCCAATAGTTCCCCAAATAACTCAAAATTCTGTAAAGGAAGGCAGGGAGAGAAAGAGTACTACTAAATGCTGCCAGATGGTAAAAGCTACTTTCCCTCCCTTGCAGTAAAGAGCACTGGAGTTTTATTTGCTTTCTGTATGTCCCCACTTAACAGCTTGAAAGAGCCCACTTCTTTTATCTTGTGTGGAAGCCTGAAGCTCCAGCAGTGAAACTCTGTATGGGACTTACTGAAGCAGAACTCTTACACCTTCACAGAACCTGGACCTACAGGGACAAAAATTATGGAAGGAATCTACAGAAAACAGTGAGTATCATACACAAGGGAGATTTAGGCAGCAGCAAGAACCACTGCAAGAGATTTGATAGGACAGGGAGGATAGACTACAGGGCAGAAACTCAGCAGTTAGAAAAGAATGGTGCTGCAAATCCCAGTCACCAGCAACTTCCCAAGTCTGGGCCAGGATTTTTGCACATCAGTGTCTTGGCTGTTATGTTTACAAGATGGATACAACATCAGAGTTTGTTCTTGTTTAATTGTTCTGCTAACTCCTTACAACAGCTAAACAAACTTTCTGAGCACACCTCCATGAAGAAGGAACAGACTGAGTATATATCCTCTGAAGCAGAAGGCTAATTTCAATACTGTGTTTTTTACTCTAGTGCTTTACCTACTCCTTGCAGCACAACTTTGAGTGAGTGCTAACTTGCACAAACTGTTTTTAATAGCTTGTTCGATGTGCTTCAGTCCTCAGAATGTGTCTTGCTATGCCTGTTCCATTATTGCTCAATAATACAAGCATACAGAATTTACCTGATAATAGGCAGCTTGCTGTAACTGCTCACTGGCTCTTTCCACATGGACTTCTGCACTTTCCACATTTGCCTCTATGCTATCTATGGAAAAATAGAGATCTCATTGTAAAACATTTCAGAGCTTCAGTGTTTACAAAAAATAATCAGAAATACAAAGCTTCTTATACAAAATACTGGAAAATGTAATCTATGTAGCCAAAACATGTAAATGAACTAAGAAGAAACTTATTATCCAAACACACTTACCAATCATATCTCCTTGGTCGTGAATCATCATGGCTAAATCCTTAAATATCTGATTGACATCCAAAATGTCTGCCTGAAGACAACAGTTTAACAAGTTATAACAAACATGGGTAACAATTTTTCTAATCTTCATTCTCAGTACCTCTTCTGACCATTGCCAAATGTCAGAATAGATACCAGCACTCTCTGACTGAAGTGACTTGCTGCTGCTATCTGTGGAACTTGGGATGAACACAGGAGCCTACAACATTCCTTGTACTAGAATATTTGTTTCATCACACTAGCAATTACCACAGTATGGAATTGAGATGAGCACTGCAAGATGAGCTTCTCCTGTCATCTCTGAAGGACCACCAGTCAACACTGAAGGAAAATATACCTAGTCTCCTTCAACAGGAACAGGAAAATTTATCTTGGCATCAATCCTCCCTACAAGGAACTCTGTTCCTCCACCTTCAGATCTCCTCAGCCCATCCCATGACTTCTTCGTTTTATCTCCCAATACTGTTAACTGTGCAGGATCTACTGGTCACCTCTAATTGCCTGATTGCTGTTTCTCTTTCTTTAATGAGTTCAAGGTCCTGTTCAGTTATTGCCACATCTTCATCCTGAGACTGCATTTGATTCCAGTCTTCACCACTGGAAAGAGATGGAAAGGAAGTATGACTCTCTCTGAGTATAGCTGCTTCCATACTCCATTCATAGCAAAGTGCCAGCGAGTTAAACATTTACAAGTTTCCTATAGAACAAGCCCCAGGTTTGTGGCCCTGCAACTGTACACAGACAGGACAGACTGGCAAAACCAAATTGGAACAGCTGGAAAAAAGGGAGAGATCAGGAAAAGTGAAGAAACTGGAAAGCAGTAACGTGTAGAATATTGCATTCTAGGATGTGACAGTTATCTATGCCATTATAGAAGAAATCTCTTTTTTCAGTTCTGCCTGTTTTTTTTCTTTATCACATACTTGTACCCTCTTTCCCTCTCACCTTCCCCCAAAAAGGGAGAAAATCAGGGTGAAACTTGATACAGAGTAGCCTGCGAACACAGCATTATCAGAACAAAATAACACCTGACCAGCATCTGGATGCAAAGATTCTCAATTGCTATCTGGCACTTGGGAATAAGAATGAAGTATTTATCCTAGAAAGAACTTTAAATTACATCACACACCAAAAGAGATGTTAAAAAACAAATAACTCTGCATCCCAGTCTACCTCTCTGCTGATGAACTGGTACTTCTTAAATGCTGCACAAGTTACACCGACCATACTGAGGGCAGTACAACAGAAGGCCATGTCTGTGTTTAGCATAGAAAGTTCTTCAATGGCAACATCTCCCCCTTCCCAACAAAGAGACGTGTGCTGGAATGCACTGTAACATTCCAGTGTTAGGTATTCAACATTAAGTCTATGGGTCCTGATGGGATCCATCCTAGGGTGCTTAAAGAGTTGGCACAAGAGCTAGCTAAGCCACTCTCCATCATTTATCACTGGTCCTGGCTAAGTGGGGAAGTCCCCGATGACTGGAGGCTGGCCAATGTGACACCCATCTACAAGAAGGGCCAAAGGGAGAATCCAGAAAACTACAGGCCTGTCAGCTTGACCTCAGTGCCTGGCAGGATTATGGAACAGGTCATCCTAAATACAATTAACCAACAAGTACAAGAAAACCAGGGCATCAGGCCTAGTCAACATGGGTTTATGAAGGGAAGGTCCTGCCTTACCAACTTAATCTCATTCTATGACTGGGTGACCCGCCTGGTGGATCAAGGGGAGGCTGTGGACTTGATCTACCTAGACTTCAGTAAGGCCTTTGACACAGTCTCCCATAGCATCCTAATGAAAAAGTTAGTAGCTCATGGCTTGGACAGGTTCACTCTTCGCTGGATTAAAAACTGGCTGGATGATCGAGCACAGAGAGTGGTTGTGAATGGTGCCACTTCCAGCTGGTGTCCAGTGACCAGTGGTGTCCCCCAGGGTTCAGTCCTGGGCCCAGTCCTGTTCAACATCTTTATTGATGATCTGGATGAGGGGATCGAGTCTACCATCAGTAAATTTGCGGATGACACCAAGTTGGGAGGCAGTGTCCATCTCTTGGAAGGAAGGAAGGCTCTGCAGAGGGACCTGGACAGGCTAGGTGAATGGGCAGTGACCAACGGTATGAAATTCAACCAGGCCAAGTGCAGAGTCTTACACTTTGGCCACAACAACCCCATGCAGCGCTACAGGCTGGGAGATGAGTGGCTGGAGAGTGGCTCAGCGGAGAGGGACCTAGGAGTATTGGTTGATAGCCGGCTGAACATGAGCCAGCAGTGTGCTCAGGCAGCACGGAAGGCCAATGGCATCTTGGCCTGTATCAAGAATAGTGTGACCAGCAGGACTAGGGATGTGATTCTCCCCCTGTACTCTGCACTGGTGAGGCCTCACCTTGAGTACTGTGTCCAGTTCTGGGCCCCTCACTTCAAGAAGGATGTTGAGGTGCTGGAGAGGGTCCAGAGGAGAGCAACGAGACTGGTGAAGGGGCTGGAGGGGAAGCCATATGAGGAAAGGCTGAGGGAACTGGGACTGTTCAGCCTGAAGAAGAGGAGACTCAGGGGGGACCTTATTGCCCTCTACAACTACCTGAACGGAAGTTGTAGTCAGGTAGGGGTTGGGCTCTTCTCCATGGCAGCTAGTGACAGGACAAGAGGCCATGGCTTGAAGCTGCAGCAGGGGAGGGTTAGACTGAACGTTAGGAAGCACTTCCTCACACAGAGGGTGATTGGGCTCTGGAATAGGCTGCCCAGGGAGGTGGTGGAGTCACCATCCCTGGAGGTGTTTAAGAAAAGATTGGATGTGGCACTGAGTGGCATGGTTTAGATGTTGTGGTGTATTGGGTCATAGGCTGCACTTGATGATCCTGGGGGTCTTTTCCAGTCTTGGTGATTCTGTGATTAAATGGTAAGTTTCAGAGTCTCAAAGTGCCAAAAGAAATGAAGATAAACCAGAAAGCTAAGTTAGAGACAGCTGACCATTCCAGCAGTTCAGCTCTGAAGTGACAGCAGGGCTTTCAGATATGCATGGTAGAAGTTTCTGATGTGTAGCACACAGGAGAAGCTTCCACCCTGGAGTAGCTGCTGTGTGCCTCTATCTCTCACCAAGCTAAGAGCCTCTGTGTGAACAAGTACTTGTCTTGTTCCCCTTGCTTTAGTGTGCAAAGCCTTCGAACTAATCAGAGCATCTGTATAACTGAACAAAAGGGTTTTCACTCCTGACTCAGTATGTGAAAGGACAGGGATAATGAAGGGGAAGCACACCAAGCAACTGATCCAATGAAGACCAGTTTGCAGAGGAAGGATGAATAGATGAGTGATATAAGCTACGTCTCTTGATTCAGAAAGTTAAAGGACTTTTAAAGATAGGGCCAGTAGATTTCATCCCAGTTTTCATACATACAGTGGAAACTGACACAGGAATCACAGATACTTCTGCAGCCTCTTGAGTTCTCTTGACCACATCATAGAGTTGACATAACATTTTACAAACCTATCTGTCATGCAGGCACATTGTTACTGCAGAACCAAGACAACTATCTGACAGGTGCATATTCTAGAACTAGTTTGCCAGTGCATAATGTCCAGGACTTCTGAATTTAAGGCAGCTTCATCTACTACTCCGTAACAGCTCTAGAGAACACCCAAATCCATTAAAGTGCATCTTTGTGGAAGAGTCCACAAGGCTACTCTTTGTGAAGAGTGCCACAGTGCGGGACACCCTGTCTGTTAATCTTGTGTCCAACAGTCCAGAAAACCAGGAGCACCAAGAGCTGCATAATAGGGACTATACTGTTCCCCTCAGCACAGTAATCACACAATCTGTATTTAAGGAGCATAAAATACCAGCATATGCAGTTTATTTTTTACACTGTATATTAAAAGTACTGTAATAATTGCATTTTAAATCTTTTTGCTTTGCATTCAGCTAGCAGTCTGGTCCAATTTACAATAACATATCTTACCACAAAAACTTTAGTTATATATAGTTAAAAATATAACATTAGGAGTACAAAAAGTTGTTACCTGTCAAATGAAACAAGCTGTTCTTCTTTGAACCACTCATCAGCCTGGAAGAGAGAAATGAGTTACTAGTCTTGCTGACTTCCAGGACCACTTGCAAAATCAATGTATGTATCTTGAAAACAAAGGCATATACTGTCCAGAGAGTTCTCTGAGAATGCCACTGTCACTTCAACTTTCAGATTTTAATTTAGATTAATCTTTAAATTTAATGTTTAGATTCAGACTGTCTCTGCAAATCAGAGGCAACTGAGCAATCAAAAGCACCCAGTCCACTTACTCATATCACCTATCATTGTTTTTCACTTTCTATCATGTTACAAGAAATTTAGAGCATAATCCAATGGATCAATGTGTTCCCCTGTAGAAATTAAGATGCATACTTAACAGAGAATCCCAAGGCAAGGGAAGAAAAATGCTTCCACTGGCCTTTTTTATTATGAATTCTCAGGGGTTTGTCAAAACATAACAGGGAGAAGGTTTGAACATACGTTGGAGATATTAGCAGAACAGAAGCTATAAGTAAAAGAAACATAGTGTGAGATTTAAGATGTAATTTAAGGTGTGGTAAGCTTCCAACTGATCTCTTAAATTTTGTAGTCTAGGGCTGATGTCAAGCAAAGAGTAGCCTGCAATACTTTGCTATTAACTATACTTTGAGTCCCCATCTCATCCTCCACAGCCTTTGCAACTGCCAGGACTCCTTCCCTCCTCTACTAACATTCCCAAGGAGTACACTGAAATACGTGCCTAATTATAACATCTGGAATGACTGAACTAATGCACTGAGGCCTCAGCTCCACTCAGGAATGTGTCAGTAGACAGCTATGAAGTTGGCAGATCAGCACAAGATCTCTCAAAAGACTTGTCATTCACTATATCAATACACAACCCCTATGAATACTTACAGAGATTCGGGAGCCAGCCCTTGCCCTTGCCACAGTCTCTTTTTCCTTCTCTGACACTCGCCTCTGGACCGCCTGGAAGTTGTTCAAGGCTGTGGAGAAGTCATTCATTAAACGTTCCTTCTGAAGCTTCTGCTGGCGCTGAAGGATTGAAACAAAACCAAGAGTTCAGATATTCCCATCCATGAGAATGGAACTGTCAGTCATCATAACAACAACAAGGAATGCTGGCTGCTGGCATTCAAGTGATCTGTAGGTTCCAGCATTCTGGGGCACTGGAGGGAAGTAAAAGCCCCCTGTATTTCAAGTCATTATACCAGATACTTGATGCCTTGCCTATTGCAAACATGTTTATATGCAGTAAGGTTCTCTGATTTTAACCTAGTTTTAAGCCTGAAGTAGACAGGTCTTCTACACTATTACTTTTATTCAAATCACATTCCAGTAATTACCACGTTTAATTACACACCTCTTGGATACCTACATAATAACTTTACCCTCTCTTCCTTTACTTAGCCAACTTGGTAGTACTTTCTCTTGTCCTGAAAAGACAACCTCCTTAACTTTCTTACAAATATAGGAAGCTCCAAACTTCCAGAACTAATGACAACACCCATTACGCCAGTTTGATACGCTGTCATTCCCAGCCATGCCACACTACAAGCCTGCTGTATTTGATCAGAGAATATCCTTAGTCCTAATAACCATTTCAGATTTTCCTTGCCAAATACATTAGTTGTAATGTTCCTTTTCATCCATATTTTACAGTATCAAGTTATTTAGCCCCCGCAGAACATCCCCTTCAAGTATTGTGACATCCAAGTTATGGGAAACAAGAGGTTGTGAAAAAGCTTGTACCAAGGATGCTCAATACTCTGCTGAGTTCTTATGTCTTCCATTAGAGAGTCTCAATAGCTGTCTCAAATTGCAGCCTTCAAGTACTGTAATCTTTCAATGAGTTTGTATCAATTCAATATCCATTTCAAGGAAAGAAATGTTTTTGTTTGTTTGTTTTCTCTAATAAACCACTACAGCAGCCTCACAATACACTGCAGCTTCCATCTATGCCATCTGGAAGCAATAACACTTCTACCAGAGGAGATCTTCTGCACGTTGATGCCAGCTCCTGCCTATTTGGACTGGACTGCTCCAGGAGGCTTCACTAGACTTCACTAACTTTAGTGCGGCCATACCACCCTGAGCAGGCCCGATCTCATCTGATCTTGGAAGTCAAGCAGGGTTGGGCCCAATTAGTACCTGGATGGGAGACCACCTGGGAATACCAGGTTGCCATAGGGTTTAATTGGGGATGTCCCTGCCCACTGCAGGGGGGTTGGACTAGATGACCTCCAGAGGTCCCTTCCAATCCAAACCATTCTGTGATTCTGAAAAGTCACTGCAGTATTCAATGAGATGCACGTGACAGGATTTTGCTTACCAGAAGGAGTTTGAATTGAAAAATATTTGCTGAACAAACAGGCACAATGTGGCCATGCTCACAAATGGCATATAAACCTTTAAATTAGGCTATTTAGAATTAGGCTAAGACAACATCTGTTGACGCATATCCACAGATCCTTCCACAACAGTATCGCAAAAGCAGGTACATGAATATTGTGGCAGTGATGTGAAGTAGAACAAGCAAATGCCAATGGCAGAGGACTGTCCCTTCCCATGGGAAGGGGAACTCGAAGGACTATGTGGCAAGAGATAAGGTCATAAGCTTTGCCTCACTATGTATTGCTTTATTCAAATATGAGCAAGGTGAGCAAGCTTTTTCCCCTTCACTAATAAATCACAGGCAAGGAAAAGCTTTTTGTTGTGATCACATTTCACACTGACACACAGTTTGCTATGAGTTCTTATCTTAAAAGCTACCTTGCATCACCAGGCACTTTGTAAACAAGACGATTTTCCAGAAATATTATTGAATATTATTATTAAGGAAATATTAAAGATGATTTACTCAGAAAAGTAGAATTGCATACTCAGCTCTCCTCAAATATTTAGGGTTTTTTTATTCTCATGCGAGTAAGTTTTATGCCTATTTGCCCCAGGGAAACACTCTTTTCCCAGTGTCATAGAAGCAGCCAGGCACANGCGAAGCCTAGCCATACATACAGAAGCAGCCAGGATGTAGCCAGTTTAATGTGTTTCCCTACTTCAACAACATTCTTCACTGCAACAGGCTGCTGTCTCTTTAGCTATGCCAACTCAAGCTTCCTGAAGCTGTACTCTATGCTAGTTCCATGAAATGAGCAATTTAAAAACATACCCAGCCAAATTCTGTGTGCCTACCTGTTCAGAAGCAGACAGAGGGAGTGGGAGAGAGCCCAGCTCCTTAAGATACTCATTGGTCTCTTTGGCAAGGCAGTTTGCAGAGTGCTGGAGCTGTTGTCTGAAACACAAGTTCAAAAGCAGTTACACAAGCTTCTACCCAAAAAGCAGTCTCCATGCATTTCAGTTTCCAAAGTGATGACCAAGGAAGGGTTCTGAGATCAAGCATCTTTCTGGTGTTGTTTTTTTTTCACCCTAATGGAACAGATACAGACTTTTAGCATCAGCTCGACTCTGGATTCCTTTTTAAAAAAGATTGAAAGAAGTTCTGTGCTCCCTGCTAGCTAATATAATTCAATAGTTTTAAAAAGATTTTTTCTCCAGTGGCATAAGAGAGAGAAATTCAAGGGAGAGAGAGCTTTATTCAGTGATCATAACCACTCTTTTAGGGTGAATTCCTTTTGGTACCAACTGGTAACTAACTGTTGACTTGACAACTGCCAAACCCAGTGGGTAAATGTAAATTTGATAAAATTACAGACTCAGAGGTATTAAATTCTTACATTTTTATAAAAATTCATGGTCAGAGAGAGGCATGATCCAGCTTCTACTCTGGGCAATGCAAGGCTTTTGCTTGAACCTTCATGTTTTCCAATAACACCGCAATTCAAAGTTATCCTTGCAAAGGATCTAGTGCAGCAGCACCTTCATTAATAACACCACACAGAGACATCAGTTACACTGATTTTAATGGAAAGACACAATCTTGTACAGCAAAGATGGAATTTCTTAGAATGTTAATGCTTCACAGAGAACCGGACCGCAAGTTTTATTTTGCAGCCATATGCACAAAAACTAATACTGTTAACCAGGAAGACATAAAATACTACAACAAGAACCATTTTTTTTGCATTCAGTGGATACAAGATGCTTAAGTTAAAGTCACTTATTCAGCCCAATAGATACACAAATCAAAGTATTCAGGCTGCACTATTGTATAAGTTGACCTGGAATATGTGAGCTGAAAAAAACATCTGTGCATCTTTGTATTAAATTTGTATGGCAGCTGACAATTTGTGGAGTGCAACCATGCTCACCTTAAAGAGGAGAGACACTTCTGTTTGTTTGGTCACCAGTCATTAGTTCTCTAATCTACCTATTAAATAAAGATTGAGGCAACTGAGCAGCTCAGGCAAACAAATTCCTCTCTCTCGCAACCAGGCTTTCATCTTGTCCTTCAAATATAATTATGTGGCTATCAACACAAGTTTATGAACTTATAAAAAAAAAATCAGCTATTATAAAAAATGGGGAAAGTTGCATATTCAGAGATTCAAAGTAGAGCCACATGAAAAGATAATGGAAGAACTGGAGTCTTTTATGACTCCAGAAATGATTCAACTCGTAACTTGCTTTTATGCTTTACAAGTTTGTAAAAGATGCAGACTCCCTGTTCAGTCCCTCTAGGAGTCAATTTGCACTATGTCTGTTTAAACGTCTTGAACACTGTCCCCCAGTGACATATCCAAGGTAGTAGTATTCTGAAATGATATGTGGCATTTTGGCTGCCATATAGGATTGCTAATCTTTCTAGTGCCTAAATCTATCTGTGCTACAAGCTATGTTTTCATCATTTACGGGTCTTCCTTGCTGCTTTTCCTTACTGCTCTTATGTGAGGACCAAGTAGCTACTACGGCTAGTCCTCAGAGTACAGCTAATGCATGGCTGATATACTACTACCCTTTTGAAGCAAACTATATAATCTCTAACCATTCCAGTAGTTAATGGCTTCTCCAGAGTCCTGTAGAACTACCTTAATTTGTCCAATAAACTACTTAAAGCAGCTAGTAATTTTTGGTTTGTAGGACTGTATTAAACTTACCTAATAAAGCATCTCACTAAAGCAAGTGACCCAATTCCTCTAAAAATACAGACAGAAATGAAAGAGAACCTATAAAAATATTAGCTCATTTGATACTTACAAATTCTCCTGAAGCTTGCTGGAATCCTGCTTGGTTCCCAGCTGGGTCATCAAATTCTTTATCTGAGCAGCTGAAGATAGAGCCAAGAGACAAGTTCTAGTGTATTTTTTTCCTCCTTGAATATATTCTTCTAGCTTCCCCCAAAAGATTTCTCTTGGTGTTTGACTTAAGCTGGTAAGACAACACTTCTTTGGTTTAAATGCAAAGTTTATTTTAAGCATCCCCATTTAGACAGGACCCAGCCTAACAGACTAACTTTCAGATAAAAAAGAGATAACAATGCATACATACTCTGAAGCTGTCTGTGGAGCTCGAAGCTTGGGCACTCCTCTTCCTCAATCTTTTATAGACCAACTAGCATAGCTGTTTATTGCTGCCAGCCTTGCTATTTCTGTATTTTTAGGCTATCATGGCTGCAGAACAACTTTACTATGCTGTGTTGCCACTTTTACATATTCTAAAGTCACCAAAATTATTAGTGCTCTGCTAAAAAAAAAAAAAAAGGCCAGGAGTTGCTATCAGTTAAAAAAAACAACCCTGAATTCTTCTACTCATGACAGCCCAAGCCTTTCACACTACTGCACAATCTTTCAAGAACAGCAGATAGCAATGGTGAACTTCATGGTTAGCTTGCATCCACTTGAAACTATGTTGTAGGAAGAAGAGTTCTTCCAGCGCTCTTTCTCCTGTCTTCTATGTTTTTCCACTATTTTCCCCATGTAGGCACTACTGACCATGCAACCACACAAGGAATCACATCAATAATCAATAATCACTCTCAATAATATTTGAGAAATCCTGGCAGTCAGGTGCAGTCCCTAGTGACTGGAAGAAGGGGCACGTTACACCCATTTTCAAAAAGGGTGTAAAGGAGGACCCTGGGAACTACTGACCTGTTAGCCTCACCTCTGTGCCTGGGAAAATCATGGAGCAGATTCTCCTAGAAGTTCTGCTAAGGCATATGGAGGAGAGGGAGGTGATCAGAGACAGTCAGCATGACTTCACTAAGGGCAGATCCTGTCTGACAAACCTAGTGGCTTTCTA
>VWZO01021990.1:33322-45673 GCA_013396975.1 Bucco capensis | reverse complement strand
GCAGCTAGTGACAGGACAAGAGGCCATGGCTTGAAGCTGCAGCAGGGGAGGGTTAGACTGGACACTAGGAAGCACTTCCTCACGCAGAGGGTGATCGGGCTCTGGAATAGGCTGCCCAGGGAGGTGGTGGAGTCACCATCCCTGGAGGTGTTTAAGAAAAGATTGGATGTGGACTGAGTGGCATGGTTTAGATGTTGTGGTGTATTGGGTCATAGGCTGCACTTGATGATCCTGGGGGTCTTTTCCAGTCTTGGTGATTCTGTGATTCTGTGATTCTGTGAACTATTGAACTTGAGTTCTCTTTGCCTTGCTGCTATTTCAGTGGTAATGAGTGGGTCACGGACTTTTGTAGCAGACTGAACTTGCAGAATTCCCTGGAAATGTGAACTCAGGGATATTTCTGGCAAATCTAGAAAAGAAATAATCTTCCATCAGGAGGCAGCACAGCCCCTGGCACACTGAAGGGTCCCAGTGCTTCTGAGCTGTGCACATACAACTGTCATCAGGATTTGGCTGACTTGTCCAATCTTTTCTCAGCTCACTACAATGCCTTGCAATCAACCGTCTTTTGTATTTACAGTTGAAACAGGAAAAGTGAGACTTGTTCCATATCTTGGTGTAGCAATTATGAAGCAACCTAACAGCAAACTGTGACTAGCATCCGAAAACCTTAAGTGTTGTAATGTGCCATAAACAATGACGTGCCCCAGAAGCCACCCTCAGCATTCAAATACTGCTGAGGGATGGTACACAGAGTAACCTACTGTGCTTTCTAACCAACAGCTGTTTATCAATGACTTGAGGTGTAGATTCCCTGCTCTTTCCACTCTACTTCAGGGCAAAGGTTGAACTGGGATGGGGCTGCCAAAGCAGCCGTTTGCAAGGCTTTTACTTTGCACTTAGTCCTTTGTCTCTGGAATAATACTCTGATTTGGCAAAGAGCAGCTTTCCTTAGTCCTAGTACATGCAGGCATATGTGGATGCTCTTGGGAATCCCTGCTGGGCTAGGTGCTTGGGTTCAGCAAAGTGGGGCTGCTCCCCGTGGCATCCTCAGGAGACCCCAGCCTTTCTGGCTGGCTCTGGGGAGTGACATACAGACCCTCTGCATTTCTTGTCTTGACCGTGTTGTCCTTCCCCATGATCCAGAGACCTGAGAACAGAGATTGCTCCTGACTCAAAAGAGAGATGAAACATAGAGCACAGCCCTGGGCTGGCTCCTCTGGCTCCACAGGAACGTGTAGACAAGCTGTGGCAGGCTGTAGTTGAGCTTCCCTCTGCCCCCATGACATTTCTTCTTTGTGCAAGAACTGGTGGAAATAGTGCAGGAGGAGAACACCCCACTTTGCCTGAGAGGCATGAGGGTGCTTTCTGTGATGCATCAGAGAAGTATGTCAGCTGTTCCCCACGCCACACTGCTGTTTACTGAATATTGGTTCCTACCTGGGGAGCCTATATTTTGCAAAGGGCCAAATCTGCCCTTTTGTGATTCCAGATTTAATTTGGTGCATCATTAATAACAGGGTGTTGAATTGTTACCTGTCTCTCATGGTGTTTTCCCAGGACAGGCCTGTTGCTTGGTTCTTTGCCCTGCTGCTGGTATTACAGGTGATGCATCCATGGCAGCTTGCAGAGGCAGCCAGGAGAAGAAAAGGAGCAGGTTGCTGTTTTCGTGGGATTTCTCTAAGCACTGAAGTGTGTCTCAGTTCAGGGAATTCCTCACACTTAGCCTCTCCATTAATAACAGAGGTCAGGAAGAAGAGGAGAAAAGTACATGGTTTGCCCTAGGCTGTGGCTGTGTGTGTGTAACTGTGGCTGAAGGATGATGCTCTTGGGTATGTCAAGTCTAAGATTTGAGACCTTTGTCCACCTCTGGCTTTCTCACCCCTACTCAGTGCCATGGCTGTTCTGTGTCGGTCACACTAGACCTCACAGTCCAGTTCACCAGGCAGGTATAGTTTTTTATTCTAAATAAACAAAGAAGGGTGTCCAAAACCAGCCTAGCCTGGTTCTGCCATTTCCTGAAAAGCTTCAAGCCCTCCCTTCTCAAGATTTGGCTGTTATGGAGTAAGCCAAGGAAGCCTTTATCAGTTTCTGCTGTGAACAATAAAAGCATCTGGTCCATGAGATGCCCTGCTTGCTCCCCTTATGAAGAAGCTGGAAACCTACACCGAACCCCATTGTGGCAGCTGTGACGCTCTTTGTCATCTATTGTCATTGTCTTTTATCCAAACTGGTGATTTTCCTTGACAGTGTAGTGAGGCAATGCTCTTGTCAGGGAGCCCACGCTAACAGGGGTTTGGTGATGTCCAAACACTGTGTGTGATGGAGTTGAAGGTGGTGGGGTAATGCTTTCCTTTGGAAGCACCAATCCCACAGCTAATACCTGCCTCTCCCTGTTGCCATATACCCTGGGAGGGGAGCTGGGACATGAGGAGGGACTTATCTGCAAGGCAGGACTGGAGCTAATGTGCAGAGCATTCCATTAAACCCCACTCTAGGTATGGTGACATTGTTTGTGTGAGGGTGTCCTTAGCAGTTGGCTTGTCTTTTGAGGCAAGTGCTGGTATACTAGAATGCAGTTTGGGAATTGCAGAGGATGGCATCATAGTCATAGTCATAGTCAGGAGAGTGTCACCTTGAATTTCAGAGGTATGATTGCTTCTGCCTTGAATGCATGTCATACAATAGAAGCCCTCCAAGAGCTCACAGGGAGAGCACTGTCTCCTGAAGCCAATGTGGACAGTGTGGAGGGGCTCAGGGAAGAAGGTTTGTTGATGGGAGGCTCAGCATAGAAACAGTATTGTACCACCTCATGAACAGCAAAGAGGGAGGAATGTCTGATGGCAGGATGGTCTCTGTGCAAGCTGGCAGCTGTAGTGTGGATGGGAGAACAACTCTATCAAGGATGCCTCTGGGAGGTATCTGAACTGGTAGGAGAACCAAGACATGGTGCTGGGGTGCAGCTTTTAGGAACATGGGGTTTGGGGCAAACAATTGCACTTGTAATTTTAGGTGTGAAGGTGGCCATCCACCATCTCCTAGGCCAATAATGCTCACAGGAGAGAGGACTCTGCCAGTGCCTGCAGAGGTGGTTACAAGAGCATTATTATCCCTTGGGAGAGATATCCAGAGTCCCTGCATACAGATCTCTGAAAATATTAGGCCAGTGCCTGTGCCAGCCAGTAACCAACTGCAAAGGGAGAAATTATTAAAACAAGGAGAGCACTGAAACAAAGGTTCAGAGAAATCCCATCCTCTGAAGGTTTCAACATTTGATTGAGAAACCTCCCCTACCTTTGAATGCAGTCCTGCTTAGAGTAGATTGGACTGAATGACCTCCAAAAGTCCCTTTCCGAAAAAAATAGACCTAATTACAGCATTGGAGAAATGACACATCTATGGCTTAAACCAGTGCTGTTCCCTCTCCTGTCCCAGAAAACTAGAGACAAGACAGAAAAAGGTGATCAAAACAATCTAAAGCACAAAGTGGTTTTTGAATCGGGAGAGACTCAGGAAAGAACGCCACAGGAGCAATAAAATCATTGCTAGTGCGGAGATGACCAAGAAGTGACTGGGAATCAGGGGACATCCAACAAAGTGAGGGGGTGAAAGGGTTAAAAAGATGAGCTGACAGAGCTTAAGCTTCTTATGAAGAGCCTGATTATAACTTCATAACTACCTTGTGGATTTCATTGGTGCAAAATACTGCTGAAGTAGAATATACCCATGAAGTACAAAGTGATTGCAGCTATAGCGTGGGTAGGTCCCCAGCAAGGTATTTAACATGGTAAAAATACAATCTGTGGCTCAGAACTGCTTGGACTACTACTTTCTGAAGGTTGTGAAGGATTGCTGTGAGAAGGGCCATGTACAATCACTTGACTTGAATTTCCTCCCTGACTACTCAATCCCAGAGAGTAAGTAGACCTAGTTGGGCTTTTGGCTTGACCTTACCTGGCAGTTCTCACTCGATGTTCTCAATAACTCTAGCTTGAAATGGGACTTTATCTCTTTTTTGGCAGTGTACTTCTGGCTGATGTCCAAATTTCCAGTTATGGCCAGTGGGTACAGATGCAGATGGGTAACTTGGAGGCTTGGTGAGAACACACCTTCCTGGGGTGCACAGCACTGCCTCCAGCTATGGCTCACAGCAGGGCCTAGGACAGAGGAGATGCTAGAACACTTACAGAGTGATACAATACTTTGAGTTGGAAAGGACATCTATTCCAACTCCCCTGCAGTAAGCAGGGACATTTTTAAATAGATCAGATGGTTCAACACTGCTGTCTAACCTGACCATGAATGTTTCCAGGTGGTCCTTTCCAGGCTCATGCTCCAGCACTGATCTGTGGCTCAAATACTTCCTGACTCAGGAACAGGATCTTTTTGTTAGGATGGATTTTTTTCTCTTGGTCTTTTGTCTCTGCTCTTGCAAGCCATGTGTCTCAGCACCTATCACATTCTGCAGCGTAAGAAGTATCCTGGGTTAGGTCAAAAGACCTGACAGACAGCTTTATATCCTGCCTCCAACATTGTCCTCAGTAGATGCCTTCAGCAGAACACAAGCACAAGGCAAGCATGCCGTTTACTCTCTTGTAACCTCCTAAAGCCAGGCATAATTGTTATGTGCTTACAGACCCTTCATGGATTTCTCTTCAAGGAACTTGTCTGGCCATCCCTCAAACCCCCAGCAACCTCACACATCCACAACATCTTGTGGAGGGGAGTCCACTACTCAACTCTTCATTATGGAAAATCCACCTCCTTTGTTTTGAACCTGCAGCTTGCCAGTCTCCTTCGATGCCTTATTGCTTGCATGGGAAGAAGACTGAAAAACTGCATCCCTTCTCAGATAACTTTCTGAAGAGTTGTGGTTAGTGGGGCTTCAGACAGAGTCTGCCCCACAACTTTGATTATCCTGATCACCCTTCTCTGAACCTTTTCAACTCTCACCCTATCCTCTCTGAGCCAGGAAGATGAGGACAAGCACACAGTGTACATGGGAGAGGTGAACCATGCAGACATACAGTGGCATACAGTTAGGGGCTTTGCTGTGTTCTTCTGTTTGCTCTTAGCAGTCTGCAACAACCAACTGGCTTTTTGGTCATGCAGAAGAGCTCATGAACCCCCACAATTGTTTGTGTCAGAAAGAGCTCTGCTGAGCTTCACGTTGCGTGCAGAGATCTCTCTGTTCACTCTGTTTGAACCAGGCTCCTGCCACCTGAAATTGCAGACATCAACAGATATCTCCCATTACACCTGGGGAAAAAATTCCTTAGTCACCTTCCCTTATTTTATAAGCCTCTGTTACCGAGTCTGCTTCCTGACTGACAAGTCCCAGTCTGTTTTCTGGCCTCTTCTGAGAAACATTACTCTGCCTCAGTTGTTTCCTCTTTCTCTACAGTTTCTCTAGTTTTACATTATCTGATGAGCAGAGCAGAGTTTTGGACAATTTGTTAGCATGAGCAGTGTCCAGGATACAGATGAATTGTGTATTGATACTGTAGGCATTCACTGTTTAATTCTTCTTTCTATTCCTCTCCTAATAATTTCTCTTTTCTTATCTGGCTCCTCCTTAACAGCAAGCTGAGATGTTTCATAAGAACATTCATTGTATTGCTAAGGTGTTTTCAGAGTGGCTGCAGCTAGTTTAAAGCTTTTCTGAAGAACCCCACACACAGTGTTTCACATTTACAAGCTCATCATATTGCCCAGTCACTATCAGCAGATCCTTCACCAGCTCTCTGCACTGGACTTTCATCTTTGCTGCTCTGAATCACTGAGCACTATCAGCAAACTTCATCACCATGAAAGCACATGTGGTCAGAGACAGGTATGCAGAGGAATAGCTTGTCTTTCTGTACTTTTCATTTGCATGCTCCCAGAGGCTGCCTCAAGACCTGGTCTTCACAAGAGTAGCCACAAAATCTATTTGGAGCATAACAGAGGATATAGACTAGGTGAAGGAACAGAATGGTTGTGTCTTAGCCATCCCGTCTGGACTAGAGAGTGGGGTTGGAGAACCTTCCCTCTTCCTCAACACATAAAACAGATTCCAGGTATCTCAGAAGAGAGGTGCTTCCCAACAGCTGTCTGCAAACACAAACACTCCATGTGAGACGTTCACTTATGTCCTTAAAACTTCCAAAGCAGTTGGCACTGTCACTCAGCAGCTGTTTGCAGTGCTCTGTGGTGCTTGCCAGCCCTCACAGGTACCAGCGCTGTGGAACATCATCACCCTTCTGCCCCTTTGCCTGTTGCTGGGTGAAGAGGTCAGCGTCAGCTAGATGGGAAAAGCAGAACTCAACCCTGTTAAATGTTTGATAATCTTAAATGACTTCGAGAAACTCACCTGCAGACCCAGTTATTTGGGTCACCTCCTTGCACCACCTGACATCTCTGCTCTCTCTGTGTGCCTGCCACCCTGCCATGGGACCTGGGCAGCCAGGCTGCACTGTAAGCCAGGTGGAGAGGGAGAACCAGACCTGTCCAAGCTGCAGCTTGTGTTGCTCTGTCAGGTCCTGTTTGCCTAATGAAAGACATACAAAGCAGGCAACACGAAGAGGGGTGGTCCAAACTGTACCTAAACCAAGAAGGTATTAGAAAGGTCACAACTGGGCTCATCCATCCAGCCTAACCCAGCCAGAAGTAACAAGCTTGTAGCAGCAATCACAGGTGGTTTTGGTCTTAGTTATCTTGGAAATCATAGAGGCTGACCACAATTAACAATGATTTTGGGAGAACGAAAAGGTAACACACCTGAGCAATTAATTCCCGCTTTGAAATTTGCATTTGTATAAAATCTGACGTTGAAATAATCTCAACTGAGGCTGCTAGGATAGAATCTCAAGGAAATCCTGACAGGGACCCCTCAGTCAGTCTGCATCTCTGGTCACATCAGCTCTCCTGCTCTGACTTAAATCAACAACCCCTTTCCCAGTGCACTGCACAGCCTTCCAGGAGGATCTACAGGCATATTCCTCTGTCCAGTTTGCATCAAATGCCAAGTGCTTCTTGAAGACAAATGTGTTCCTGTTCCTGGGAAAACCTCTGCAGAACTTGTTAATGTTGTCAATCCTGCATCTGCAGGCTGTGCGTCACTCCCTACTTGTAGCTGGGACACTGTAGGCCACAATGGTGTGTCACACAGCCTGCACTCTCCACGACCACAACTGACAGCCCAGAACATGTCTGTTTATTTCAGGGTTCAGCTAGTTTTACTCTGAGGAATAAATCCAGTTGTCAACTCCTTGCTTACCTACAACCTGCTCACCAAGGCATCTGTTACTCTGCAGATGTAAAGAGAAAGCAAAGGTCTCCCAGGTCTCAAACAGCCCATTACCACAGGGCTAAGAGCCCAAGCAGGGTTCTCCCACCTGCAACACAAGCCCTTGCATTTACTTTTAGATCACCTCNCTTCGTTCGTGAAGCCTAGCCACGACAACGACGATGACCTCCCTAGACTGAGACAGGCTTAACTATCTAAAGTTCAGGCCTTTAACAGTTGCTCTTGAGTTGTGCAAGGAACAAAGCCAGGGGACACTGACAGGCAATACAAAGTGTGGTGAGAGTGATCTAACCACTATAATATAAACATCCACAGCCCCATTCCTACAGGGCAGGAATGGGATATACAGAAATATTCCTGAACTCTGCAAAAGGACTTTCTGGGAACCCTTTAAAAATAGATATCTAAGAGTAGGAGATCAAAAGAGGTCTTGATTTTTAGAGTCTTTGTGGTATAGAAAACTGCAGTACAGAACTCTTAGCAGAGCCACACTTGGTCTAAAAGAAGTGTGAGTCACCACCCAGTTGTCTGAGCACCTTGGGCCAGCCAGCAGCTGGACCACAAGCAGCAGCAGCTCTGTGATGGAGCAGCACCATCCACATTAGGAATTTGCCCTCAGTACAGAGAAGAAGCATCTTGCCCTCCCAGCCACTCTTTGAGGATTTAATCCAAGTATTACGCAAGAAACACAATCCTTACAACTCAGGTGTCAGACACTTGTGACTGGATCCACAGCCCACCAATGAAAGAGAAGAAAACACTGTTCCCAGTGCTCAGCACCACAGTGCACCTGGGCCAGAGACGAGCACTGAACAAATGCACAATGCAGATAGTTCAGCTTTTATTTGCAAATTTGTCTTTACATTCTCACTTGGTTGTTGGGGTACAGCTGCGAGGAGCTGGCAGCAGCAGGGGGCAGCAGCAACTAGGAGTACAAAGGAGCTTTCACAGAGCCTGGAAACAAGAGACAGCAGAGGAAACAAAACTCCACCAGCTTTTACATTTAACCTCTTCTGAGTAAAGGAATTAGAAATCGAGTCATCGTTATCACATTCAGAAAGGTGTTGGATTTACAGTCCTATGAGTTCAGCATAAAGGTCTGGGGCTGAAGTGACTATCTGCAGAACAGCTTGAAAACCCAGGATTGCTTTTTTTGGTTGTTGTTTGCTTATTGTTTGGTTTTTTTGAAGCCAGCTCTTAAAGCTGCAGTACTCTCTCCATGCATTCTTCCCAGTAGTCCCAAAGCTAAATAACAAAAGAAGTCCTTGCAAATAAATAACCATAGGAAAATAAATAAGATTAGATCTGGAATATACAGTTACATGGTCTTTATTTGGTTTCAGAGTTGGAAAAAAGTGGAGCTAGACTGCAGCTTTAAGCCTTATGCCTAAATCAACCACAAACACTCTGTAAATTTTACAGTTGATTAGCTCTACAGGTTGGAGATCTGAAGTTCCACAGAGATGAACATGATGAACATTTAGGCACATACGCACACCTTTCCCAAAGGCATACTTTATTTTGCTCAGCCAGTTAGAAAAAAAGCCTGCTGGAGAAGTGCCCCCTTTTCCAAGCTGAACAGACCAAGCTGAAGACCTATTTACTGTCACAGTAAAAAGTCCCACCAAATATCTAACTCCACCGACGTTTGCAAGGGGAAAGTGGTTCAAATCATGCACCAAGGAGAAAAATCCTCTCTAAGGGTATCCTTTAACTTTGCTGGCACCACAAAACCCTTGAACAAATCCATCTCCCAGGAGGGCTGCCAGCTGTCCAGTGCTTCCTGTGCTCAAGCCTAGTTGTGGAAAGTCATAAGTCCGTTATTTCTGCTTAATCCAGAAATCCTGTTAATGCCATTTAGAGGCAGCTCTACAACAAGAGCCCTTGATCCGTTCTCTGTTTGGAGTATGCACCCCTTCCCCAGGAACTCCCACACAGAAAAACCACACGGAAGAGAGAAGCAATCCATTGCAAGCCAGTGTCCGACGATTGTCTCTTTGGGGAGGAATCCATGACAGGGCAAGGTGGGGGAAGGGAGGAGAATGGCAGGTGGAGAAGGAAGTTAGAAACAAATTCAAAACCAGAAAGACACAAGGAGGAGCTTCAAGCCCCTCAACAGCTGATGGCACTGGGTTGCTGTTTGCTAACAAAGTCTGAAATGAAGTCGAACTCGTTCTGTCCCAAGAATAGCTCTGGCAGCTCCTGAATCCGGTCCAAACCCAGTTCCAGGACAAGGGATGTCAAGACCTCCTCATCTATGAGATCAGTGTCCATAACGTTCAAGGTCAGCGCCGGTGAGGGCATGTGCTGCATGCTTGGGTGCTGGTTTGGCCCCACTCTGTACTGCTGGGCTCCAGCTCCCATGGGCCCGTTGCTCATACCCAGTGGGTGACCCTGGTACTGGGTGTTGAGTTTTTGTAGATGCATGCTAGCCATTAGCTGCTGGGTGCCCACCGGCCCCATGTATTGCTGCTGCTGACTCGGGCTATTGAACATCATTGCGTTTTGCATCTGGTGGTGTCCCATCTGTCCGCTGAGGTTGGGTCTCGGCCTCATCGCACCGTCCATGCCAGCCCCTCCGTAGGGCATCATCTGACCGGCGGCAGGCATTGTCCTCAGCACATGCTGCCCGTGCTGTGGGGGTCCCTGCAGCCCACTCACACCCATCCGGTAGCTCTGCAGCCCGGTGCCACCATGGCTCATGGACATCATCATGCGCTCGGCCATGACTCCAGGCCCCTGCAAGGCGACACACGGATAAGGGCAAGGCTCCCGGGGACGGCACCGCTTCCCACTCCCGTCCGAGCCAGCTCCGACCCGAGGATCCCGGAGAATCCTGCTCCTCCTCCTCGGGGGAAAGGCACCGCGCTGCACTGTCCCCGGGAGTCGAGCTGCACGCCCGCCCGCCGCTGGCGAACAAAGCTCAGTGCGGCTCACGCCGCCGGCAGCCGGAGCCGGGGCCGGGCTCTGCCCACGCGGGTACGCACCGATCCGGGGTCCAGCGGGCGGCGCGGCGCGGCGCGGGTCGGCGAGTGAGGGGCGTCGTGCTCCCGGCACTTATAAGGAGCTGGCAGGGGCGGGCCGAACCTCCTACTGCCCATTGGAGCACAGCTCAGTGCTGCCCGGCCCCGCCGCTGCTGCCCGGCCCCCGACGGGGTGGCACCATGGCCCGGCCGCAACCCCGGCTACCCTGCTCGTTGCCGGCACTGCACGGCACGACTGCCGGTGGGCCTTTCCGGAAAGTGCTCGCAACACGCCTCTGTCGTTGTCACGACACAGCCCAGCTCGAGAGCGACTAGCAGCCTCCAGCACTTAGGGCACTGGTGTTGGCAAAATCCCCACCATCAGGGCATTGAGATCGGCAGCTCTCCCCTCGGTTCCGAGGTACAGACGCCTTGGGCAGGCTTCGGAGGGGAGGAGTGAATGGCATCCAGGACCCCAGCTCCGCGCCTCCACCGATAGCCTGCTGGGCCGACGAGCCCCTAGCCAACACTCCCTTCCTGAGCAGGATGCCAAGGTCCAGCCGTGCTGCCTGGTGTTAGCATCCCCACAGGTGATGCATGTGCTGTTCTGTTCAATGCCAACAAGCCTAAGGGACAGGAGATGGTTGGGAATAAGGGATAGTGTCCCTAATGTGCTGGGGACAAATGACTTTACCATGGGCCAAGACTAGAGCACCACTGGTGCTCTCTATAGGATGTGGTGCTTTACAGTAGAGTATGACAGCGCAGTAGTGATTTCTTCCCTTTATTTTTTGTTTTGAAGAATCCCAGAGACTTCTTTCAAGAGATTAGTGTTGCATGGTTACCCACTTGGAAGACAGGTGATGGAAAAGTTAAACTTGCTTCTCCAACTTCATTCTGTCTGTGCGTGCTCTCCTGTGCTGCCTTCAAATCCAGTGTTACAGATCACGGTCCTTGTAATGAACAGACAGTTCTCTTCTGTAGACTTGGAGCAGGATGTTTCACGGAGTTTTATGTGTCCTGTGTATTCATTGTGCTCATGGACCCTGTTGGGCAGAAGGAAGAGCCAACAAAGTGTTTCAATTGTTGCCAAAGAAGTTGTTTGTTGCTAACTGTATTACTTGAGAAATGAGGTCTAAGTATACACTATCAGGAAGGGACTGAAGTTAGCAGCACAGGCATCTCAGGTGTGTGCTCAACCACACAGTACTCACCTTAAGAGTTACTTATATGGAATACCTCTATATCAAAACACATAAACCCACCAGCTCAGAGCAGATAATGCCCAGAAGCCAACAGCTTGCAGGTGTGAGTAACCAGGAATGGAAAGCTTCTTCTCTTACTTGGACAGAGCACAGGGCCATTAACCTCCAAGACATTCTGGGAATTGCTTTTGTTTGTGCCACCTTCTGCTGTTAAGTGGCCGGGATGGGTTTCAGGTGGTGTTGGTGAGCCTCTAACTGATGAATCAGTTGGTTAATTTTTTACTGTAATTACATAATGATTGTTTTTTAACTCTAGAGATTTTGACAAAGGCATTTTTTAGTGCTAATAAACACATGCTCACCTCCATATATCTACCTGCTTGAGAGTTCACAGATAGATGCACACCCAGGGGAGCAACAGATGCAAGGGGAGTGTCTGCTCTTGGCTTTGCAGATGCATCCAACCATAAAAAGCTCTCTCACTCCAGAGAAGGTGTGGTGTGTAACACAAGCCCTGGTCAGGGGCAGGAACTCTTGGACAGGAGAAACAAGTGGGAAGGGGCTCTCCGCAGCCATTTGTATTACAGAAGACCCCAAGGATGGTAAATGGCCCATCATTTGGGGAACAAATTGGCAGATGAGAGAGCAGACTTGCTAAACACAAGTATAAAAGTCCCTTCCACCTCTACATTGATTTATAGCCCTTCTCTTTTGAGAAGGGTAAGCCAGATCAGCAGCTCATCCAGTTTGAATATAATATGACCAGAAGTGGAACTATGTTAGCTGGGATCAGGTCTCTGATCAAGCTTGTTACATTGTCCCCTGGACGTCTCACTAGCATAACCTGGGGTATTTTGAGTGGAACCAGTGCCTGCAGAAGAGGAAGGGCATGGGG
>VWZO01021990.1:0-33285 GCA_013396975.1 Bucco capensis | reverse complement strand
GGATGGGATGGGAGGCACTGTGGTGGTGAGAGGTGTCCGCAGACCTACAGCCTCCATGTTTGCCATGTGTGCGCCATCTTCCTGTGCTCTTTATCTTAAGGACTTCCTCTTCTTGAGACAGCAATAGTTTATTTTACAGAGACCAGCATAGACTCGTCTCCTGCATTTCACTCTTCCAAGCCAATGGCAGGGAAGCAGAACTAGGAAAAGTCTGACTAGTCCTGGTATCATCTCTCTCACCCACCTTTTTGGCCCAGAAGAAGAAGTGGTTGGTTGTTGTGCTGAGGTCTCAAATACTAAGGACTCAGCTGTATTTACAAGGCACTGTGTGTGACTCAATCTAACCCCAGGTTTGCAGAGTCTCCTCCACCGCCCCATGCACTGCTGTCTGTCATCAGCCTGTGGACAAACTGGCCTTTCTGGGAAAGCAGATAAACTGCCTGTGTATCAGATCCAGCCCTGGGGCTGTCAGCTGGTCAGCCCTGACTTAAGTCACCACATAAACCATCTCCATGAATGTGTGTCATTCACAGCTTCCTGACATGGGATTTCCCCAGTCTGGCTGTACTGGTGTCATTAGCCCTGTGTTATTGAGAGTGGATTACCCAGGCTGGGAATTAATCAGATTGTTGCTCCAGTAGCACCAGTTTGGCTCTGCATGACTGGGGCTCTGGAAGCACCACCTGTTTGCCTGTGTCCCGGGTTAAGGCATCCATGTGGGTGGGCATCAGTTTGGCGATATGAGCACTAGCACACTGCAGACATTTTCTTTGCCCTCTGAGGAGGGTGCTTCAGCCTGATGCACAGCTAGCCTCTGTTAATGGTTTGTTCATGTAAGATGTTCCATCCTCATATTTGGTTCCTGGTCATCATGCATCTACTGCACATTACATCCCCAAAGCCCCCCCAGGGATGAGAGCTGGCACAGACAAGAGCTGCTTGTAAGCAGAGATGTGAACACTTTCATCTCGCAATGTTCTGTGTGTGTCAAAACTGGTTCTTGCTAATTCCAGCTGCTGTCCAAGATCTCTTTTTAGTAAGAGTCTGAGAGCCTCTGTTTTTGAGAGGAAAAAGAAGAAGAAAAAAGGACATTTTTATAAAGAGCTTTGTAGGATGTAAGGTGTACTGATGAATGGAGAGCAGGTAGAGGATTTTTTGGGGGCATTTCCTCTGACTCTATGCATTTCAGTTTACAACCCACCTACTGCTGTGGGGTGTGATTTACCTCTGTGTGGAGATTGCAGAACAGTGTGAGTAGCAATGTAAGCTATGTACTTGGCTGCAGATGGAAGAATCTGAGGAACTCCATGATTCAAAGTCTCCTGAATGCACAGCTAAGTCAATGCTTGGCTCTACAGAGCTCCTACAATTTTCAAAGGAATTGAGATGTGCAGGTAGAAGCTAAAACAGTTTGAAATATCATCTCTAAAGGGAGAAGCTTGCCTTTGAGAGACAAATATCCAGAAGAAGCCCTTTTGCAGTCTCATACTCACTGAAGGACAAATACAGAGAGTAGAAAGGCACAGCAGGAGGCTGTAAATTTGCAGAGGTGAGACCTTCTGGTGGGTAAACCTTGGCCGAGTGCCAGGTACCCACCAAGGTTCTCTATCACATCTTCACCCCACACCTCCCATGGCACAACAAGAGGGAAGAGAACGAGATGAAAGCAGCCTGTGGGTTTTCGTAAAGGCAATTTAATAAGCAAATAAAGGCCACCCGCCGCATGAAGTAAAGCAAAGCAAGATTGAGCTTTAGTCTCTACTTCCCATAACAGGTGATGTCTGGCACTCTCCTGGGAAGCAGGGCTCCGAAATGCATAATGGTCATTCGGGGGTCAGACGTCTTCTTCCTGCAGATGCCTCCCCTTCCATCCCCTTATATAACTGAGCTGACATCATATGGTATGGAATAGCCCTTTGGTCAGTTCGGGTCAGCTGTCTCAGTTGTGTCCCCTCCCAAGACCTTGTCCACCCCATCCCCTTAGTGCTGTGCCAGCCCTGCCCAACAACAGTCACAACATGACAGGTTATGTTCAACCCAAGGCACAGCACTTCTGAGGACTGCTATGGGGACATTAACTCCATCTCAGCCAAACCTAATACAGACCTAAACTGAGATCTATCAGGTATGACTGGCTGATGTTACTGGATCTGGATCTGGCCATAGGCAGACACAAGGGCAGCAGTCTGTATAAATCACCTTCACATCAGCTTAAACTCCTTGGAGCTCTTGGCTGTATCATGAAGGATTTCTGAAGTACTCTTCTGGAAGATGCCAGGCTTCAGGTGAGCTGTTCCTCTTGCATACTGTTGGTTTGCCTTGGCTCCCTTGGGCACAGCAGCTGGTTCAGTGTGGCATTTGGGAAGTTCTTGGATTGGGTGAATCCAGCTCTGAATCACTAAACCATGTATTTTGTTCCATGAAGGGAGGAAAATATCAAGGGCACAGAGGGCACTGAAGGATCAGCTGTTAAACACCAAGGCAATCAAAACATGTGGCAGCAATCACCTCCCCCTGCCCTTTTCTCCATGAGCCTTCTGTCCTCCCTTAGTTGGCCTCTCCTTATGCAAAGATGGCACCTCCCTTTTGGATGCTTATAAAAGGAAGGACAGGAGAGATCCTGAGGAAGATGGCAATGGCGATGGGTTGCAGCTGCTACAGCAGCTCACCAAACCACAGTCAGCTCCTCACTGGTGGTACAGGGCCCTGAAGGGAAAGAGCAGCCACGAACAAGTAACAGGGTGGCTAAACAAATCTATTTAGACTCAACGTGGCCCTGAGCCCATGCTTCCCACCCCACAGAGTCTGGTTCTGCCAGCTGCTCTTCCCTTTCTGGTGGAAGGGTTCGTGGTTATGGCACCAGGGGCCACAGGAGACCCCGGTGGGAGGGTTACCACGGTCTGATTCCTTCACCCTGTCTGAGGGTGCAGGTCCACTGCTTCTCCCTACACTGTCAAAGAGTTGAAAGTTTTTCTACCTAATTTACTATGTTGGGACATTCAAGTTAATCAATAATTCACTATCAGCTGCTGGAGTTTTGGCTACCATATCTTGGAAGGATCCTAGTGAATGTCTGCTGCACATGTAATGCTTTCCTAGCAGATTCATTTATTGGCAATAAGGAGATGAGAAAGGGGTGCAATGCAGTGTCATTCTTTGGTTGTTTAAGGATGATCACAGTAGCTTTCAGGCTTTCAAACCTTGACATTGAAGCTAAGAAGTACAGCAGAGGACATGCTTGAACCGGGAGCAAATTCCAATGTAGTTTCTCTAATTTGGCTTTCAGTAAGTATGCCAACAAACTAAGGTTTAGAAGTTAAATTAAATATTAAGCTTCGACACAGAGCAAGAAACTCCTGTGTCTTGCAGGAGTTTGCAACAAAGAGGACTGGAGGGATACTGGCCAACAGCAAATAATTTCAGACAACTGTTACCAAACCTATTTCTTGTTTGGGATGGGTCTGATACGGACATGTGAGTGGACAAACACAATTCTGTGGGCAGGGCATGGGGAATCTGTGGTGCTATCAAGGCCATGGGACCCAACACAGCCCACCCAGCATGGAGGCAGGGTGGACCTGAGTTCCACTGAGGCTTTGCAGCAGGACATCAGCTTCTCCTGGGAAGGTGCCCCAGGTGCCACCTGCTTGGTATTGGGTCTCTGGAGTTGTGCCTCCACATGTGGTCTACAGGGGAGGACTTTGCCTAGTGCTGTCACAGCATTGTACTTCCGTCTGTATTGTAGGAGCATCAGTACATGTGGAACAGGAACAGGTTCTTGCCAGTGTGGAGCTCCCTTGGGAAAATACAGCCTAGATAGATACACAGGAGAGAGATGAGGTGAGTGTGGGTTTCACTGAAAGCTGCTGTGGTGTCCAACAGACAAAGAATATGATGGAAAACGGAAGAGCCCATGAAGGACACAGTATGGGTCCTCTCTGCAGCATGGGGCACTAACTGCGCCTCCCTGTCTGGTGCCTGGGCAGCCATGCAGCAGCAACATAAGGGTGTATCAAACAGCAACTCAAAATGCCCTCTTCCCAGTTTCTGCATAGTAAAATAGTTCTCCAGGAGAGCTGAATCCAGATGCTACATTATCCTGTGATTCCTTATCTGCATTTTGGTGGAACCACTTCAAACAAGGCAGGAGGTGTTAGGCAGAGACTAGCAGTGCAAAGGGCCCAGGGGAGGGAGGTGAGGGGCAAGTTGCCCCCTGACAGCCCCACTGAGCGCAGGGACTGTTAATGCTGAGAGCAAGCTGACTGGTCTGCAGCTGGTGGCTAGCTCCAGGGAAACTGGATTCTCCACTAACCCTGCTGGGATTTGGAAGACAAGATGCCAAGGAAGGGAAGGCTGTGCCTTGGCTCAACTCTGTGGAAGCCTGCTAAGTGTGTACACGGTACATGTGTGAGCTCTCTGCACACATGCTGGGGGTCACACTGCTTCCTGCCTGCACTGATAGCTATGTGGGGCCATGAACACTTGGACAGTCTCACCGCCAGGGCCACTAAACTGTGCAAAGGTGACTGAGATCAGAGCAGGGCGCAGAGGGGTCAGATGCTCCTTCCAAAGTGACAGACATAGCCAGGCCAGCAGCTGACTCCATCACTGGTGTGCCCCAACCACTGAGTTGGCTTGCCCAGCTTGTAAACAACTTCCTTTTTTTTTTTTTCCCTCTGAGCTAATCTTGCTCTGTGGGGGCGGATAACATCACTGGAATTTTTCCAGTGTCCTTTACAAGCTCCTCCTTCTTTGGACTTTGGCTGAGACACACACAAATGAGACACCAGCTTCCTCAATTGCTTTCTCTCGTTTGCTTCCTTCTGGACCTGCTTTGCACCCCTTGTGCTGGCTGCTTCCTGCTCTGCTCCCTGCTCCACTCCAGCCACTTGTTCTGTGCCTTGGGAAGGCAAGACAGCCACATGCCTTCCTAGGTGTCCTTGTGTGGTTGGGATCAGGCTGCTGGCAGGGAGCAGGAGGGGGCAGTAGGGTCTGGCCTCTCTTTGCTGGTGCCTGCAGAGCCAGGGTGGACTCAGCAGGCACCTGCACAGCACCCTGGCTCTTTGCTCTGCAACTTTGCCTTACTCTGCTGTACTTGTGCCAATGCAGCAGTTTTGGGCTTACACCAGTACCACAGAAGGCACTGGCTGCTGTTCTGACGCAGAGCTAACCTCACAACTGGTGTGGTGTGGACCCCCAACCCACCCAGCTGCCTGTTCCCAGTCTGCCCAGAGATCCTCCAGAGATCCTCCTTATCACCTTCTAAGCCCTCAGAAACCTCTCTTATGGGGTCTGAAAACAAAATCAGTTCTACTTTTGAGAGACCTGGCAACCTGAACACTACCCAATTGTGGATGTGCAGCCTGAACCTGGCCCAAAGGGCTGAGTGCTCTTCCAAGCATAGCAGGAGCAGGCAGCCTGCCAAACTGGTTTTCTGGCACAGCCTCTGACTCCTGCCTCATCTGCACGTGTCTCTGCTCACCTCCTCCTGTACTGGCATTCCTCCCCAGCACAGCCCTGTGGCTCTCCATGGCCAAGGAAACCAAGGCATTTATCCTCTCCTTCTGCTGGCCTCAGGCTGGCCACCAGCCTGCACAGGCCTCGCTAGTGCTTCCCTTTTCTATCTTTCCCTTCCGCCTTGGAGTTTTCCAGTTTTCCATGTGGCAACTGGCCCACAGACTGTGATCCAGCACACTGAGCCAGCTCTAGTGTCAAAGGAACAATCCACGTACAATATCGTTGGGCTCTGTTCTTGCATGCTTGCTTCAGTCCCATGACTGTCCTGCGCAGGTACTCCAACATGTCCTTTTCCCTGCTCAAGACATGCAAAGGAGTAATGAGAGCAGCCATGATGCGTCTCATGCAAGCAACCCGTAAGTCCACTTCAGGTTGAGAACCTCCCTTGCCTGAGGCCTGGCTTGCATTACTGCCTGGGTATATGTGGCCTCTCTGGATGTCTTGGTCACTGCAATTTCCCTCAGGCTGGATTTGACATACGGACAGAGCAGTGCTATGGTTTCTCTGGCAAGCAGCCTATTGAATCAGGCATCATGGGTTAAGGCCATGTCTTCTTGGGTTCCTGTGAGATGCTCTGTCCTTCTGCCAGTTCCTCCCAGGATCTAGTGCATGGTGATGGGATCAGTGGAGACAGATGGCACTGGGGGTTTCCCATTTGAATGACTTCTCCTGAAAGGCGCAATGTCCTCTGGACCGTGGAGTCAGAGAGGTTTTAGGTTATGTCTTCTTATCTCTTGGTGCCTGTGTTGCTGCTGTCTGGAAGCAGATTAACTAGTGGCGGCTTCTCTGGTCTGCTTTGTGCCACTGTCTTGCATTTGGAGGTGTGGAGTAGTCAAGGCCATGGTGGTAAGTCTTCAAGGGCGGGCTGTAATGTGGTGTTTCTTGATTATCATCAGAAATAGCTGTTGCTGTTTATCTGCCTTCTCTTTCCTTCATGTTATGCAACCTCCTTTTCAAATGGCAGTGGTTGTTTTCTCTGTGTAGAAACAATACCCTTCCCAGTATTTCCATGGCTATGATGGTGCTTCTCCAGCCTCACTCTGCCCCTCTCATGTCTCTGACTGTGTTAGAATGCCCAAGTGCTTTTCCACTTTCTAGCTTATGCAAGTGTAGAGCAAGGACTAGAGCAAAGCCCTGGGAAGACGTGAGCTCACGGGTAGGCAGGGTGCCTGTGGCCAGGGGAGGAACGGGGTGAGTGACTCAGGGCAACTGAAAGTTTTGTTCTGGGAGAGCTGCCTGGGATCCAGGTTGTTGGGACCTGTTTGTCAGGTTCCTATTTTTGTTATTCATCAGATCAGTATTCCTGAAAACAAGTGTTGTTGTCTCCTGATTGGCATTACAGGGTGTCAGAGCGTGGAGGGTATCCTGCACCCAGAGCCTCTTTTTGTGCTTGGGATTTGGCTCTGCAATGACCATGGGCAGTTGCACTGGTCCCATGGCTGCTTTCAGCAGGAGCTGCTCCTCTCTTGGGCTGTGCCACTGTGCTCCAGTAGCACCTGGGGACTTGCCTTCCCACTAGCCTTCTCCAAAGCCAGGGCAAACCATCACAGCCTTTGCTGTCAAAGGAGACCTCCAGGCTCTGTAATGTGTGTAATGTGGAAACCACTTCAAGTTGCACCAGGGGAAGTTTAGATTAGATATAAGGAGAACTTTCTTTGCTGAAGGGGTTGTTAAGTCTTGGCCCAGGCTGCCCAGAGAGGTGGTGGAATCACCATCCTTGGAGGTGTTTAAGAAACATTTAGATGCTCTACTTAGGGACATGGTTTAGTGGTAGGTTAGCGATAGGTATGGTTAGACTTGATGATCTTAGAGGTCACTTCCAACCTTTGTGATTCTGTGTTTCTGTGACTCTGTGTGGCTGCAGCTTTGTGCATGGTGGCTGTGGGCTGAGCCTGTGGCAGAAGGGAGCTTTGCTGGACCTTGGAGAAGAGCCTGTGGGCTTTGTCCTCCAGCTGGCCTCCTCCTGCCTCAAGGCTGAGCTCTGATGCACCCTAGCTTGGACTGTGGGCTGATGACGGTCTCTGGAGTTGTCGCTGGGACAGAGCTGTGTGGGTGAGTCCCTGTCTGAGGGGTGAGATACAGCTGGTTATGCACAGAAGGTAAGGAGCTGTGAGGCTGCTGTGAGGGCCCCTGACACAGCCTGAAACACCTCAGGTGGCTGCAGACCTTACAAGGAGAAGATACTTGGTGTGGAAATTGCTGTTTCCTTCATCAGCGACAACTTCTTTCTGGAGTTGTGCTGGACGTATTTCTGCTTAGGCCAAGCTTCAGCAGAAAAACCTGCTAGCTAAAACAAGGATTTCACCAGTAAGTATTTTTTCCTGGATGGAAAAGCCTCTAAATGAGAATGTTTGTTTCATTGTGAGAAAATAATAAACATTTATTTCTTGCATTATCCGTTCTCCTTTTTGTCATGGTAAAAGTTGAGAAGGAGCAGCATCTCCTTCTGATCTCAGAAACAAAGAGAACATCTGTTGATATTAGTGGTGAAAGAAACATAGCTGTGTATATCTCACCAAGCAGCCATCCTGTGGCTACTTGCCTGGATTTTAGTCATCTTGCTGTGTCACAAGGATGGCAGTGTCAGGAGACTCAACAGCACTGCTGGCCTGCTGCAGTGGACATGTGCCAGATGCCTGGAGGTTGGCCAAATCAGTGAGTTTTTGAAGCCCAGTTCTTATGTGGGTATGTTTTCCTTTTACATAAAGGAAATTGTCTGGATGCTTAAGTGAGTAACCTGAAAATAGGTGCTGCTCAGAAATGTGTGTTCCTGGCTGGCATCTCCTGAAGTCCATGAGAGCCATTGGCATATGTGGTGTCTGGAAAACAGATCGTGTTGCTGCTGCCATTGTCAGGATTAGAATGCAATTGCCCTTTTTGGGAACACTGATTGCTGAAGATATCTGTTGTGTGAAGGACAACCTGGTGAAAGCAGTGGAGTGCCAGGTGGTGAGAGAACCCATCCTCCTGTTTGCTATGGGCCATTCTGTGTGCTTCTGAAAAGTGTTTATAGTTCCCTGCTCTGCACTGTGCTCCTCTGGTCTGGGCTCCAGGGAAGGCAGGTTGGGATAGTGGGTGCTGGTGGCTGTGGGGTACAGGAGAGGTGGTCAGCCCAAAGCCAGACAAGGAGGTCCTGGCTTGAGGCAGGATGCAGAACTTGGATTCACAGGATGGAGTTAGGAGGAAAATGAAAGCCAGACTTTGTGGCAAATCTCCTGCCTAGGAGACAAATCTGGGCACAGAGCAGCATCCTGCTGGGGAGCTGTGTGTGCCTCTTCACTCAGGAGCTGAAGCAATATTTAAGGAGGTGTTTGGTGGGAGCTGAGACTGCAGCAGGGCCTGGAGGACCAGAGGCATCCCTTTTTCCTCTCCCTTCTCCACTAGCCCTTCTCTGTCTCTCTCTGCCACTGAGTCTACAGATAGGGTTGTGCAAGGCCTGTATGGGGTTGTCTCAAGGGATGCTTCTGAGTATCTTGATGGAGAAGTGGCTGAGGCCAGACTCTGAGGTTCTTCTGTCACCAGGGTCTCTCTGATGTTACCCAGTTGAGACACAAGACAGCATCAGCCACACTCTGGCACCCCTCAAAGATCTCAATTTTGCCACCAACACCCAAGTGCCACCAGTTGTAGCCTCAGCTGGAAGCCTGGAATGGATTTAGGGAAATGTTAGAAAATCCATCTCAGAAAGTGACAGCCCTTGGGAGACACCAGTGCAAGGCTGGATGACAGCTCTGCATGCAGTTACAGACCTCTCATCTTAGAGGTGGAGGTCTTGGGTGAGACCTGGGCCACTACCACTTTAACTGTATCCCTGTATAGGTGATGACGTCTTGATCATGCTGGGCTTTCCAGCAGGACTGTGGAGGCATTCCTACCTCTTGAGGTGAGGTAGCTGTGTTAGTGTTGTCCTGAGAAAATGAGGGCTGCATTTTTGAAAGCACCTGAATTGCCTTCTCCCTGGGATATTTTTCTGCTGTTTTAGGGACTTCCAGCAGCACACATATGGGTACATCAAATGCTGGAGCTGGCACTAGATAAGAAGGGAGGAAGGGCAATGGGATGGGAAGGAAGATCCCCTTATTACATATCCGTTGTGGCATTAATTTGGCCTACTGTTTCTCATGAAATGCACCCTCAGCCTTGGAGACCAATTTGGGGTAGTTGTCAGGATCCTACTCTGGCTGCACTGCAGTTAACTGCCAGCTCTGCTTTGGCCACAAGAGTCCCAGTGCAAAGGTTCAAAGCACCCTGCCTTAGGACCTCAAGAGCTGGGCTCCCCAAGCACTGATTAAAGAGCAGTAGCAAGCCGGTGGGACCAGGATGAGAAGAAACAAGCACAAGCCATATTGCATCCAGGGCAGTGAAGCCCTGATGTTCTCTGGGACCTCCTCTGGGCAGTTTCAACTGGAAGTTCTCAGGTAGAAGGGTGCTGGTTTCGGACTTGAGAAGTCTGGCAAGATCCAGCATGGGTGTGGAGCCTCCATGTTAGCCCATGATCCCATGCTGTTAATCTCCCCCCATGAAGAGCTGATCCATGTTCCACAGATTTCTCAGCATTCCCAGTTAAGATCTCCTTTCTCAAAGTTGTATGAGCAATGCAATTTCCTTCTCCAAGTGTAGGTAGGGGACAGGTGACAGTCCTGGTACACAAGCTTTCTAGGCACTCCTGGAATGATCACTATTCACCACAGACAGCATGAGAGGTGCATGTGTTCCATGGTTTCACCTAGAGCTTCATGTGTGTTTCATAGTCTCCATTTGATGGCCATTGGGGAATGTTTTTAAGCTTTTGACTGGGTGGCCCAGGAATGTGGCAGGTGTTACCTGTGCTTTGGACTGGTTTGTGCAGCATTTGGGTCCCTGAGATTTGGGTGTGTAGGGTGATGCTGGGTGAAGAGGAAGGCAATGCAGATGAGAGGGTCCATGCACAGGTAGCCTTTCTGGTAGCTGAATCCACCTGTGACTCTCTCAGGGCTGGGATGGCAACAAGTAGCCACTCAGCTGCTCTCCCTGGAGCAGTTGCCTCAAGATGCTGTACCTGGGATGTGGTAAAGTCTCTGGCTGCACCCTGGAGGGCTCTGGCCAAAGCACTGCTTTGGAACAGAGTTACTCCAAATCAAGGCCTGATCCACTGCAAAGGTCTGCATTGCTCAGAGGGGCTGCCCACACTTGCTGCCATAGCAGGACTAGAAGCATAGGTCTCACGGGTGACCTCTGCAGGGACAGCTGTTGCCAATAAACCTTGCTGTGACATCACTGCCTGTTCTCCTGGGTGGGCTCTTCTCCCTACACAAGAAGGTCCTCTGTCCTAATGGGCTTGGTTCTGCAGAGCATGAACATCTCTGGGACATGAGGGCTCCCTGCTCTCTCTGCCTCTCCTCATATAAAAGATGCTCCAGTCCTTTCACTTCCATGGCTCTCCACTGGACTTGCTCCAGTCAGTCTGTATCTTCCTTCTGTTGCAGTTTGCACAGCAGTTTCTGGATTATTGCTTTTCTGAGATCATGAGATCTCCTTGAACTTCTGAGCACTTTCTGTTTTGTGGGGTGTGCCTTGGTGTGTTCTGCTGCTGAGGTCTCATTATTAGAGCTGCAATCTGTATTGTGCAGCTGGACCCAGCATGGGTGCCCATGGCTTTGTGCCCCAACCCAGGAACACCCTGGGACACCCAGAATACACATTGGGGCAGACAAATGCCCCAGGTGCTCTCCATCTGCCTGTCCCTCCTGGCTGCCTCCATCTGCTCTGGCTGGGATCTGCACTTCCCAAGAGGTGTGGGGAACACCACAGTGTTCAGTGTGGGCCTGGGCTGTGCCTGGGACAACTGGGTACCCTCAAGGCCAGGACAAAGCATGCCAGTAGGTAGAAAAGTCCACTGGAGAAAACCTGAACGGCTGCAACCAAAGAGTTTAATCTGTGCAATGGGTGGACAATGAATTACACATGGAAATGGGGGAAAGGAAGAGAGGTGGTTACTTCTGTGGGGTTAAAAACATGACCAAGTTTTGAAGCTGGTAACAGAAAGGAGCAGGAAGAGGAGATGTGAGGCGTTATAAATATCTGACTCTCAAACGGCAAAACAATGAGATACTAGTTTCCATGAACAGGCTTCTGGAGTGTGACACCCTCTTCCCTCTCTTGCATCGTTCTCCTCCAGATAACAGAAACCACTCCTGATTTCCTGAACTAGCTACCTTTGTCATAAAAACCCCGAACAGCAGCAGTTTATAAATAAAGCTTAGAAAAAAGAGCTGCTATTCTGAGAAGCAATGAAACCACTAGCTTTCCCAGCTCAACACTTCAGTCTTGTTTCACAACAAACACAAGCTACCCCAGAAAGAAACCTGAGACCTTTCACAAAGAGGAAAGGAAAGTGGGGCTGGGCTGCAGAGGAGGCAGTGGAAGTGCTCTGTAGAGAGACAAGGTCCTGGGTGCCAGGGGCTGCCCACATTCCCCACTTCTGCAGGCTCCATGATGTGCTCACCTCTTCCTCCCAAACTTCATCAGAGAGCCTCCCTGTGACCTGGCAGAAGGCAGCAGGCCTGCAAGATAGCTGCTTCAGAAAACATGTTGCTTCTGATTTGCTTTTGCAACCTGTGTCATTTCAAGGGCTCTGGGCTGTGTACTAGTATCAATGGGTAATCCTGTACCTGGCAGCATGGTATGGCCAGGTGCTGAGGAAACCACCAGCAAGAAAGCAGGAGCAGAGATGAATGCAGGTATGTCTGGTAAATGGTTTCTTAGAGTTCACCATGCCTTTGGCCACAGGGTCAACCCTGTACTGGGACTTCCCAGTACCGCCGCATCTTCCCTGAGATGTGGAATGAACCTGGGTCTAATGGGGAGCTGAGCAGTGCTGCAGCAGATGCTGTAGTGCTGAAACTGCACAAACGTGCATGGTGAAATTTGGCTAATATGGTCCTGGCACAGTGGAGCAGATCTAACAGGGTGTTCTTGAAGCCACATTTCCCTGTGCCCTCTGCAGGAAGCATCTTATGAACGAGCTGAGCCGTTACCCTTGCCTGCCCTTGGCTGGCACTCGGTGGCTTGTTGTTCCTGATTCCTTTCCTGCTTAAGAAAACACTTGACTTTTTTTTCTCTCTCTCTCAGCTCTGTTGATCTTGTGCATGTATCTCCTCTCCAGACAAGTGGCCTCTAACCAGCTCTGGACTCCAGTGTAATCGAAAACTGCATCTAAAGAAGGCTGAACACTGTAGCCCTCCAGAAATGACAATCCTTCTACCTGTCTTGAGGGCCTTTGAGACTGGTCTAATTTCACATGGGCATGGGAGGCTGCTGGGGTTCACTCATGAGCCAGCAGCACCACTATAGGTCTGACAGCATCTTGGCTTGTATTAGGAATAATGTGACCAGTAGGACCAGAGAAGTGATCATCCTCCTGCAGTCAGCACTGGTGAGGCCACACCTACAGTACTGGGTTCTGTTTTGTTCCACTCATTACAAGAAGGACACAGAGCCATTAGAGTGAATCCAGAGAAGGGCAGCGAGGCTAGTGAGGGCTCTGGAGCACAAGTCTTATGGGGAGCAGCTGAGGGAACTGGTGTTGGTTAGTCTGGAGAAGAGGAGGCTATAGGGAGACCTTATCTCTCTCTACAACTCCCTGAAAGGAGGTTGGATTGAGATGGAGGTTGGTCTCTTCTACTGGGTTAACAGTGAGAGGACAAGAGGAAATAGCTTAAGTTGCACCAAGGGATGTTTAGATTGGATGTCAGGAAAAAATTCTTCACTCAAAGAGTTTTTAGGCATTGGCCTAGGCTGCCCAGGGAGGTGGTGAGTCACCATCCCTGGAGGTGTTCAAAGAACATCTAGATGTGGTACTTAGGCACATGATTTAGTGGCATGGGAGTAATGGTTGGACCAGATGAACTTAGAGGTCTCTTCCAACCTTAATGATTCTGTGACATCCTCAGAAGCAGTGCTGTGATGATCTGACACCCCAGATCAGCCTCTGTAGCCCCTCCGAAGTGTCTGTGTGGGGTTAGCAAGCACTGCGTCCATGCCCCATGCATGTAGTCAGGCTGCGCTCACTGCCTGCACCAGGAGTCAGCTGCACTGCCCAACTGCCAGAGCCTGGAAATGCTGATGGATAAACATGGGATGAAGGTTAACCCCTCAAAGCAAAGCCTGGCTGGCCTCTGCAGGATGTTTATATGCTACCTTGTTATTTGGGAGGGAGGGAGCAAGTGGTGTCTTTGGAGCCATGAGAGTTGGGACAAGTGAGCAAATGGTTATAAAAGAGCACAGTCATGACAGCTGCATGCAAAGATTATTACTAAAGGCCAGGTCTCAGTCAATCCATTCCTGCACTGGAAGAGGAAGATAGAGTTTTCTTCAGTTATCTCTTGTACTCCACAGCTGAAAGCCCTGCAGAACACATCATCATCATCTTCATCATCATCATCATCATAGCTAGGCTTCGCCAACGCAGCTCTGGGGAGGGCTCCATCCATGCTCTTCCCAAGCGCTTTTTCCAAGCGCTACTGGCTGCAAAGGCCAATGCAGGACAGACAAGAGTGGTTGCAAAAGGCACAGCAGAAGGACTCCTTAGGAGGTAGAACCTGCAAGACACGATTCTTTGTACACTGTCTTTTCTCCTCAAGTGTGATCCTGTGTGCCTTCTCAAAAACATCTGCGGCATTAAAAATAGTGTGTGTGCAGAGCTCCTGATTGGAGGCCAGAACAGATCTCCTCTGGCAGAACACACAGTGACCTGAAATTAAACATTTCCCCCACTGAACCCTCATTGCAGGCTTTAGACATAATTTCTGGAAAGTAAACTCAAGCCTTGGTCTCCTCACAGCTGCACAGTGATGCTGTTGCTGGCTCCTCCTTGGGATGATCCTGGTGGAGCTATCCTTAAGCTGTGCCACTGCGGAGCCAGGACATAGGACAAAGGAGCAGAGAGCATTTTTCTGGTGGACTAAGTTTTCAGACCCAGCGTGTTTGCTAAACATGAGAGCCTCCGTACCTCCCAGAACTGGATCTGATTTAGGCAGAACAGCCCCATGAGACTGTACAGCCCATAGCTACTGTGAACCCAGCCCATGAGGACCATTTCCAGTTTGGCTGGAAGAGCCAATTCCATCTTTATCGTGTAGGAAGAAGATATAAGTGGTTTCTCTCCTCTGCTGGGCAATGTAGCCAATACACTATATTCCTGTGCCTGAGGCTTGACATAGTTTTTGGGTAGCAGCTTGAATCTTCTTGACACATATTCAGCACAGCAAGCCACAACTGGGGCACATCAGGGCTGGCTTGCAGGCTCCTTGATGAGGACCAGCCTTGGGAAGGAGGCAGCAGTTTGGGTCCTCCAAGGGGCTAGCTGCTCTGAGCATGTCCAGGCTGGGCTCTGTGTGGCCCCGGCACTCCTCTGGGATAAATGGTGGAAAATTTTGGCTGTGTGCCACTCACATCCATCTGAGAGCTTTGCTGGGCAAACTTGGCCAACTGTAGAACTGAGAGAAAAGGGACAAACAGTACTGGTAGGGACACTTGTGTTGGGATGCCAAGAAGGTCATCACTGGTTGTGGCTTGTTGTCTGTGATTGCAGAACACAGCTACAAGTGAGGATACCTCCAGGTCAGAAGGAAATGAGCTGGAAATGAACATTGCTGGGCTTGGAAATGGACTTGTGGTAGGGCCAGAAGAGGCTGGGAAAAATTTGCTAGAACTAGTATTGCCTCAGCCTGTACAAATCTACCAAGAAATCATAGAACTGGGCCAAATGAAGCAGAATTAATTCAGTAAAGAAAACCCCAGAGTTGTAATTGAACCTGTTTCAGAGTTGTTTTGGAGTGAAACATTTCCGTGTTTTGAAATCTCAATATTTCCTGATTTATGAGATAGCAGAAAAATCACTTAAGTTTCAGAACAGAAATGGAAACTTGGAATTGCCTAGAACAATGAATGCAAAATTTTGTTTCCGTGACTTTTATCCTAGTTGAGACCAAAGTCAAATTCTGACATCTTAAGATCCCTGGTAGAAGGAATCTTTGTACAGTTTCCCTGTGGCCTAAAGAGAGTAACACATCTCACTACTCATCAATGACCTGCTCTGTCTCTTCTGCTCTTCTTCACACTGTGCAAGGCAGCAGATTTTGCCCTTCCCTCCTGTGCATATTGGTGACTGCTTTCCCTGCTCAGTGCATCTGTTTAGGTTGGGAGCACCTTGCTTTAGTCAAAAAAAGCATGAGAAGAAGGGAGGGGGAGGAAGATGGAGGAGGAATGGAGGGGTCAGATGGTGGGAGATGGAGATGGAAGGAGGCAAATGAAGAGACAGCTGCAGAGAAGAGCAGAATAGTCCCAGCAAAGGCCACTCATGCTGTCTGTGTGTTAAAGATGGTCCTACAACCTCCTTCCCAGGACCTGTGGGTCCAGCAGTGTGCTGAGAACACCTCCCCCAGCACCAGCTACCAGTGCAGCCCTGGGTGTACTGAAGTTGCTTTTGACTGAGTGTAGGTTTTTCCCCGAGTTTGTGCAAGATGCTCTCAGAGAGAGCTATAAATACCACAGGGCTTCCTGTGAGCCTCTGCAAGGAGGAAGCTGCTTCCCCAGCAGAGGAAGAGGCAGCAGCGTCCTCAGGCTGCTGGCAGCTGTGCGTGTCAGGGGCTGAGGAGAGGGAGGGCCATGTTGTGTAAGAGCCTTCCTCTTCCTGAAGTAGGGACTGGCTGCTTTCATCCAGCCTGGGCAGCAGAGCCGTGTTGCTCCATGTCAGACTGCCCTTGTTTTGGGGTTTCTAGAAAGTGGCCCATGGGGAAGCCATGGAGGAATTTCTGGTGGCCAAGACAGGAGGAAGAGGAGGGGCATTCAGAGACTTGTGCTAGGAACTGACGGTGAGGTTCTGTTGGGAACAGTTGCAACTCCTTTCTAACTGAGACTTGCTGGGTGAGAGGATGCTGTTTGGAATGATGCAGGAAGTGACACTCCTGGAGAAGGGGTTTTGGAGTTTGCACTCACTGAGATCTCTACAGATGTCAGGAGAAAGGGCCAATTCTCACTCCACCATCACTCCCCTGGCTCTGCTGCCCAGCTCCTGCTGACAGCCCTTGAGGCAGTGGAGCTCCTAGAGAAGAAGTGTAAGAGGTGGTTGTACCTGACCCACAAGCAAGGGATGGAAAGTACGTGGTGGTACACTGACAGGCTACCTGGTGCTCTCCTCACCAGGCTCCAAGGTTGCTGGAGCTTCTCTGGGGCTACACAAATGGTATGAAAGCTCCAGCTGAACTCTGGACTCTCGTTGAGGTCTACTTTGGCTGCTTCCAGTGCTACTATCTCTTTGGCTTTCCACAGCTGTTCCTGCAGTGATATCCAGTCTGGCAGGGCAGCAGATGGGACATCCTCAGTGGAGCTGTTGCTGTTGCTGTCAGGCTGCCCAGAGGAGCCCTACTGCTGCTGGGCAGAGTGGGAAAGGTAGGCATGCTCCAGGGCTGCTTCATGACTGCTGGGTCTCACTGTACAACCCAAGCTTAGGGATATGGCCAAATGGGAGGTCTCCCTTGGGGGCTGGGGTATGGAAAAGGCCTGGCCTTGAGCCCCATGCCCGTGGTGGTGCTGCTGTGGGTGGTTTGGGCAGCACTCCCAGGGCAACACAGGCACTGCTCAGGTGAACATCCAAAGGGATCATGGGCAGCACTTTGTTTCCTCAATTCTCTGGTGATAGATATAGGCACATAATGCCTTTTGGGGACCCAGGGGGGACTGAACCATGCCCATCCATCTCAACAACTTCTACAGAGAGGCAAGTGTTCAGCCCTTCCCCCCGCAGGCCCAGCTAACGGGATTCTACAGGTACATCAATNGTGGAGCTCCTAGAGAAGAAGTGTAAGAGGTGGTTGTACCTGACCCACAAGCAAGGGATGGAAAGTACGTGGTGGTACACTGACAGGCTACCTGGTGCTCTCCTCACCAGGCTCCAAGGTTGCTGGAGCTTCTCTGGGGCTACACAAATGGTATGAAAGCTCCAGCTGAACTCTGGACTCTCGTTGAGGTCTACTTTGGCTGCTTCCAGTGCTACTATCTCTTTGGCTTTCCACAGCTGTTCCTGCAGTGATATCCAGTCTGGCAGGGCAGCAGATGGGACATCCTCAGTGGAGCTGTTGCTGTTGCTGTCAGGCTGCCCAGAGGAGCCCTACTGCTGCTGGGCAGAGTGGGAAAGGTAGGCATGCTCCAGGGCTGCTTCATGACTGCTGGGTCTCACTGTACAACCCAAGCTTAGGGATATGGCCAAATGGGAGGTCTCCCTTGGGGGCTGGGGTATGGAAAAGGCCTGGCCTTGAGCCCCATGCCCGTGGTGGTGCTGCTGTGGGTGGTTTGGGCAGCACTCCCAGGGCAACACAGGCACTGCTCAGGTGAACATCCAAAGGGATCATGGGCAGCACTTTGTTTCCTCAATTCTCTGGTGATAGATATAGGCACATAATGCCTTTTGGGGACCCAGGGGGGACTGAACCATGCCCATCCATCTGATGAGGCTCACCTTCCTGGTGATCCAGCTGGGAGAGAGGAGAGGGAGAGTTTATTCACTAGGAAATGCACTTGGGTCACATAAAAAAGATTTGTAGTGTTAGGCTGCAATTGGCAGGAGCTTCAGCTGAATATGAAGCATGGGGGAACTGGTCAGTGCTTTTGGGAGCAGGTGAAGAGAGGCATGGTCTGCTCTGCTTCCTTTGCCAAGGACCTTTCTGGGGACCAAGTCCTCATCTCCATGGTTAGAGCAGCAGAAAACAGGATGTGGGAAGGCTGAGCTCTCTCAAGACCTGCTGGTGATCTGTTTCACCTTGTGTAACATAGCATGTAGCAGAGAACAGAGGGAATAACTGTCTCTGGGTGTCTAGAAGAGTGGAGGGATGTGTGCTATGGTGGTCCTTAGTAGACACATAGGACAGGGGCACAGAGCAGGAAGTGATTTGTATCTTGGATTCCACTTCTCTTTTGTGTCCACCTTGCAAAGGGATTTGGCTGCCCCTGCTGTGGAGACATCAGTCACAGCTGCTGGCAGGAGCGAAAACTGTTCCTAGAGCCTCCTCAGACTGAAAGCAGCCCTGTAGAGCAGCTGCTGCTGCAGCCACACCTCTGTGACTGTTCTCCTTCCCCTTCTCTCACCTTTCTGTCTGCTCTTCCCATCCTCCTCATCTGCCACAGGCTATGAAGGTCTACCTGGTCCATTTTTGGTCACCATAAGAAAAAATTATTCATGCCTTTCCAATACTTTTCCACAGCATTTTGCTCCTACTGGGCAGTGTTGAAGCCTGGGAGACTGAAAAAAGACCTAATCCTGACAGCAGATATTTTGGGACATCGCTATTTGGGTTCCTCTCTCATGTTTTTGGCAGCTCTGAAAGCTTTGGGTAGCATTAGGTAATAAGTAATTCAGAGAAGAGGCAAGGAGGCTTCCAGAATCACTTAAGTGCTGGCAGACAGATGTCTGGAGGTCTCCAGTCCATCCTCACACTTGAAGCAGGGCTATCCCCAGCACTCGATCAAGCTGACTGTGTCTCTGTCTAGCTTAGATGTTGAAAATTCCCAGATGAAGATGAGAACAAGATCTCCATTTTCATGTGGCCTGCTGTTGGGTTGGCCTTAGCCTTCTCTTTGCCAGGCTTTCTAAGACCCATTCACTCAGCCTCTCCCTCTGGCTCCCTGGACCTGGCCCTCTCCAGTTTCCCCACCTCTCTCCTGAACTGGAGTCCAGCACTAGTCCCTGAATTCCAGAAGTAGCCTCAAGTAGGGCAGATAATATTTTCCCTCAGCCTGCAGGCACCAAGGTTCATCTAGTACACCCCAGCCTACAGTTTGCCATATTGTCAAGAGTGCACTGCTGGTTTCTGCTGTATATCAGGTGAAGTCTTAACCAGAATGAAGCATCAAGCCCATGTTGCATGCTATTTTGTGAGGAACTTGCCTGAGGTTTTGCATTTGGGAATCCCCAGAGCTCAAATTGAAAACAAAATTGTCATTCATGTAAGTTCTGGTCTCTGAGGAAGCTCTACCAACAGCAGATGCCAAGCTGAATCTCAGCTGTCGCTCAGGAAAAGGGGTCTTGAGCGGATACACTTGGAAAGAAAATGGACCTTCTCAGACTCGAGCATAGATGGCCAAGCACACCAACCTAGTTTTCCCATGATTTTGAATAATTAGGGTTTAAATGACCTCTAAGGCAGTTTGATGATATGGGGGATTTCAGAGGTTTGCCTGGCTGGGAGTGGCAGTGCTGTGTTTACAGTCAGAAACCAGACTGAGTGGGACTGGGTATCAGGAGGGGCAGGGGAAGGGAACTGCCAGGGTTTTTTAAAAAGAAAACCTGTTAAATTTGATGTCTGTTGACAGAGTGTTTCCAAATTATAAATACTGCGTATCTTAAGACAAGTGAACTTGGGAAACTAGCACAGACAGAGGAAAAGCTGCTCTACAGTGTAGTCCTCATGGGAAGAAGGTCCCTGTAGTGGGGCTTCAGGCATGGCTATGCCCCAATCTGGTTGTGTATCCCCATGAAGCATCCACCTGGGATCAGTGCACGTGATGGGAACAAGAGCATGGGAGGTGTAAGGAAACCATCTATAAGTTTTCCACTGGATAGGCTCCTCTTTAGGGAAAGCTGATGAGACAAGATGGTAATTTGAGTTTCTGCTTGTTTTAAGATTAGAAGATGGAAGTCTTTCTGAGCCCCTCCACTGAGAGAAGTCATTTTGTGATGAAGAGCTCTCCTGCCAGCTGAGCACCTGTGCTAAGTAAAACAAGTAAAAAGCAAAGAATGAGAACTACACCAGCTAGACCTCCCTCCCGGGATGTGGTAGCAACATTTGCTCTGCTCTGCACATCACCATGCAGCCAAGGTTCTCAGTCAACCATAGTGTCGTCTTTGCAAGAGAAAGAAAAATTGTGCATGAAAGGTCATTCCTGGATTCCTATTCACCTTGCAAGAAATGGGATGAGCTGAGAGATAACTTTGTTTTTTTCAACCTTGAAGATTTCTTGAGGAGAATGATCCTGGCACTCAATGGTTCCTCAGTTTTGTAGGAAAAAGAATTGTCCAGAATTTGGCAGTTGGAACCTTCACATGGGAAGGGAGGCTCTGATTAAGCATTGTGTCATCAAACTGTAAGAACCAAGATAGAGATAGCTTTTCAACAGCTATGCTGATAACTTCAAGGACCAATGCTTTGGCCAGACCCATATCCCATATCCAGCTCATCATGTCCTGCAGGAGTAGGTCAGACCAGCTGAGCTCAGCCTCTCATGGCCTTATTTTCTTTCTGAGGCATAGGAAAGCTCCCCAGCTGTGTCTCCTGTAGGATGGTTCATGCCAGGGAAGGACAGGAAAGCTCAGAGAGACTCAGGAGCACTGTGCCATGGGATGTTCTACAAGGTGTGCTGCAGGTCAGGTCTGATGAAAGGAGCTTTTTCAGTGCAAGACAAACCTGAAGAGGGAAGGTAGATGCATGCTGTGTGGAGAATGCTCAAGTGATGAGGTACTTGCATTGCTGCTTGGAAGAAGAGCATGATTCTTCCAGTACTCAAGAAATAACAAAAAACATGAATTGCATGAGAGTCCTGCTAATAAGTCTAGGAATATCCAGCAGTCTAGGGCAAGAGCCCATGTGAACTGCCTGGGGACAGCAAAACAGCTGTCAGCAGACACCATCATGTGCATGAGGACAAGGAGGCAGGGCTGTAGAACGGCAGGTGTTGGTGGAGAGCACAGGTCTGGATGATACTTCTGTGGAGACCAGGGTGTGCTGGAAAGGATGGATGAAAGATAGGCTGTGGACAAGGACTGGGAAATGAACTGGTTCCTCATTCACCTCGCCCATGTCATTTGTAGTTCCAGCGCTGTTAGTGTCTCTCTGTATGGTTGCTGAGACAAATGTTATGACCAAGAGCCACAGCATGACCCAAGGGCTGACCTACTTATATAAATGGTTAGTTGCTTTATCCCTGAAGTTGTGGTGGTTGGGACCCAGAGGTCCTCCACTGCATTGTACAGAGTGTCTCACAGCCATCCAAGGGTGTGCTTTCAGAGAGCCAGCCAACTGCGGTGGCTCTTGGGGGAAAGCTTGGTGCCTACATCTGCTCTGGTTTTCACCTTGATAGAGCTCACTGAGTGGGAATCAGCCAGGGCATGTGGATGGCTCATACCCTTAAAGGTGAGAAAACCCTTGGAGAAAAATGCAAATATTTTCACACCGTTGAAAGCAAAAAGAAAAACCATCTACTTCCCAGAAGTAATCACTCAGATGGCACTGGGCTGGTGGATCCACGATAGTCCCAAGAGCTGTTTAGAAGCACTGGCTGTGGTTGCTCAGCATATCATAACTCTCCAGTTGTAGCTACAAGCTTTTGCTCAGCTTCTGTTTCATGTCACACTATTGGTCCCCCAAAAATATCTGCTCTGAGCTTGGGTCCCTGCTGATGAGATCTTCATGTACCCTACCTCTGAGAAACACCTTCCACAGCCACAGAATCAGCTTTGTGGTCACCAGGGGCAGGGACTGGTGCCCTTTGTCTTGGCACCAGTGCTCTAAGGGCTTTTCCCCCTATTTTTACTGGCTGCTTCTCCTGCTCCTACAAAGGGTCTTCAGATCCCTGACCCAGAAAGAGGAGCAACAAGAGAGGGGGAAATAAAGACAGAAATGCAGCAAGAAGACCCAGGAAAAACTGAGCTGAAGAATTAGTTGGAATTTGGGAATGCAGATCTTGCATTTGTGACAAGCCAGGAGAGACTGTGGAGGAAGAAGACTTTGGGGAATGTTTAAAGCACAGAGATGGAGGTGATGGAGAGCAGAAATATCCCACTGTCTAGCTGGACACACAGCTCCCTCTTCATCTTGCAGATGTTGGGGGGGGGAAGCAGGCTCAGTACCAGCTCTGCTCTTACCAGAATGTGAGATATTCTACCTTTTGTATCCTTAATGGAAAATCCATGATCTCCTGAGATGTGCACCTGCCCAGGAAAGGTGTTCCTGAACCTCGGTCCTGCCAGCGCCCTGGACTCGCCGCTTGCGAGTTCATCACACTGCTCCTGGAGTGGGTACAGCACAGACACCCAGGATACTCCTTCAGGACTTCAGCACCCAGACTTTACTATGTTCAGTTTCAGCTTTTCACCTTGTGAGCTTTGCTCCAAACTTCAGCACTGCACAGCACAGACTCCTCCTTTATTGGGTGCTTGCAGCAAAGTGAGAATGACATGCTTTAAGAACCCTGAGCACCTGAGCAGGAGGGCACACCTTTAAGTTCCTTCTGCCATTCTCTGCAGCCTATGTGGTCCAGGAAGCTCTTGCCTGGGCTCTTTCCATGTTCATCCATTCAGGCTCTGGGTGGATTCATGCCATCCCTCTGATCTGGAAATGTTTCCAGAAGCTCTGTGTCTTCACACCTCTGAGTCTGATGGCAAAAGCCTTACCATGGATCACACTGCTGACAGGCTGTCTGCTGATCTATCTCCTGGAGATGCACCCTCTGGGAGATAAGGACTCTGCCACAGATTCTATGTCCTGACTAGTGTCACAGGACCTGGCACTTTGCAAGAGGGGAAAAAAAAAAAAGTGTGTTCTGCCGTGGTGAGTACAGTTTGTGTTGTTCCAAGGACACAAAGAAGAAACAAAGAGTGCAGGCAGGGAGGGGGTGAACAGTTCCTTATGGAGATCTTCTCTGTCATGCACCCTTTCACATGGAAGGAGCTGATCTAAGTGGAGGCTTCTGTGATCCTGCCAAGGCTTCTGACCGGGCTCCTGCCCTTGGTGCCATGTTCTTGCTTGCCTCTGTGACAGTGCTGACTGAGCTAATTGAGGGAAAATAACCTTGCAAAAAGTGCTTTGTGTTTGGCCAAATCAGCCTGGTGCAATGGCTGCTTGCATGGTCAGAATCAGTGCCTGGGTGCAAGGGAAGAGGCTGGGGAAGGGTGAGTCTTGCCTTCTCAAAATTAAAGGAGTTTAAATTGCTAGAGGACTGAGTGCCTGGGGTCGAGGGGAAAGGGGAAACAATTAGTCCACAAATCTAGATTCTGTTAACAGCAATGCACCTAGTTCCTGACCTGAACCCAGCTTCCACTGCCTGTGAGCTGATGTAGCTTCACCTTCCAAATGACACTGCACCTCTCCTGAAGGTAAATCTCTCTGCTATTTGTTGCTTGGGTTACTAGTAAAGGTCAGGGCCCCAGGGAAGCTCAGTGCAAGCTTAGGCCAGGTCCAGAGGCACTGTTTGACTAGGATGCATCAGGAACTGTTTGTCCTGACAGTGCAAGTGGGCAGATCTAGGATCAGGCTCTGCTGATTCTGCTCTGTGGAACAGGAGGGAAGGAAGCAGTTTCTGTAAATTTAGTAAGAAAGTCCTTAAATCTAATTGCTGGAAGTGGTTAGGGAAGCTGACAACCTATAATCAGCATCATGGCTTTTTTTCTGGCTCATCAGCAATGCCAGAGCTCCTTGGATGTGCTCAGTGAATCTCTGGTGCAAAATGACTGCAAACTTCACCTGTTCAGGTACCAATCCCACCTGCAAGAAGCAACAGAATGCAGCCCAAACACAAATGGGGAGTGTGTTAAGACCTCCTGCTGGAGAGTAGCCAGAAATATCTCTTTAGATGGGGTGTCCAGGTTAGAAAACCGATGATAAAACATTTTCAGAGGCTAAATTAGCCACAAACAAGCATAGCAAATGGGCAAGTCAGGGCTAAATGCAGGTTAAAATTACAGTGGCCCTTCTGAGAGATGAGCTTTGATAATGACAGTGCTGTGGGCTCATGCTAATTGGGAACAAGGAGGAGTGACAAACCTCTGAACAACGTGAGAAGTGGTAGCTGTTGCAGGAGGAAATGTCTCAGGGAGACCAATGGGCCACAAGGTTCATTAGTTCTCCAAAAAGATTCATGATATGTATTGTCTCCAGAAGATTTCAGAGAATTTCACTGTTGTAAAGGTTGGGAGCATCTGTTGTTCCACTGGCATGATCAATGGGAGAAATGTTACCTGACACTGGCTGACTACTTTCAGAAAGGGTCTTCTCTGTATTAATGTTAATTCATGTACTAATAAACAATGTCCTTGTAAATTCTCAGAAATTTCATTTCTGCACCTAGAAAATAGTTACTTGGAGAATTACAGAATATTCTATTCTTCATATGTCACCCAGAGTTAAATGCCTTGGGAGGGGGGGTCTGCATTTCAGCCTTGATGACTGAATCACCAGGACACAACCACTTTGTGATCAGGCAGAACATAGTTGGGTGACATCACATGACTTAATGTGACATAATGTAGCACAGCATGACATCTAAACTTTTTATCATGTGGGTTTTTAATGCACTTAACAGAAATCAGGGCACATGTTGGACCTCATCTGCACAGCCAGGGGCTAGCTGTCAGTGGGACTGATCAAGCAAAGGCCTTGTTCACATCTCTGGGGAGCAAAGTCATGCACTGTGTTGGTATTGTTGAAAGGAGTTTCCTTCCAGAACGCAACAGCTTTCAACTTCAGTATATTGTGGACTCCTAATTCCCTCTGGCTCGCTTAAAAATCCTGGCCTTAAATCCTTCATTGCAAATCATCTGAAGTAATTTCATTTACCACTGCTCAGAAGTAGACCAGAAATAGACACTTGTTCATCAGCTCAAGTCAAAAAAAGGCAGAAGTACTTTGGGCAAGCTGAGGCACTGGTGGGGTGCAGGGAAATGGACTTTTTCACAGTGCAACCAGTGACCCCTTGAATTGTCAAAAATGCTCAGCACTGCTCAGGGTAGGGGCAGGCCCCTCCTTTACCAGCCAGAATTCTGAATAATTCTGAATCCCTCTTTCATGAGCAATCTGACTTGTCCAGAATGGGAGTTGCTTGACACCCTCCAACCCTCTGTTTCTGTTCTTCAGCAGATGATTGCATCCTGGTTTTGAGGGGAAACCCTGAACAGGCAGGATCCCCTGAAGCCCTGTGAGGGCTTCTCTGCTAAAGCTGTGGGACAGTGCGTTTGGCCATTGCTGCACATGAATCAGAAATCTCCACCATTCCAGACACATGGTGTTTGATGCTCTGGGCCCATGCCCCCGTGATCCTGTAAAGTTCAATCCACAGTTATGCTCTCCAGTGGCTGTCAGTGATGAAATTCACTGAGTGAGTGAGTGCTATTTCATTTCCCAACATTCAGATCAACTGGGATTATATAAATTCCTCTAGGTTTCCCTTTTATCACCCTGGAAAGTCACTTGCAGTAATTTGAATCATGAAATGTGATGGCAATGCAGTGGTCTAAGATCTGTGGGGCCAAGGGTCCAATTTCTTTTCTCCTTTGCAGTGACTGGTATCTTACATGCCCTGAGCAGGACAAAGAGCAGAAGTCCAGCTCCCTCCTGTGCTGCAGGTTAGGCAGGTTGGGTGGCTGTGGGGGGCATGTGGGGGGCACGAGCCTCCATGGTCTGCTTTGGTGAAATCTCTGATATGGGCTTTAACTCAATGCAGTTCAACTGAAGGGCAGCTGTTCCCAGCTCCAGGTAAACACTGGGAAGATCTCCAAGTGGAAATTATGGCTCAAACAGACTGCTGTGAAGAAAAAGTTTTAGTTGTTTAGGGGCAGGATCCCATTAAGATGGAATTTGAAGTGTTTTATTCTGAAACTTGTAACAAACACAGACAAATGTGGTAATTGCCATTGATGGGAATGAAAACCCTTGGGACTGCCTGGGCTGAAGAGTGAGCTTGTATACAGACAGTAAACCAGGTGAGGACTCACACATCCAGATCCTCCCNTGGGATTGTTCAGCCTGGAGAAGAGAAGGCTTCGGGGGACCAACTAGTGACCTTCCAGTACCAAGGGAAGTTACAAGAAGGCTGCAGAGGCCTGTTTGCAAAGGCCTGGAGTGAAAGGACAAGGGGCAATGGTTTTAAATTGGAGAGAAGTAGATTTAAACTGGACATTAGAAAGAAGTTCCTCACCACAGGTTGCCCAGGGAGGTGGTCGAGTTCACATCCCTGGACGCATTGCAGGTGAGGCTCAACAGGACTCTGGGCAACCTGATCTAGTTGGGGATGCCCCCACTGCAGGGGGGGGTTGGAGTAGATGAGCTCCAGAGGTCCCTTCCAACCCAAACCATTCTATGATTCTGTGATTCTAAGACCAGGGGGGTCCTTGTCTTTGCTCTGAGGAGAGCTGGATGGCACCTTGCTTAGCAAGCATCCTGCAGTTGTGAATACAAAGCTAACACCCCTTTAACAAGCTAACAAGCTGAGGTCTGGGACTGAGCCACAGGGAAGTATTTTAACACTTGAGCATGAGGGATCATGAGTGGGAGGAGGTGCTGTGGTGGAGAGACCTGAGCCTTCTCAGTGATCACAGGCTGCAGGGCACAGCATGGGGGTTACTGGGAACGTGGCAAGGCAGGATAAAGAGGAAGCCCTTGGGAGCTGGATGGGAGTCTGGGCAGGTGTGGCAGAAACCTCCATCCCATGGATGGTGACACAGTAAAGTGGCCTCTGGAGTGGTCCAAGATGTCCTAGCAACAGTTGGGATCAGTGGCTAAGATGGGGCTCTCCTGTGAGATGTGTTTTGCTGGAGCATGCAGCATGTGGAGCTGGCCTGGGGTGGTTCTCTGAGGAGGGAGGTGTGTGCCTCTGTATGCTTTGTTATAAGCTCTGGTGAGAAATTTTCAGTCTGGCCTTGCTTCAGCGATGTCCCTGCAGCCTGATCCCAGGTGTAGGTCTTCAGTGAGGCAGGGAGACTGCTCAAGTCACACAAGGTGTGAGGCTCCCATCTGTGCCACTGTCCCAGAATTGCAGCTCTGGAGGTGGCTGTGGGCTGAGCTGCATTTGGCTGGTGTGTCAGTGGAGAGGAGATGCAGAAGAGCACTGGGGCACTTGAAGCCTGTTCTGTTATCAGGGTCCAGCCAGAGAAAGGAGGCTGGGAGGGTTACCATCCTGGGAGCCCTCTCCCTGTCTTTGCACATGCATCACTGTCTACCCAAGGCAGTGAAAGCAGAGAAGCAAACCTTGATGCCCCTGCACCTATATAGCCCAAACAAATGGTAATTGGGGGTATGCATGGAGGCCAAGCAGGAAAGAAGAGCCTTGTTTACAGGATGGAACTGATACATTCTTCCTTATTTTTTCTGCACCCAGCTGTCAGGGCAGAGATGCCTTTTCAAAGTCAGTGTCAGATCGCATTTCTCTCCAAGCTTCAGAGGAACCAATGGATACCACCTGCTAGGGGCAGATATCCACCCATCCCTGGGACAACTGGTTGTTTGATGTTTAAAGATGATCTGTGTGCTGTACCCCAGGCATGTCTACACTCTGTCTTGCAGTGCATGGCTGTGTGATGCCTTAAGGACTGGACTTGTGCTCGGACAGATGTGGCCCAGGGCTGAATGACTCCCTGGATGACTGTACTGGGACATTAAGCCAAAATGAAAAGGATCTGTCCTTGAGGCACAGTGGATGGCTTAAACAATGCCCTCCTGTGACCATCAGATTTAGGGCCTGCCATGGACTGATTTGGGCAAGAAAGTGCCAGGGAAGTGATGTGGTTTGATTACCATCAAACCAGATTGAATTGATTACCATCACTGTGATTGATTACCATCATTGTTTCTTCGGTAAGACAATGAGGATGCTTCTTTTGAAAAGCACATCAAATCAGTGATGGTATCAGACAACATCCCCTCCTTGATGTTACCAGATGATCAAGACTGACAGTAAAGGCCAAGATTTCATAAAAGGTCTCATAGGTCACTGTGTCATCTCCAAATAGCAGCCACCCTCCCCTTCAAGTTAATGCAGTTCCCATGACATGTTTCAAGAAGACCCACAAGACTCATGCAGAGAGCCTCATACCCAGCTGTTCTGGTTTGGGTTAAAACAGAACAATTCTATGCAATGATTTTACTTTTCAGCTAAAGCTCCCCTAATTAGCTGCACTCTGACGCTAACAGCATGTTTTCACTGACTGAGCCTGCTTCTAGCAGTGATAAGACATGATGTTTTGGATTTACTGCTGAGAATTGGTATGCAAACCAAGGTCACTGCTAACTTGTGCACCACGATAGGAGTGCAGAGTAAACCTGCACATTAGGGAGGAGCAGGCAGTTCAGGTGACCCTGAAATGACCAACTAGCTATTCCATTCCATACACATCATATTCAGTATGAAGAAGAGGGTCAGTTCCTTCTTCTTCCCTTCTCTTCCTTCTTCAATGGCCAGCATCTGAGGAGGACTCTGTCTGCCATCCCTTCAGTCCTGACCTGAGAGTCTCAGAATTCATCTCCCCCCGACTCTGGCTACAGCCTTCTGCTGGATGTGCACAGTATCACTGGTGATGGAGTTGAAAAGAAGGGGGTTTGGCTTTGGTATTGGTTTTGTATATACTTGTATATAGTTATGATTATGACTGTTGTTGTTATTATTATTATTAAAGTAGTTTTCATTTTTTTCCAATCCACAAGTCCCCTTGGTCTTTATTATTCCCTTTCCCTTCCTGGGGTGGGGGGGGAGAGGGTAACAGAGAGTGTCTGTCACTGTCATTGCATTAGGGGTCTCCCAGCCCCTAACCCACAACACCAGGTTAACACTTTCCCAAAGCAGTAAATTACTGTTCCCATTTTTAAGAGATAGAGAAACTGAGACATGCAGAGGGCCTGGAGTTTGTCCTGCTACCATCCCAGTGCTCAGCCTGGACCATGCTGCTTTGTAGAGCTTCTGCACACATCCACCATGTTTGCCACCCAGTGTGATGGGACAGAGGCTGTTGTGTTCCCACCTACGCACACATACCCAGTGGTGGGGATTCATCTCTGTCATCTCAGAGAGACTGGATCCCTTGTGTGGTTTGGAAAGTGGTTTCAGATAAAAGGCTCTTGGCTGCAGAGGAGTATTCTAGATCTTCCTGGGGCAGCCCTATGCAGCTGGAGCTGATGCTAAGGGGGTGATGCAGGTTGGCATTGGTGTGCTTGCCTGAGCAAAAGCAGGGCAGAAGGAGAAGCAGCCAGGAGTCAGTTGGATTTATCTTGTCTGTTTCCAAGTAGGGTGGAGTGCATCAGGGAGCGGTCACATTTCCTCTGTGCTGGGCGTATTCTTTTTCCCTTACAGAAATGGAGATATAGTTGTCACTACAGCCCTGGTATTGTGATGTGTGGGCTTCAGGGATGCTGTGGGGCCCAGAACCACAGAGGACTAAGCTCTGTGAGATAAATGAGCACCACTAGTCCTTTCTCTCTTTCAATGCCATCTTAAGAAATGTGGCAGCTCTGTTAGAATGAGGAGCTGCAGGGCTGCCCCAGGGTGCTCCTAGGGCAGTCTGTGAAGGAGTCACTGTGACACAGTCTTGGTGATGGGCTCACACTGCCAGGCTGGAGGCATGTGTGCTCCAAGCAACATGAGCAGTCTCAGGAATGTTATTCCATATTTGCAATTTTGGTTATTTTACTGCTGTTTCCCTTGAGCCAGTTGGTGCTTGTGCATTAGATGGAATAAGACAGAAGGAGATTTCCAAGACCTCTACATGCAGGACTGGTTTAATCCATGGGAAAAGACTGCAGGAAGAATCTCCAGATGATTTTTGACACCCAGTGCCAGGGCATTCAGAGGCTAGAGGCTGTCCTGGGAAGCCAAGCAAGGCAACTGTTGGTCCCTGCTTTCCAAGGTTGGGTTCAGCTCATTGCTCCTTACCATCGTAGGGTAGTCAGAGCTCCTGCACACTCATCCCATGGGTGCGTTCCTGCCATGGCAGCTCAACTCCCAGGGAAAGCAGGGAGTGGCTCTATGTGAGGCAGCTTTCCTGTCTGTGTCCAGGGACAGCAGGACAGGGTGCACTCGTACAGATCACATCTGGTTCTGGGAATCACTCCTGTCCAGTTGGACCTGTCCCTTTGGCAATCATGGGGGGAGGATCTTCAGGGGAATATGGGTGATCCTACAAAAAGTGTCATGGGCTCTTGTTCCTGGGTCACGTAACAGTAATTTGGCTGAAGGAAGCAGCTACCTCCCACACAACATAGATAACAGACATCCAGTACTCAGAGGGGTGTTTGAAGTCCCAATTCAGGCCCCGCTCTTCAGGTCCAGATTCCTGAAAGAGCAGAAACAAGAATGATCGCTTCTCAACCATGCTCTGCTATTGCTCACCTCCAGGCCTGGAGCCACGCTGCTCCAATGGGAGCACAAACCCAACATGGCAACTTATACCCTCCACCCAAGCATGAGCAGGATCACACCACAGAGAACTGGAAGGAAGCAGAGAAATGCAGCAAAGGGAGCAAGGTTGGGGCATTTCATGACATGACTCAGTTTCCTATGGAAGTCATGGTTCTGTCCTTGATGCACTGCACCCATGCACACCACTGTGAAACTGTGGGCACTGGCTGAAGCATGCAGGGTGTGACTCTGAGAGCAATCAGCTACATCCACATATTTTTGCATAAGATCAAATCTTTTTTGCAATGCCTTTAGAAGAAGCTCTGCTGAAGCAGTGCCTGGTGTCTCTGAAGGTCACAGCTTCCCCATACATTACTAGCCCCAAAGCCTCAACCTGCAACTTTGTTCCCCTTCACATCTGAAGGAAATTCTTATTCTGTTAAATGACTTGAGGCCATTACTGGGACATGCTGTTGTAAGTAGGAAGTGAAGTTGGTCAGGAACACCTGGCTTCTCCTCCCAGCTCTCTCTCTAGGTGCCCATAAATGAGTGGTAGATCTTTGATGTCATGAGCTGGTCTGGAACACACAGGGTGGTTCTGCCATTGCTAGAGTGTGATTTCATGTCTGAGCTATGGAAACACGGGAAATTAGCAAAGTATTTCAGCTGTAAATATACAGTGGAAACCAAACAAACCTATCATTAAATGTTAGGAGCTGTAATTAATGCTGCCTATATGAGTATCTCAGCTTCTTGTGGAATCCAGGCATTCTCTGCCTCTCCCTGTTTCCACGGGGTGTGCAGAGAGAACTGCAGTGGGTGTGCAGAGAGCTACTCAGGCATGCGCAGCAAAGAGATAAGCAATAAACCACCTGTGGGTATATTTGTTCTCATGACATTTCTGGGCCTTATCTGCTCCTACTAAGCCATGGGTAGGTGTCAAGAGCACCTATCTCTGAAAGGCAGATGCACCAGGATGTACAGCTGTGATGGGTAAAAGGCATCTAGGGGAGTCAAGTGATGTCCTCCTCTCAGGTGCTGTGTGAGGGGATCTCTTCCAGGGGAACACACTCTGGAAAACAGCTACAGGATACCATCAGTATCAGCTTTGATGCATCTGTGTTACTTTGCAGTTGAGCTGTGAAGTTCTGGGAAAGGTATTAGCTCTGAACAGGTGCTAAGGACTGGATGAGATTTTAGCTTAGTCTCTTGGAAATCAACATTAACCCAGGCTGTAAAGCTGTATTTATGGATGTGGGTAAATAGAACCATCTCCATCTGGGAAAACAAGGTCTGCAAAAGGAAGGTGACTGGCTCATTCTCACCCAACAAGTTGAGGATGGCACCTTCTCCACCCTCTGGAGGACCCAAGCATTCTGGTTACCTGTTCTGCACCTCAATCACAGGATGCTCTGAGGTCTCACATAGTTCAGGGACTGTGAGAGACAGACAGAAAACACAGAAACTAAGACAGAAGCCTGATCTCAAAGAGAAGAATAAGCTTTAAGTTTTTCTAGGAGGTGCCTGGAGTTACAACCAGTCCAACGGAAGTTCCTTGTACTATTTATGCAGGTTGACTTCTGGAGGCATGTTAACTCCTGCATGGAAGTCCATGTTCCTTGTCTTCACTGTTGGTGTTCACCAGCAGTGTGCTCGCCTGAACCCAGCATGCCTGTACTTTTCCCTCTCCTGTTTAGAAGGAAATGGGCCATGGAATGCAGATTTCAACCTCAAGGTAGTGAATGGGACTTTTTTTTTGACAGAGGCTTTTTTTCAGACAAGATTGTGATTCCTGGAGCAAGATAGGTCTGTCTCAAGTGACACAAGGATTGCCTCTGCTAAGTGACTCATCCTGTTGTACTTAGTCTGTACCTGTGCACTCTCCCAACTCAAGTCCTGCAGATGCCTTTCAGATGGGTTTCTTTGAAACTCACAGATCTCCTTCTACCCATTTCCAAAACAAAAGGAGAAACTTGCTCCTTCAACAGTAACCAAAACCACCTTGTGCACTGCCAAGAAATTCTCCAGCATCCAGTCTTGAAAGGGTCTCTTTTCCTTGCCTGTTTTCTGTCTTCTTGGCTCTGTTTCCCAGAAGCTTTGTTTCAGGGCTGCTGTGTGTACAAAACTAGCCCTTGAGAGCATGTGTGTTTGGATGCACTTTAAGCAGACCTGCTGGCATCCCTACAGCTGGTCCTGGGCTGCAAAGTGAAGCCTACCAGCTATTCTGTCACAGCAGGACTTTGGTCCGTGTGCACCTTGGAGTACAATAGGGATTTTTTCCACTTCCTGCTGTTCTGATGAAATGAAGTTTCTCTTGGGATCATTCATCAGTTTGATCAGAGCAGGGGTGTTAACTACTCTGTCTTAAGAAATTTTTTCTCTCACTCAGGTAAGTGAATGCTTTGCCAAAGATCCATGGGAGCAAGGTTTACAAAAAAATCATTTCGTCTACTTCATCTCCTTGGTTATGAGGAGCAGCTTTCCTGTGATATCCTGCCCTTTCCTCCCAGTGACTTTTGGTCTCTTTCTATTTTTCCTGCCCTTCCTGCAACATTAACCCAGAGACTCCCTGTCCCTGTCCAGTCTGCAGACAGAGCAGAAGCATTCAGTTCTTCACAGTATCACAGTATCACAGTATGT
>VWZO01021985.1:41680-62013 GCA_013396975.1 Bucco capensis | reverse complement strand
AAGGCAGGCAGGGCTGGGACAGAGCCCAGAGCCTTCCCCCAGCACACCAAAGGCAGGCAGGGCTGGGACAGAGCCCAGAGCCTTCCCCCAGCACACCAAAGGCAGGCAGGGCTGGGACAGAGCCCAGAGCCTTCCCCCAGCACACCAAAGGCAGGCAGAGCTGGGACAGAGCCCAGAGCCTTCCCCCAGCACACCAAAGGCAGGCAGAGCTGGGACAGAGCCCAGAGCCTTCCCCCAGCACACCAAAGGCAGGCAGAGCTGCTGGCATCTCCTGAGCTTTTAGTCCAAGAATCTTCTCTTCTGGGCTGTCAGCAAATGTGACACCCAGACAGAAACCAGCAAAGACTGCTCCTGACAGCTCCCATTAGAGGAGAGATGAGGGAAAATGGCTTGAAATACAATAAGGAATGAGGTGACAGAAGGGAATTCAGCTGATAGAAAGGAGTTTAAAGTGGGATGTCTGAGAGCTTCATTAATCATCATCTGCAAATAGGGATAAAGCTCTCCTTTGGTTCACAGCACTCTCTGGTTTCCACTTATGCCTGAAGATTGCCATGCACCAGGAGATGAACTTGGCCAGACCATGAGGGAAGAGCCTTGCTCCAAGCCCAGCTCCCCTGCTCCTCTAATTGCTGTTCCCACAGGAAGCCTCTCACCGGTGACAGAACTCACACTAAGTGCCTTCTCTTGTCTGATATTGCTCCTCATTTTTCTTCCTTGTCTGCTCCCAACATCTGTTGAACAAAGCTGACAAGCCCAGGAGATGCTCTGCTGTTGTTCCAGCATGCACCAGCAATCCAGAGGCTCCAGAGGGTACAGCCAAACCCCACTCCTGTGCAGAAGGGAGGGAGTCCAACAGCAAGCAGCTTTGCTGTCTGCCTGCAAGATGACAGCTCCAGAGCAGCAGGGTGAGCTCTGTTACCCACCTGAGGAGTACACTTTGTACTCTTCCCTTTGCCTGCTGCTCATTTACAGCCAAACCACATTATCCTGTGGCATCACTCAGTTGTCATCTCAGCTAGCACCAGCCCAGCTCTGCCCCACCAGCAGATTCACCTGGACAATGTTCCTGAGGCTCCTTCCTTTGGCTGTGACCTGTCCCCATGCACTCTGTTCCTCTGGCTGTGGCCTGTCCCCATGCACTCTGTTCCTCTGGCTGTAAACTGTCCCCATGCACTCTGTTCCTCTGGTTGTGACCTGTCCCCTGTTCCTCTGGCTGTGACCAGACCTGTCCCCATGGACTCTGTGCTGAGAGCAAGGAGTGAGCTGGATTGCTCTGCACCCCAGTAACTCATCTCCAGCTCCCAACCCAGCCACTTGACCAAGGGATGCAACTGCTCCACGCTTCTCCTTGCACCTCAGCTGCATCCCAGAACACAACCCCAGCCCAGAGAGGCAATGCATCTAGCAGTTTATGTCCTTTTTTAGGTGAAGGTGCTCAGCCTGGCAGCAGGACAAGCTTCATTCCCTCAGGTAGTGCTTGCAGACAAGCTCCTGGCTTTATCCTGACTGAAAGGCACCAGGAGCTGAGCTCATCTCCCCACTGCAGCCCCAGGCAACTCCTTGCCTGAGTTCCAGACCAGGCTCTGACCCAAAGCAAGCTGCACAGAGCAAAAAAAAAAAAAAGAGATCTTTTTGCCATGTTTTGAGTGTTTTCACTGTTACCACAAGGTGCCCTTTTCCCTCTCCCATCTGAGAAGTTGTTCCCATTCCCTCCAGAGGCAAGTCATTAATCCAGGTGTCCACAGCCTCAGTCTGTGCTGTGCTGATATGCTCTGGGTGTCAGTCCAAGGCTCTCCCAGCTTCCAGCACAACCCCCACCAGAGCCTGGAGCCAATGCCCATGGAGGAAAATAATGATCCCACGAGGGATTCCATGAATTGGCCAGGGAAGTGAATCTCTGGGCTTGTGGGGATAGTTCAAGCTAGCACATGTTGTGATGCACTTTGGGCTCCAGTGGGCACTGACCTCCCTGCTCCCTTCCCCACCAGGGCAAGACAGAGCTGTCATGCACCTGCTTAGTGATGCCATGCACGTGGATGGGACACAGACCCTGGGGCCCAGGAGGAACACAGCTGAGAGCTGCAGAAGCACAAAGGCACAGGAGAAGGTTGATGCAGAGCTGGGATTCTCCAGATCCCACCCAAAGCAGAGAGGATTGTCTGAAACCCATCAAAGGAAGAAGAGTCCTTGAATCCTCTGGGATCAGTACAGTTCTTGGAGCAGGCAATGCGCTGGAAAATGCTGCCAGGGGAGGATGGGAAGCTGGAGGATGGCAAAGGAATGTGGTGAGTTCATGGCCTGCAGGTCTGTAACCACATCCTCAAAGCAGCAGGCAGGGCTGGACCTTTGAAGCCTTGAGGATAAAGGAATTAAACTGACTTTCTGCCTCATCTACTTCTGTCCCATGGTCTGTGGTGTCCTCTTGCTCCACTTTCCATGAAGGAGAGCTGAGGAAGAGCTGGTGGCCCTGTGCCATGCCAGGGGATGTCAGATGATGCCCAGAGGTCCCTGCCAGCCCCTGAGCTCCTGTGTGCCAGAAGCCAGCAGGTTCCTGCTCACACAGCTCCAAAGACACCTAGGCCTGCTGAAAGCAAGCTTGCTTCTGGCTGGGCAACCTTGAAAGCCCAAACATCCCCTGAGAGAGGGATGGACACTCCTAGCTAATTGTTCCTTGGGGTATATTCTTAACCCTTTGCTTGCTATTCCTGCAGCTCCTCTGCTCTGTCCCCATCCTGAGAGCTCTCTGCCCCACAGGATGCAATTCCCTCCGTGCAGGGAAGCAGCTCAGCCTCTCCTGCCCCAGAGCAGCTCCCTGCTCCTGCCCCATGCCTTGGCAAGTTGCTTTCCATGGGGTGAGTCATTCCCTGCCACCAGAGCTGTGGGATGCTCTGCTCTTGTGTCATGCTTGGAAGAACCACAATCTCTTCTCTAATTACAGAAACTATAATGCTTTAGTGCTGCTGTGGGTGTAATCTCTTAATTAAGATGTATTTTAAAGGGTGCTTAATGCTGAGGACAAAAAAGCATTGAAACTTAGTGCACTAACTCCATAACAGCATAACCTACTTTTCTTGCCACTAAGCAAGCAGGGAATGATTAGACATCAATGCATCACTTGCTAATGAGTGGTAATGCTGTATTAATTTACCTGCTAGCTGATTAGATAGGAGGGATTTACAAAACATGTTAGAGAGGCTGCTTCCAGAAAACTGGTTCAACATCAGGAAAAAAAAAGAGAAAGCCTCACATTTTTCCCCCTCTGTGGTGCATCTGGAATAATTAATTAGTTAGCATTTGAATAAAACTCCTAAAATATTAGATCTCAGCTGACAAATTATATCATTAGCAATAGCAGTGGAGCTGCCAGCTGGAGAGCCTGGCTCTGCCTGCCTTGCCTGGCCATAGGAGTTGCCATGCTGTGTTTCACAGCCTCCTCCTGCAGCTCAGACCTTGCCCAGGATCCCTTCCAGCTGGGATTGGCATCTCCACAAGGGCCAGGACTCTGCACACTCACACCAAAGACATTTCTCCTGCTGGCTTCCAGTGTGTGCCCATTGCCCCTTGGCCTGGCCCCAGCCTCTTGCCCAGCACTGAGCAGATCCAAGGTGAGGAAATGCATTGTAAGGAAGCAGTTGCCTTTGTGTGCACTGAGGTGCTTCCCTGAGCCTCCTCCTCTTTCCTCCCCTCCAAAGCCAGAGCTAGCTGCTCATTCCCACTGCCATTCCCTAGCCTTCTCCATAGCAGGAAGGAGAAGAGAGGAGCTGACAGTGCCTGGATTATTTATAAGGATTAACTCCCCTGGGGCTCCTCGTGATGCAGCAAACACTTGTTCTGCTGCTAGCCCATCCCAGAGAAAGCCACTGTGTGCTGAGGCACTGATCAGTCATCCACACAGCAAGGTCCTTCCCCCAAAACCCTCAGTGTAGCAGCAGGGAGCTGGCTCCTGGCTTGCTTCCCTTCCCCTATGGCTCCCATGTCCCTTGCAGGCTCTAACAGCCAAGGTGAGAGATGCTGCTCAGCAGCTCTGGGCTCTCTGCATGCAGAGCCCCTCAGGGTGGGCTCACCCACACAGGGATCTGTGGCTACTAAACCGAGTTGATCACTATAATGCTTCCAAAGCCAGAGCAGATGTTTCAGTTAACCACTGGAACCCTTCCAGAGGCAGAGGCAAGGTGAAGCCTCTCAGCTCAGGGAGCACTGGGCACCTTCTGCCAGCCCCAGATGAGGTGGAGAACCTGGTGGCTATTCCCTAGCTGTTCCAGGAATGCCTGGCTGCTGGTGCTCATCTCCTCTCTCCCTTGCCAGCCAAACCCTACAAGGATACAAACACTGAGAGCAGCCCCAGGACAGCAGCAAGTCAGCTCCACACTCCTGGGAAATGCTTTCCAGCTCATTCTGATGCAGCTCCAGAAACGAAGGCTTCTGGCTCCCAAATCTTTTAGAAGCCTCTCCAATTTATCAAGTTACTTTAAAAATTCATATTTGCCCTGCAGGAAGTTGTAGTGTTTTGTAGCTAACAGCCACACTTAAAAGAAACCAAGCTGCAATGTGGTTTTGCTTATAATATTAAGCCCTGAAAATCTTCCTGAGGACTTCCAGTGGTAAAGTGTTGGTGCTGGGAATGAGACCTGAGAGCCAGAGTCCATCCTGCAGCCCATGCCCTGCTCCCAGCAGTAATCCAACCCCTTCAGAGCATCACAGGATCAGGAAGGTTGGCAGAGATCTCTAAGTTCATCCAGTCCAGCCATCCCTACCACTGCCATGCCACTAATCCATGGCCCTAAGGAGAGCATCCATGTGTTCCTTAACTCCCTGCAGGGCTGGGGAATCCAGCAGCTCCCTGGGCAGCCTGGGCCAAGGCTGAACAACCCTTGCAGGCAAGAAATTCCTCCTTAGATCTAATCTAAAGCTCCCCTGCTGCAACTCGAAGCCATTTCCTCTCCTCCTCTCCCTGCTAACTCTGTGCAAGAAGCAGCTGAGCCCAGGAGCTGCAGGACCCAACCTTGCTGAGCTCCTGGCTGGAAAGATGTGAATAAGGGGGGGGGGGGGGGGGGTTGGGGGTTCTTGGGAGATCCTGGACTTTTTAAATAGGTTCTATCATGTCTGGGTTGATACTGGTGTTTTCCATGGGGATCTCTGCCATTTGCTAGGTAGGAAGGGATGGGAGTGAGGGAAGTCAGTACTCAGTGTTCAAGTTTCCCTTAGGTAAGTGAGTTGTAGGCACAAATATCACAAGGAGCAGTCAGGAAAATCAACCCCAAATGCTGTCAAAGAGAGGAGTAATTATGGCTTCTGCTAGTTAGTAATCCAGTGATGCATGAGCTGAGCTTCCCCCGAACACAAACACCTCCTGATGCCATTGAAGACGAATGCTAATGTGCCAAATTGCCAGACTACACTTAATTGCTCTTTTTTATCTTCATTAAGTGATAAGCAGCACCCACAGCAGTGGTTCTGGTCACCTTCAGCCACAGGAACACCTCCTGCTTCTCATGCTAGCTTGGTCCCCTCGGAGGGGGCTGCAGCCCCCATGTCCCTGAGAGCTGCAGCCTGCCCAGCTCTGGGCCAAGGCAACTCTGTCTGTGACAGCCCAGAACTGAGGTTTGCTCTCCCTCACCAGCCCCAGGACTCCTTTTCTTGCTCTCTTTGGGGTTTACAACAATATATTTGCCGAAGAAACAAAACCATCACCCAGCTGCTTCCCATTTCCATGGCAACATCCTGCTCTGGCTCCAGTGGATAAACACTTGGCAAAACCTTCTTACAGGAGGTTAGGTTCCTTGCAAAAATTACACAGTACCCCTCAGAAATAGCCCCATAATATTGATCATCTTGTCTCATGGCTTGGGTTTAGCTCTTGTGCTCCTCAGCTCCCTTCCTGTCACCTGTGGCTTTGCAGACAGCAAGGAGCTGCAGACACAGCTAAGCCATTGCTGTGCCAGCAGAGCAGCTGCAGGTTCATTGGGGAGCTCAGTGGCTTCCCCCAGGCCCACAGGAGAGCACAAGCTCTCCCCTACAAACATTTGCAGTCAGTGGGGGTGGACTCGTGTCCAGAGCTCCCAGCCCAGCCCTTCCTCTGCAAGCACACAAGTGTCCCTGCTCCTCTCCTGGGGCTCTGACCATGCTAGGACTGAGAGGGGAAAGGAAGGTTTCCACATCTCTTCCCCTGTCCACAGGCACTGGAAGCCCAGCCCAAAGCACTTGGCCTTGCTCATCCTTGGGGACTCTCCTTTGCTGGGATCTGCCTTCATTCCATTCCAGCTGCACTGAGTCAGCAGGAGCTGCTGGCAGGACCCTCCAGGCAGAGTTCAGATGACCAATTAGTCTCTCTCTGTACTTTTAAGCTGCTTTCCAGCTTGCAGAGGCTGAGTCAGTAACCTCCAAACCACAAAGCTTATCGTGGGATGCTTGGGACTGCATCCTGCAGCATCACTGCTGCTGCCTCATCCTCCCTGAGACCTCCCCAGCACACAGAACACATCCTGACCTGGGGGGAACTGCCCAGGTCCAGGCACACACAACCACCCCAGGATGCAAGACCAGTTGGAACCAAGGCTCCTGCTTCTTGCAGGTCCCTGCCAGATCAGCACTGCATGTGAAGCATCTCAGGGAGAACATGGGACATCTGGGAACCCAGAGGTGCAATCAGCTTGGGATGCCCTGTGGGATGCCCAAGAGCTCCCAGGCAACCCAGGGCTTCCCTCTGCACCAAGCAGAGCCAGAGCACATCACTCAGATCTGCAGACATCCAGGGAAGGGACCAGCCACATCCTCCCAGTAGCTAACACTTCTCAAAGCTCAGAGGTTCTGCCCTGTTCCTTGGTTTTTCTAGCCTCAGCTTAAAGCCCTTGGCTCTTTTTGTGCCTTGCTCTGAAGCTGAAGCCTTCCAGCACCTGCAGCCTCCTCCTTGCAGGTACTTAGCCTCCCAAATCAGGTTACAAGCTTGGTTTTGAGGAGATGAGCAGCCTGAGCTCCTCAGGTCCAGCACTGTAAGATATTCTCTCCAGTGCTTAATCTTCCTGTATTAATCTTCTCAGCTCAGTGACACGGCACAGAGAAAGGGAGAATAACAACCAGGAAAGAAGGAGGAAAATAAAGCAAGGCCCACTCCAGGAGCTAGAGGGATGTGCTCCCAGGGGAGGCAGTGGCCCAGGGTTTCAGGGAGGATGCTGAAGAGGTTGTGCAGCTAGGGAACAAAATCCCTGCAGAGCCCTTGGTGAGGTGCAGCTGCAGTGCCCTGGGCAGGGGAGCTGCCTCGTGCCAGCCTCTGCTCCATGCACATCCTGTGTGCTCCTCAGAGCAGCTGAGGCACGGAGCTGCAGCCAGGCTGATAAGGCAGCTCTGTCCTTTGAGCTGAGGATGTCGACACAGATTGGAACATGCTCCTACAAAAGCCCTGACAGAGGCACCTCAGGCAGCACAGGAGGAGGCAGATCCCTATCAGAGCTCTGGAGCAGGCACTGAGCTCATCAGGAGCATCCACCAGGCAAAGCCCATGGAGTAGCTGCCCCAGCATCACCCCAAGAGATCCTGACCACAGGAGCTCAGCATGCTGAGCTTCTCCTGCAGCACAAGGCTTGTGGCTGCCAGAGAATGTTGTTTTCTCTTGGAAATCCACTGTTTAGAGGAAAACAACTGGAACTTCTCTTGCCAAGTGCCCAGCCTGGGCAGCATCCTGCTCATGGATCCCAGGCAGGAGCTGGATTGGTTTTTTTCCCCTTGATTACTATATTGTAATTAATTCTCTGAAGAATCCTTGCTTAGGATCTTTATTAAATCCCATTAAGACTAATGAATTGTTGTTGTTTCCTAATTATATAGTTGTTTCTAGTTTAATGAACTGTATATTAATAGACTTACAGAGAGGACATTTTGCTTTTGGGATGGAAATACTTTAAGTAAGAGATATGTATTCCTGCTAACAGCATCACTTGTCACCTACAGCCTCTTTTAATGAATTTATTGGAAAATACTGTCCTTCTGAACACAGAACTTGCTTATTTTCTTAGCTAAAGAGGCAAACAAAAAGCCAAAAATGAAACATGTTCTATGTCAAACAGATTTTTTGCTCCTGGTAAGGCAATTTCTCATTGCAAAACAAGCTCTCCAGGCCTCTGCAGCTAGCTGGATAAAGGACAAAGTGATCAGGAAACCTTTTCCCTGGCTGTGTCCTGCCAGGAGTTGCTCCAGCAGAGAGCTTGGGGCACACAGAGCTCCAGCTGCCAGCATCCCTGCAGCTGCTCTGAGCCTGAGCAGCAAACTCAGGTTCTCTGCACATATCTCCCAAACTTTTCCAGAGGATATTTTGCAGGGTGAAACAGATCTCCTCCTAAAATAGGAGCTGCTTGAAAAGCAAGACTTGCCACTGCTTAAGGAGAGAGTCATCCTCTCGAATGCTAATGCAGATAATCTTCAGCTACTGCAGCCACACCACAGATTAATTTCCCTGCAGAGATTATGTTAATGTGCCCAGAGAGGAGCTGTGATGTGGAAGCAGATCAAAGATGCCTCCTTGCAGCCTCTGTCTCTGGCAGCAGTGCCTGGCTCAGAGCACAGGCTCCAGCAGCACTCATTAGGACAGCAAAGGCAGAAAGTTTAGGCTAGGAGGTTGTTGATCTTCAGCTGACATTTCACTGCCTCAAGCAATGAGTATTTGATGAGGAGTGACAACTCCTGCCAAGGACTTGGGGCTGTGCCCCCCTCACTTGGGCAGGAGAGCAGGCAGCAGCTCCTGCTTCCTTCACCCAGGGTGCCTGCCTGCAGCACTCCAGCTGAGTGCAAAGCCCAGCTCCTGCTCTGCATCTCTCCTTGTCACCTCGGAGGTGACACCCTGGGAAGGGGCAGGGCTCCTTCCCCTGCTGCTGCAGGGAGCAGAAGCTTTCAGCATCCTCCTGCCACCTCTAACCAGTGCTTGCCCCAAGAGCTGTGAGGTGTTGTTCAGACCTTCTAAGCTCTGACTAGGAGACACAACCCAACAGGGGAGGAAAGCCCTTCCCAAAGTCAGCCCCAGTGAATCAGAGCATGGCTCCAGCTGCCCTGCTCATTCCAGGGACACACTGATGGGATGTGCAGCCCAGACAGCCCTCACCCCAGCAAAGCAACCTCCTGGCTGGAGCCACAGCTCATTAGGCACCAAAGACAACATCTCAGCTTCACCTCTGCCCAGGGATGCTCTCCCAGGGCTGCTGCTGCTCTCCTGCCTTCCCCCACAGCCCTGGCCTTCTCTCCAGGACAGCAACAGCCCTGGCCATTAATGCATCTCTGGGGAGGGCACTGCACAGCTGTACTGCCAGGTAGAGTACTGAGGAGTGTCTGCTCCCTGCAGCATCACTGCTCATTCCCTGGGGATGGAGATGCTCCAGAGAGGGAAGGTGACAGGCAGCCCCTTCCCCACAGCCTGTCTCCCAGCCATTCCCCCTCCCACACAGCCAGCAGAAAGTCTCTTTCTCCTCCCTTTCCATAAGGGATCAATATGCTTAGCCTGAACAAGCACATTATGGATAGAAACATTAAGCTTTATAGGTAGACTATAGCTGAATGAATTAAGCTTGATAGTCTCCAGGGAGGCTGAGATCCAACCAGAGCCATACATCACCTCCTCTTGCACTCCAACCACCTCTTCCTCTCCCAACACAAACACAGAGATAGTTCCTCCCATGTCTGGAGCAGCCCAAAGGCTTCTCTTTGCTTTAACACCCAGTCCCTTGGCAGGGAAAGCAATGTCCTGCCCATAGCCTCCAGTCAGTTCTCCACAGGCTCCCCAGGGCAGCTCCCAGCACTCCCTCCTGACTCAAGCCATCTGCCTCCCTACCTCTGCTATCAAGCCAAGGAGCAGCCCAAGGTGCAGCACTCACCATTTAGGAGTGGAAAGAACTATTCCAGAAGCCTCTTGTTGTTGAGGGGTGGAAGTGCCTTCAGGAGCCCTCAGGAAGAGCCCAGCTACACTGCTCAGGAAGCTCAGCCATGGCTGCCAGCAAGGCCACAGGTGCCTTTTGGAAGGTGAGGAGCAGCTCCAGGTGAGCCTAGCCCAGCCCAGAGAGGCTGCAGGGTGACCTCTGCCCAAGTGCAGGTGGGGACAAGCTTCTGAGCAGGAGCTCTTGGGACAGGGCAAGGGCTGATGGTTGGAAACTAAAAGAGGAGAGATTTAGACTAGAGAGAAGGAAGAGATGTTTTCTGCTGAGGGTGGGGAGAGCGAGGCCCAAGTTGCCCAGAGAGGTGGGACATGTCCCACCCCTGGCACCATTGCAGCTCAGGCTGTGTGGGGCTGGCAGCAAGCTGCTCTAGCTGCAGGGGCTTGGACTGGATCATCTCCAGATGATCACCACGCTGGGATTCAGGGATTCTGTGACTCCCCTGTAGCTCCTGGCTCAGTGTCCCAGCCAGCTCCACTCCATCCAAGCATCCAAAGGCTCCTGGAGCCCTTGGCAGCCTGTGCAGCAGTGTCTCTGTGTGTCAGGTTGGGCTCTCCTGGTGACAGTGAAGAAGAGGAGCATCAGAGCTCTAGTTACTGCTTGAGAGGAGCCCATCAAGAGCATCTTGCTAAGAGCTTTCTCATTAGCAGTGGAGAGCTGGAGATTGTCTGATTCATCATCCCCTCTTGGAGAGCTTGCAGAGTATGGAAACAGCACAAACACAATTCCAGCAGCAAGGAAACACCATGGCTTTGAACATTAGCTGTGCTGGGCAGCAATCATCATCTCCATTTATTGTATTTAATCCTTTAAGTGCACAAATGTGCAATGGTTCTGTAAGCACCTCGAGGATAAATGAGGTTAAAGCATTCATGGGCAGTGGAATCGAGGCAGGCTCTGTGCATTCAGCCCTCTATCATTTCTGCCAGGGCCATTACTAAGCAATCAGCTTTAAACATTCCAGCCCTTGGTGGCAGGGCTCCTGCCTCCAATGCCTGCCTGCTCCTGCTGAAATCCAGCTCCTCATTAGGGAAGAGCTGCCCAGGGAAGATAAGAGGCACTGAGCACACCTCTGTCTGCTCTGAGGGCAGGGGAGCTGGGAGCCAAGGCAGCCTTTGGGCAAAGAGGCTGATTCTGCTCAGGGCTCTGGAGAGGCCAAGCTGCTGGGGCCAGGGCTGGGCACAGCATCCCCATGGAGCTACACTGGGGAGAGGAGTGAGGGGCACAGCATCCCCATGGAGGGGCACAGCATCCCCATGGAGCTACACTGGGGAGAGGAATGAGGGGCACAGTATCCCCATGGAGGGGCACAGCATCCCCATGGAGCTACACTGGGGAGAGGAATGAGGGGCACAGCATCCCCATGGAGGGGCACAGCATCCCCATGGAGCTACACTGGGGAGAGGAATGAGGGGCACAGCATCCCCATGGAGGGGCACAGCATCCCCATGGAGCTACACTGGGGAGAGGAATGAGGGGCACAGCATCCCCATGGAGCTACACTGGGGAGAGGGAAGAGGGGCAGAGCAGAGCAGCCCAGGCTCAGTGTCTCCCTCCTGTTCCTCAGCCCAGCAGCTGCTGCCCTGGGCAGCTGAGAGCTCCCTGGGGCTCACACACAGCCACAGACACATTAGTTCCTTGCAGCCACCACCTTCATGGGAGTTTACAACAGGAAAACTAGGAGTAATGGAGCACGGAGGAGAGGAAAAGCTGAAACAAAAGCCTGAGCACCGTGGCAGCCTCTGAGAGCAAAGGAAATGTCCCAAATCTCTTCAAGTGCACCTCTATTGTCACAGCAGCAAATGACAAGTCCAGGTTGAGGTGTTTTTGTTCTGCCACTGTGCTGACAGCATCAACCCAGCCAGGGGAAGCCACAAGAGAGCTGAGGAAGGAAGGGAGAGCAGCTCTGTGCAGCTCTGTCCCTGCCTGCCAGCCCTGGCCTAAGGGCTTTCAGGCCTCCTCAAGTCCTCCTGCTGCTCCTCAGGCTCTTGTCCTGCCTCTGGCTGATCTCCTGCAGATAATCCAGACCTGAATCCCCACAATCTCCCTGCTTCAGCTCTCTGCCTCAGCTAACAGCCTCCTGTGCCTGATCAGCCCAGATAGAGAGGGAAATAAGATGCACAATAATTAACAGAGAGGATCTGTGCTGTTCCTGCAGCTGAGATTAATACTATGCATTTCCAGAGCCCTGAGGGGAATAGATTCTGGGAGTCTGATGTATGGTTATTAGTCCTTAAAGGAAAATAGATTTACCTAATTTACAATCAGTTCTCAGGGTGGGAGGAAAAAACTAATTTTTTTCCTTTCCTTTGATAAATACACTGCAACTTTCCTCTAATCCCCATTAATCTGATCTCCTAGGGAAAACTCTGCTGATCCATCATCCTGTGGCAATCTGAATTCCCTCAGTGCCTCCAGGCAGGAGAAATGGATTTCCTCCTGCTAACCTCTGAAACTTCCAAGTGGAAAGTCTCCTGTGGGGAATTCAGCTCTGCTGCATGGGGAAGGAAGGCTGTGGAGGCTGGAGCAGAGGTGCTGAGGGGAAGCATTCCCATGGGAAAGCTGAGGCTCTGCAGCTTCCCTCCCTGCCCTGCAGACACAGATCCCATTCACCACTCTCCTGTCCCAAGGCAACAGGGAGGGAACATCTGTTGAAAAACTAAATGCAGGACTAATTGTATGTGATTGAGGATTTGAAAGGGCTATTTTTAGCTCTGCACGAAAAAGATTTGATGAATCAAATGTTTGTGCTCAGCATTTTGATCCAGAAGAGGAGCAGAGTGTGGAGTGCAGGAGCTGCAGGGCTGCAGCCTGCTCCAAGCTCTGCTCCTCTGGGCATCCTGAGAGCAAGCAGCCAGGCATCTGAGGCACAAAGGCTCAGCTTTTCCTCCTCCAGCAGCTCAACACCAAGCCTCTGCTCATTAGCAAGTTTACTTCAGGAAAGATCCCAGCAGCCTGCTGTGGTGACACATCTGAGCAGGAGCATCAGAGAGCTGGCAGAGCCCACAGAAAGGCTCCTGCCTGCTGCTGGGCTCCATGGAGTCACTGCCACAGAGTGCCAGCCACATCCTGACAGAACTGGCTGTCACCTGCTGCACTCAGCAGCAAAAGGACCCTGTGGAGCTACTTATAGGGACAATAGAGGCAGGGAAGGCAAAGGTGCAGAGCAGAGCCAGGCTGGCTCCTCCTGCCAGGAGGTTAAATATTTAGAGACAGAAAAGGAAGATGGACACAGTTCTGGTGGCTGCCCAGAGAACCATAAACACCACGAGGGTGGTGGAACACTGGCCCAGGTTGCCCAGGGAGGTGGTTGAGTTCCCATCCCTGGAGGCATTGCAGGTGAGGCTTGCCAGGGCTCTGGGCAAGCTGCTCTAGTTGGGGATGTCCCTGGCCACTGCAGGGGGGTTGCACTAGATGAGCTCCAGAGGTCCCTTCCAACCCAAACCAGTCTAGGATTCTAGGATTCTATAAACAAAGACATTTGCTCCAGCAATGGGATTGCTTTTATCCTCACCCTCTGGAGCTGGGCAGGATGCTGCTGTGTGCCCAGAGGTTCCTGAGCATTCCCAAAGTGTGCCTGGGCTGTAAGAGCAGGAATGCTCAGGAGAGCAGCCCTCAGCACACAGCCAGGAGGAAGGATTGAGGGGGGCAATAGGGGTCCCCCCTCACTGCCCAGTGCTGGGGAACAGAAGCCATCCCTCCCTGAGCTGCTCCTCATCCTGCACAGGGACAGAGGGAAGGGCAAGTGGTGTGCAGCCAGAGCAAAAGCTGTTTGTCACACTTAGTGCCCTTGAATTGGCAGAGTGAGACATCATGTTTTACATTAACTTCATCATAATTACAGTTATTACTGCATTCATGTACACCAAAGAGGTTAGAGCTCCCTAGGAAAGCTCATAATATTATTAATGGCTCTGACAGGCCAGGGGTGGTATAACAAGCCAATTCAAGCATCCTGAGTCTGGGGAGCAGGACTCCTAAAGCAGGAGGATTTCTCCCCACCAGGAGGTTTAGGGGAGGAAAGCAGCTGCTGGCTGCAGCCAGGGCAGTTCTGATCCAAGGGGAAAAGTGTTTACACTGGGGCAGCTCCATCTCATCCCATCTCCCCACACCCAGCACAGTAAAAGCACTTCCAGGTCCCTCACCCAGGGCACTGGCAGGCCCAGGCATGGAGAGCAATGAGCTTGTGGAAGGAGGAACTGAGCCTGGGGAGTGCAGCAGCATCCAAGTGACAAGGAGCCAGGCTGGGCCCATGAGCCACTGATTCTTACTATAAATCCAGCACTTGGAGCCTGCCATCCAAAGAATTGCTGGGCATAAAACCCAAGCACACACAGGACAGGAGGAGAATCAGACAGCAGGTCTGTTGTTATTATTACTACAGCACTCTGGCCTTTCCCTGGGAGCAGAGCAGGGAGCAGGAGCAGTGCTGGCTGTTGGTAACACTGACTGCTCCATGGGCCAAATCCCCTTCTCAGTCCTCTGCAGCTGCTGCTAATGCCATTATCTGGCTTTCCAGGGGAGAGCAGGAGGTGATCCAGTGCAGAGCTGATCCTCTAACATGAGTCATCTCTGTCAAAAATGCTATTTTTATCACCCCATTCTGTACATGCCCCAAACTCTCGTGGCACAGAGCACCAGGAGCCAGCCTTGGCCTGAGCACACACTCCTCTCTTGGTTTCCATCACCTCTCTGCTCCCCTGGCTGCACACAAAGTGCTTTTCCAGCTTCATGGTGACATTGCAGGTGTCTGTTTGCAGGGAGACAGAAGAGCATCACCCCAGCCCTGCCTCACTCCCTGCAGGAGCAGGGACTCAGCTAAGTGATCTATGTGCTGGCTGCTGGTGTCCTGACACCTTTCCAGCCCTCAGGAAAAGCTCCAGTGCTGTTTCTTTCCTCATTTAAGCATGGGTTTAGAGACTCCTGAGTGGAGTGCTCCAAGGAGCCAGCACCTCACTGGGCTGAGTGCTCAGGCCCCAGGCTGTACCCCACACCATGGACTGAGCCATTCCCAGGAGATCAGCTTCCCAGAAGGGACTCCTGAAAGCAAGCAATCCTGGGAGCTCAGGGAGCAGATTTCCCACTTCCTCTGCCTGCATGTTGCAGTGCTTTAGGTGCTTTATCTGCTCAGAAAAGGGATTATTTTTGGTGCCTTATCAACTGGAAATCAGAAGCTGTTCTCTGGATCAGCAGCCTGGATCAAAGCTGAGGTGGAAAGGAGGTCACAGCAACACAGGCACTTCCAGGAAGATTGGCTTTGCTTTTCCTTAAGCTTCACAGCTGAAGGTTTGCTCCTGAACATGCTGAGCATCCTCCCAGTGCTCCTGACACAGCCAGGAACACAGCCATGGAATGTGGGGCAGCTGGATTTGGCCTCTGCCATGTGCCAGGTTCTGTTCCCTCTCTCCCTGCTGGTGCCAGTGCCAGTGCCAGTGCCAGCCCTGGGGTGCTCAGAGCCACAAGCTACCTCTCTCACTTCCAATCCAGACTACTTTTACCTCACACCTCAGCTAACTTCTTGCTCAGGTGGTAGAGCTTGGCACCACAGAAAGCGTGGAAAAGGGTTTTCAGCATTGTGACTGCTGAGAAGAAGAGGAATTTGCTGTATTTCCATTTGTGCCAGCTCCAGAAGCACAGAGCTGCTCCTGTGAGGAGCTGGGAATGGCTGCAAACCCAGAGCTACCCAGAGGAGAAATGGCATCAGCCTGGGAGCTTTCATCCACACCAAAGCCATCACTTGGGCTGAACTCTGAATGCTATCTGATGGATTTATTGCTTGCCATTCAAACATCTCCCCTGCCTCTCTGGAGCAGGCCTGCATCACTCTGGATTGTGTCCCTGCCTGCACAGGGCAATCCTCACCCATGGGCTGAGCAGCTGAGCATTCATCTGCAGCACTGAATGCCATCTGAGCTCAGCTGAAAAAGGAGCTGCTCTAACTCATTCCTGGGGGAGCAACCTGAGTTTTCCTTCAGGAGAGCTTCCTGCTCAGAAACATGCACACAGTGGGCTTGAAAAATCAAATTCTTGTCCCAGCTTTTCACCTAACACCAAAAACCAGCATCCCTAGTGAGTTTGCCTCTGGATTTTGCTGTGAGCCAAGCCAGCAGCTGTGCCAGGGTGTCCTGGGGAAGCTCAGCCTGCTCAGCTCCAGCCAGCTCTGCAGAGCTGGGCATGTTGCACATTTCCCTAGCAGACATAAAAAGCCATAAAAGCAACATAAAAGATGTTATCTTCTCACACTGCAGAACAAGTGGGATCCTGTTCCCAACATCTGCACAATTTTCAGGCACTTTATCACTCTGACAAGGCAGGCAGTGCAAGCCAGGCTGTGGCTCGTGCTAGCATGGCTCTGCCCAGCTTTGTTCTGCTCCAGCAGGACACAAGCACCCAGCCTGGGCCATGCCTGGGCTGCTGCCTACCACACAGCTCCATCTGCACCTGAAGGGATGATGCTAGCACAGCATTCACTCTGCAGACACTAGCTAGGCAGGCTCTATACTGCTTTATGGCTGCTGACTTGATTTAAAATGCCCTCTTAAAAATGGAAGAACAGGTCCTTACCTTTGCAGTAAATGTAGAGTTGCACAGCTCTGATTTACTGGGTCTGAGGCACCAAACCCTGCAATTGCAGTTTATTGTACTGTTGACTCTAGCAGTGAAAGCTCCAGCATCCCTCAAACCCTGCTAACCAATCCAAACCTGATCACAGGACATTCATCATTACTTCCAGGTTGGTTTGGGCTTTGTTTTTCCTTTGCTTTGCTTTAATTGGCCTCTCAACTTGCAGGAGATAATGATTGCTTTGATGGTGCCTGGTTAAGCCAAGGGCTGAGATCAAAGGAGTGCACTTGGCTGGTGCTTTGCTCAGTTCAGAGCTTTTTAGCCTTGCTTGACTCATAATTGCAAGAATCCCCAACTGGTTGGCAGCAGAGTGTTGCAAAAGGAGCTTTTGCTGCAGAGCAGTTGGATAAAGGATGAGGTGGAAAGTCCTGCCTGGGCTGTGAGAGTCTGTAGCATTAGCAATGAGCACAGCAAGGCAGCAAAGGGTTCAGATGCTTCTAGCTGTAAGCCAAGTGTCCCATTTTCCCCCTGCTTTCCCTCCCTTGTCTTTGGTGGCTCTACAGCTCATCTATGCAGAGCAAGCCAGAGCCAAACCAGGCCTGTGGCACTGATACTACAGCAGCACCAGCCAAAAAATGTCTCCAGCTGGGGATGGACCTCTGGCTCCATCCTCTTCAAGGCATACAGCAAGGCAAACCACAGGCAGTGTTGTCCACAAGCAGACCTGCACTGCTCAGACATACTAATGAACTTCTCTGCTAATTGGCCTAGCAGCATTGCCTGCTGGCAGCTAGCACATCTCTCCCCCTGTCCTGAGCATCCTGCTTCCCACTTTATCCTCCCCTCCCTGCCCTGTGCCTGCTCTCCTCTGTCCTCAGGAGTGTTAGCAGGAGACTCTCACCACTTCACTCTCTGGCTGTTGATAAGGTGCAGTATGGCCAATGAAGCACAATGCCTGATGAGCTGCTGCAGTGAGTGGCACTCCCTCAGGGTGTGAAATGGGGCTACAAGAGTGAGCCATGGGATGCACAGGACAGTGGGCAGCGAGTGGAAGCCCTGACTCAGTATCCCTCCTGTCCTGCAGGGCTCTTTCCCCTCCACTGCCATGTCTGATAACTTCCTGCTGGGCTGAGCTGAGCTGAGCTGAGCAGGCAGGGTGGCAGCTGCTGGCTCGCTAGCAGAGCTCTGGCTTCCATCCACAGCTCCTTCCTCTTCCCTTTTGGAAAGAAGAGGCAGAATGCAGCTGCCTCTGAGGCTTTATTTCGTGTTGGAAAACCTCCAAACATAGAGGGGAAAAAATCCTGAACCTGCTGCAAATCAGAGATGGCCTTGGAGCAGCATCCCTGGCTCCCAAGTGCCAACAGGCAGGGAAGGATTGGAGACCAGGGCAGGAAGATGGACTGTCCATCACACAGCAGCATCTCTGATGGGGAGGGGATGAGTTTGAGAACCACACCAGCATCCAAACACATTCCTGATTTAATAGCCTAGTTCTCCTTACCAGAAAGCCTGCAGAATTCTGATCCAAATCCAATTTTGGATAGCTTTTTCTTCATCAAAAGATAGAAAGTGCCTTGGGCATCATTTAGGCACTTTTAGAAGTACCTGGACTGTGCCTGCTGCCATCAAAAGCAGCCTAAGACATCTTGGAGGGGGGAGAGATGGATGGGTGGGTGGGTGGATGGGTGGATGGATGGATGGATGGATGGATGGATGGATGGATGGAGTGGTGGAGAAATGCCCTGACAGTTGGGCAGAGAGACCAACAGATAACCAGATCAGAGAGTGAGCCTTTCCCATCCTCACATTAATGGTCTCTCTTTACCCTGTGCAGGCTTTTCCACCAGCTTGGATCCAAAGCAAGGAAGCTGTTGGCACAATCTCTAGGCCATAACCAGACTACAAAGCTAGGGTGTTATGGCAAGCTATAATTTCAAGCAGCCACACTCACTTTATGACTGCAACTGTCATCACAGAACGCTGCTGCAGCATGGCTAGGAAGCCACGGGGCTGTTGGGATGCAGAAGGAATGCAGCATGGAGCCCAGGGTAAAGAACAAACCCAGGGAAGAGAATACACTGCAGGGGCATAGGATAGAAATACAGAAGAAAATGGCAGAGCAAATAAAAGCCAAGTGAGCTACATTCACTGTTGGGCTTCAACCATGCATTGCTTGTTCCAGTTGTTTCTCTGCAGGTGTGGATTCTTTAAACACTGGCAGCTTCCACTTTTCAGGAATAGGATGAGAAAGAGTTGTTCAAAAAGCTTCAATAATTGGTGCAGGAGAAGCTAAGGAGATGTTCCTGTGAAGAGAGAGAAAGGGAAAAGCAGAAAGGAAGAGCAAAGAGACAGAGGAAAGGCAGAGAGAGTCAAAGAGAGAAAAAGGAAACCAAGGAAAAGATAAAGAGAGAGGAGAAGGAATATTTTCACACCAGCCTGCAGCCAGCTTGCTTTTGACTTTCACACTCTATTTAAACACACAAAATTGGGAGCATTGCAAAAAGAGTTCCCAAATTAGCTTTTTAATAGAGAAGGGAAGTTAAAAGGGGCCGAGCCATGGGGGAAAAGCTATTCAGGATCACAGCCAGGCCAGAGCCAGCAAAGAGTGAGGCCAGAGAGAGAGAGGAGTCAGTCCCTGCTCTGAAGTGGTGACACTGTACATCACAGAGAAGCCTCTTACACCACCAAAAGCCAAATGCCATTTCTGATTTTGCTTTCTTCTGAGCATCTGCAAGAGGGAAAGGGCAAGTGGAGATATAGGAGGTATTTCAAAGGGGAAAGCAGTTCTGAAGCCATCTAATAGAGATGGATTCTGGGTGCTTTGATTTGCTCCAATTCACAGAGCCACAGAAAGTTTCTCATAGAAGTTTTAGGATTTGCCTTGCACACAACTCCTCCTGTGTCCAGCACACAACTGCTAGGATCCATGTTGTAGGGATAGGAATACACTGCATCTGCATCACCTCCTTAACCAGCCTGCAGGCACTGGAAGGCAGCTTACAAATGTTATTGGGGGAAAATGCTTCAGGGGAGGATTGCCCAGGACTTGGCAATCAGAAATTAGCATTATATCTTAATAATTGCATTGAAGTATTGAGGCAGTGAAGTGACTTGATCAGGATTCTGGTATCAGAGTTTTCAGGCTACATTTCCCCAGTCAGAGTGTTGAAGTGTTTGAATATTCGAGGTTTTATCCCAATGTATTTGTTTTGTTTTAAATAAGGCCTTGGTTTTAAGAGCTCTCAGAGAAAGGCATATTGGATCACTGCAAGAGTGGATAAGCATTGCAACAGGCTACCCAGGGAAGAGTTGGAATCACCATCCCTGGAAGAGCTCAAACAACACATAGATGTGGTGCTTGAGGACATGGTTTCCTGATGACTTGGCAGGGTTAGGTCAATGATCCTGGAGACCTTTTCCAACCTGAATGACTCTATTGTTCCATAACACAGGCGCACAAAGTCACCTGGAAACAGCCCCCGGGGAGCGATGGCTTTGCAAAGTCCCTGACATCAGCAGAACCACACACACACACACCCCAGCACCCGCTGAACCCACAGCACCCACGGCACCCACGGCACCCACGGTACCGACCCCTTTCCCTGGCTAGAAGTGCCCCATCCTGAGGAGCATCCTCCTGCCTTCCCGTGTCCAGCCTTCAGCCCTCCCCGCACGGGGGTCCCGCCCCGGCCTCTGCCGCACACTGGTAGCTCCGGGTGACACCTGCCGGCGGCTCGGAGGGTCAGACGGACAGGAGGACAGAGGGACAGGAAGACAGAGGGACAGGAGGACAGACAGAGGGACGGAGGTGGCAGTGGCGGGAGCAGCCCTCAGCCGCCGCCCGCCCCGGAGCTG
>VWZO01021985.1:0-32508 GCA_013396975.1 Bucco capensis | reverse complement strand
GGGGGGGGGGGGGGGGCAGCAATCCGAGTGCACTGCCCCTTGGAGTGACACACTGCATCAGACCCAGCAAAAGGCTGCTTCTGGGGAGGGTTCCTGTGCAAATCACTTTGGAGCAATGCAGGATGACTTGCAAGCTCCTTAGGTAGTTCACAAGGCAAGGAGCTAGGCACACCAGCTCTTCTGGAAAGGGAAACAAAGCAAAGGAATTCAATTATGCTGCCCCTGCCCCTCTGCTCCCTCTGCTGTGCTCATCAGCCCAGCTCTAACAGAGGCTGTTTTTAATTTAGCACCATTTAAATCTTGCTCAGGAGGCTTTCTAATGAAAGCATTATTCTTGGGTGCATCTTAAATCAATCTGAATTACTGAAACAACTCCTCAAAATTAATTCAAAATCAGCTCTGCAATTCATGCAGAAACCTTTGTCTCAGGAGGCTCCAGCAGCAGCTCCTCTTGCCTCCTGCCCTTGCCTAGGGCCCAGCAGAGCCCAGGCTGCCTTTGGCAGCTCCTTCCCCTGGCCTGCAGCAGGGCTGAGCCAGGGCTCAGCATCCCAGGCTCTGCCAAGAGCAGGAGAGGAGCACAGAGCTGGTGCCCAGAGTTAGCATCTCTGTCCCTGATGTGGTTTTTAGCTCACCTGGTACCCAACAGCCACCACTTCCACCTCTGGAGAGAGACACTTTGATTATCATCAGCTTTGTTACTGCTGTGTTGGGTTTGTTCCCTTTCCAAGGGCCTGGGCCAGGCCTGGACAATCCTTCTGGGGAAGAAATTGTTCCTCATGGCCAACCTAAACCTCCTCTGTTCCCTCTTGTCCTCTCACTTGTTCCTTGGGAGAAGAGACCAATCCCCACCTGGCTCCAAGCTCCTCTCAGGGAGCTGCAGAGATGGAGAAGGTCTCCCCTGAGCCTCCTCTTCTCCAGCCTAACCAAGCCCAGTGCCCTCAGCTGCTCCTGCCAAGGTGAGATCCTTGCTGCCAAGCTGTTCCCAGCTGCACCAGCATGAACTTCCAGAGCAGATTTCCTTCCCCTGTGGGAACAGAGATGTCTCTGCTCTTGCTTTTCTGATGCAAAGCACTGGAAGCTCTCAAGCTGATAGTAACTTTCATTCCCCCTCCCTCCTGCAAACTAGGAGTCTGCAAAGTAAGGAAAACACTAACTCATCTCTGGAGTGCTGCCATTCCCAGCTCCTCGTGAGAGATTGCTGCTTGGCCCAGGAATCCTATGGTGCCTGTCAGCTCAGCAACTGCCAGGAGAATGGCTTGGCTACAAGGGCTGCTCTGCAGAGTTATCCTCAGCGATGGGAAGATGGATGGGCTGTGGGATATTTCCCCTGTAGAGCACGGAGCTGGGATGTCATCACTCTCAGCACACAGCCAGCCATCCTTCTCTGCACAGGCCAAAGGGATGCTTGCATTTAATACACTGCAAATCCAATCAGACAATGACCTGATGGAGCTCCCATTTTCTCCAGCTTGCATTCTCTTGACTCCAGCTTCATCTTATAGGAAATGGGTATCAATTTTCCTCTCCTAATGGATTTACAGATATTGTGTGCCAAATGCCTTTGTATCAGGAGCTACAGGGCAAGCCCTGCCCTCCCCTCTCCTGATGTGAATCTCAGACAAGCATCTCATTGCTGAGCTCTTTGTATTCAGCAGAACCCCAGAAGTATTAAAATAACTCCATTCATTCTCAGAGCAAGTGGAATTCACTAGATATATATAAAAACCACCCCTAAATGTGTCTGCCCTTACATTTTTCTGTGCCTTTGGCTGTTTGCAGAGCCTGCATGGCCATGCAAACACCATCCTGGATGTGCAAGACAAAACAACTTGCCTTCAGGGTAAACTCCTTGTGTGAGGAGGGAATTATTTTGAATAAGGCTCAGGAATGGTGCTGGCTAAATCTGTACCAGGGCTGCTAAATTTACCAGTGGAAGCCTTGGCAGGGATGCATCTATAGCAACTGATGTACCAGCTCCTCTTCTTTCCCCTCCCTCCCCTTTCTCCCTAGCCTGCACCAGAGTGAGTGCCTGGGAAGCAGAGATTAGAGATGGCATTGCCTTGCCATGGGAGATGAAGGGAAGAGATTGGCTTGCTGACTGGATCTCAGCTATTTTTAGCCTCATCAAATGATAATTTCATAAGGGCCCTGACCCAGTAACAGTAATTAGTTTACAGAGATCAGGGACAGAGTAGCCACTGTCAGCCAGGAAGCAGGGAGAGGGGAGGAGGAGTGAAAGGCTCTGCAACAAATTAGCCAACACTAATTACATCTCTTAGCTGATTAGAGCCCGTGCAGACAGCATGGCTTTCAGTGGCAATGGTGGAGCAGAGGTCAGAGCTCTCCTGCCCTGGGTGCCCCTTGGCTGCAGGTGAGTCCCCTCCCTGCAGAGCTGCTGGCAGCATCCTTACAGATGCCATCTGCCCCCTCTGAGCTGGCACAGAGATAAAACTCCTGCCCCACTACAACACCAGGGAGACAGAGGAGGCATTGGTGCTGCTGCTGCCAGCATGGGCAATGCTTGGGACCAAACCCAGCTCCTTTCTAGGCTGCAGACGAGTGGCCCAGGCACTGGGATGCAATCACCTCACTTACAAGGAAATAATAAAGAGAAAAGGCAAAAAAAAACAACAAAAAGGATGAGATGAACAAATAAACTTGTGCTCAGTGTCAGACCAAGTCCTTCCCTGGCACCCATCACCCAGAGCTCTCAGTGGACAGGAGCCCTGCTAGCCATGTCATTCAGAGTGCATCCAGGCCAGGGATGGAGCTGCCAAAGCACTAGCAGAGCACATCACAGCTTTCTGCATCCCTGAGGCAGCAGAAGCCTCAGAAATGGCAATAGCCAAAGCCAGCAGCTGGTTTCTGCTCTGCTCATGGCACTGCTCTGCCAATATGCTCTTGTTCACAGCTCTGGCAGCCAGAGGACCCATGGGTCAGCCCCAGCTGCCTCTCAAGGCTCACCCAGGGGTGCTGGCAGCCACAGTGAGCTTAGCCCACGGTGAGCACCACAGCTCAGGAGAGGGGAAGAAGAGCAGAGCTCCAGTTAGGTCACTCATCCCCTGCCCTCCCACTCTCACTGCTTGGAGAGCCAGCACACAGATGCTTTTCCTGCCCAACCCCACCACATCCAGCATGACTTGCCAGTCATTCCCTGGGGTGCAGGCAGGCTGCTGGATCCTTCTCCTGTGACTAGGAAGGCAGGCAGGGTCCAGCTGAGCTCTGCCTTCTCCTGGACAGGCAATGCCTCCAGAAACAGATTGTGCCTCTTTGACTATTTACCAGTGCTCCATTAGAGCACAGGCAAGGGCTGTAATTCACCTCTTAAAGTCACAACTAAGCGTGGAAGAGTTATTTTAAAATCAATACCTAACAGAATGCCTTTGTTCCAACATTAAAACCTGCTGGGAAATTACTGGGAGGCTTGTGGCAAGTCAAATCACTGCGTGCCAGGGGAGGAACCAATTCATTACTCCTAGAAAAGGTGCAGATCTTTACTGGTCTGGGCTTTGCAGCCTCAGGAATGCTGCTGGAGCACCTGGCTCCTTCCCTCCCTCTCCATCCCATGGCTTCACTGCCCCAGGGCTGCCAGGGCTCTGGGGATGAGCTCTGCGATGGCATTGTCCCTGCTGGAGGGCAGCACTCTGCCTGCCAATCTTCTCTCACCCACAAGAGCATCTCCAACACCACCAAAAGCAAACCCAAAACTACTCCACATCCTTTTCTGAGCAAGCTCTTCCCTGCTTGGGTCTGGGAGAGCCATGGAGCAGCTCACCTGCCTCAGCCTTGGCCTGCCATCTGCAGCAGAATTAAAACACACAGCACCTTCAGCTTTTTGCCTTCAGGGCTTGGTGAGCTTTGGCTGATGCCCATCCCCAGAAAGCCCTGGAGAAGGATTGTGTGCACCTGAAGAGAGAATAGCCCTGCAGAACCAGGTAGAGAGCCCTGAAGCCTAAGCTTGGGCAGAGGTCTCTGTTGCTGGAGGTGCAGCAGCTCAGGGTTTGCAGGGGAAGGTGCAGCACCTCGGGGTTTGCAGGGGAAGGTGCAGCACCTCAGGGTTTGCAGGGGAAGGTGCAGCACCTCGGGGTTTGCAGGGCAGCAATGATGCCCCAGCAGCCAGACCCTCACCCAGCCTGGCCTGCAGCAGCCAGGAGCCCAAGCTCTTGGCTTTGCTTCCAGCAGCTCCTGTTAGTCACAGCACACATCCTCCACGTTCTGAAGTGCCCTCAGCTTTTTATGATGGGTAATTATTTCCTTGTGCTCACTGCTTGATGCTTTCTGTGCATGTGACTCCCCTTTGCCTTCTAAAAGACACAAGCTGCTGCTGTTTTTCTCCTCTTGCCTGCAGACACAAGGTTTCACATCAGATGTGAAAACAGCAGATGAGAGAATCTTGAGTCACTTTCAGCCTTTAATATTTAAATGCACAGCCTTGACAACCAGATTTCACCTCACAAGCAGGCAGCCCCTTTTCCCCTTCTCTCTGCTGAGGAAAAACACTTCTGACTACTACTTCTTTCTGCTTATTTTCTCAGCCAGTTGCCACAATCCTCAATTCCATGTCTGTATCCTCTTCCTGCACTTTTGGGGTGTAATTTAGAGCCAGCAGCCCAGCAGCAGCACACACTTTGCTCTGTATGTGCCTGACCTGGACCAGGGGAGCCATCCTCCTCCAGTATTGATGCCAGTCACTGTGCTAAGAGCAAAGGAGCACTTCACTTCTCAATGGAGAAGAAGAGAAGCCAGCTACTCGTGCAGCCTAATGCCTGGCAGGAGTAAGCTATCTTCAAAAGGAAAGCTAAAAGCTGCTCTGAGCTGCTTTCTCCACCTACTTAGGTTGGCTCAGGCAGGCTCTTTGCAAGCAAGCTCTCTTGCCTGTCCTTGCTGCAGCTTGGCTCACAGCACAGGGAAGATCCTGAGCATCCCAACTGCATTCCCTCTGGATGAAATACACCTGGGAGATGCACTCCAGGAAGGCACCTAAAGTGCTCTTACTGCTAATGGGCAGACTAGGAGCCCTGTCAATGAAACCTCCCTGAGATGCTTGGTCCTCTGCACCAGCTCAGCTCCTGCTGATGGAGATATAAACTTGCTCTTCCCCTGCAGCTGAGTGCAGAACTCACTCTCAATTATCATCCTGCTTTAGTGTCTTTGGAGGTTTTTACATAGCTTTTTGGCCTTTGGCTGTCAACATTAAACTGAGAAGAGCTCCAATTGCTCCTTGAGAGGGAAGGCAGGAGTGGGCTGCTGTCAACTGAACACCTCCCTTCCTCCAGTGCATGAGAGCCTTTCTCTAGTAATCAGTGTCTGAAATAAGCAGAAACAGGACTGAAATTTACCACTTTGAGCATGAATCAATGAAGCATTATTGCCAACACACATCCCTCACTGTCACACGTTGCTTTGGGGAGATTGAAAGCCTTGTCTCCCACCCAGCTCTGCACCTGCCACACTCCCTTTCCATCACACTCCCTCCCTGCTCTCTGCATAATTAACCAAAATATGAGCTCCCCAGCTCAAAACATGAATTGCTGGGCATGTGTGTCTGCTTTCAAGCTTCCTGCAGGAGCAGGAGATCAGGCTACAGATGGGCAATCAGGGCCAGCTCGCAGGAGGCAATCACAACTCTGCCTTGGTGCCTCTTTGCTTTGCCTGCCCACTTGCATCTGCCTAGCCTTCTGTTCAGCAAGCCAGCGAGCATCCATCAGCTAATGGCATGAGTCCTACTGAGTCACACACTCTGCTTCAGCTCTGGCAGCCCAGCCCAGCCTTGGCATGCTCCAGCCTAAAGATCTGAGCCCCTGGAGGGGTTCTTGTGCTCAGGAGGCATGGCAGGGCAGGTGCTGGAGGGGAGCAGAGGGCAGCAGGCAGCTCTCCTCTCTCCAAGGGTCAGCACGAGGAGCAAGCTGGGCTGAAGGGACACAAGATTTGTGGGGCTGAGCAGGATGAATTCACCACTAATGAGCTTAGTGACTAAGCTCATTACCCAACGAACTCTACAGAACAAGCTTGATTCCCAGGCTAGGGAAAGCCTTGGGAAGAGACACAGCACAGGTGAACAGTTTACACACAGGAGGCACATCTGCAGCTCCAGGGAAAACCAAGGCCATTGCTAGAGCCTTTCCTGAAGGTGCAGATGCCAGGAGGGGTGAGAAAAGCAGCAAAGGGTGGAGAATCTTCTCCAGTTGAGACCTTTGTGCAGACATTCAGATCCAGAGCAGGCTGGACACCAAGAGCACTGGCTAACACACACCTGTCCTAGCAACTTCAGCATTAACACAGGACTGTCCTACCCCTGGGGAAGACACCACAGAGCTGGGCTAGGCAACCTCCAGAGGTCCTTTCCAACCACAATGACTCTATGGAGAACTGCTCCTGCAGGGGCTCATCTCTGGGGGTATCCATCTGGAAGCCCAGCCTTGCTTTGGTGGCCTGGGAAGAGAAGTCAGATCCAATGGCACTGAGAGGAAAGGGAAGCTCCCTTCCATAGTCTGGAAGCCAGCAGCCAGGCTGTGAGGAATGGTCCATCCTGCACCCACATCCTCTTCTGCAGAGCTGTCAGTTCTCTTCCAACTACTAATTTGGTGGGAGATAGAGATTTTTAGGAGAAAACAGGTGTTAAAATATCTCTCTTTAGACCCCTGCCTGCATGGCCTGAAGGGATCCTCACCCCCAGCTCCCCTGCAGCCAGCAGCAGGTATCCTACATCCCCATGCCTGCAGCAGGGAACCAAACCTGCTGTCAGCTGGAGAGGAATTTCAGCAGCTTTTAGGAGGCTGAAAACTAGTGGTGACTAAAAGCAACCCAGAGGAGGATTTGTGGAATAGGTAGGAAAGCAGCACAGCTCCTGCAGCCTGCACTGGGAGCAGTGATTCCAGAGGATGGGCAGGCAAAGGGACAGATGAAAGCATCAGCCACCAGCAGCATGTGGGCAGATACAACAGGACAGCAGGCAGCTGCCAGGCAGCAGCAGCACCACTGCTGAGCTTGCTGTACAGCATCAGACAGCTTAACACAAATGGATGCTGAGAGCATTAGTGCAAGGCAGCAAAGGAGCAGGAGTTGTCTGGCAGGGCTGCCTGAGCATCTCCAAGCACAGGTGGGCAGGAAGCTTCCCTCCTCCTTCACATCTCCCATGTAACTGATTCCTCTTAGCTTGTTCCCAGCTCATTGCTGGATTGCACAGAGAGATCCACCTCTGTCTCCAGAGGTTGGCATCACATCTGCTACAGGATACAGTCAAACATCTTGCAGAAGGAGGATGTCTTGTGTCCTGCATCTCTGGACAATGTTCCTGCCTCAGGAGCTGCCACAGGAGCTCAGCATGATGAGGACAAGAAGGGAGGGAGAAGGTGAAGGGGTTTTCAGCCCATCCTGGCACCAGGGGAACAGCAGCACATCTGGGCAAGCTCTGCCTCAGACTCAGGCCACAAAGCTTCACAGGAGCTAAGCAAAACCAAGGCAACTTTCTGCTTCCCATGGCAACCCTGGGCAGGCACTTGGGAAGGAGCTGATGGCCAGTTAGCTTTGGGAATCTCTGTGCCAGGATCCTCCAAGGCAAGTGAGACTCAGATTCCACCTTCTGGCTGTGAAATGACAGAGATGCAAAGTTTCCCTCACTGTGCTCTGCTCTTCTGGACAACTCACACTCTAGGGGCAATCTGTGCCAGCCTGGATGCTCAGCCCCTGGGGTGTCATGGGCTGAGCACATCCAGCCCTCTGCTCCCACACCTGGATTGCTGGATGCCAAGCAGCATCTCCAGCACTCAGCTGAGAGGTCAGAGGTGCAGGGAGCTGGCAGTGCTCAGCCAGAGCTCAGCCATCACTGCCAGGGCTGCAGCCCAAATGTGCAGGGCAGGCTGAATAAAATATCAAAGACCTCCACTCCTCTCCCAGATAAAAGGAGAGAATGGTGAAGAAAAAAAGAACTCAGAGAGAATTTTAGATGATAGAAGATGTTCCCCAGCTCTGTGTTTTCCTGCCTGAGAGGGGAGAGCTGGAAAGTGATTCAGCAAAAGGCAAACAGAAGTTTGCTGCTTTCCCAGACGCTGATTTATTATTTAATGCTGAAACTCTATAAATAACCAATCTGCAGCCTCCTCCAGCCAAGAGGAGCATGCAGACATGTAAAGAACACACACACAGCTCAGCAGGCTGTGCCAGGAGGCTGTCACTCAGCTCAGCCTCAGAGGGGATGCTCAGGATGCTGTGCCTGCAGCTGCTGCTGTGCCAGCTCTGCCCTCTCCCCACAGCAAGCCCTGCCTGGCACTGCTCAGTGCTCACACATACAGCCAGCCATGCATTTGGCCAGAGGACAACCAGCTCCTCCCTGCTTTGCCCAGTGCTTTGGGCTGGGCAGAGGATGCTGGTGTCTCTGGCAGTTGGGCACTCCTCAGAATTGTGCCCTGGGGCTTAGCAGAATGTTCTTTGGGACAACTACTGCCTCACAGCATCTCAATGTTAACAAGCAGCAAAACCAGGCCAGCTCAGTGATGATATTAGGGTTGGAGCCTCTCCTATCTATTCCATTCTCAAGCACTCTTATGTATCTTATTCTATGGTAGCATTACAGCTTTAGCAAGGCCTGGCCTGCCCAATCTATCCCAAAGCCTTAGCCTAACAAAAGGAGATCCAAAGAGTCCCTTTGCCATCTCAGCTGCCATGCATCTTCCAGGGATTTTTTCCCCCCTACTTCTCCTTGAAATGCAATTTTCTGTCCCACTGCTGAGGATCAGGGTCAATCAATAACACACCAGGAGTGCTGGAATATTCTCTGCTGTGGCCAGAGACTTAGCTGTGCTGCTGCTCAGCAGCTGCAGGGCTGATGCAGCCAAGGCAGAGCTCAGCTAAGCATGCAGGCTTTGGGCTGCTTTTATCTATAGCTCTGCTGGAGCATGGGGCTGAAGTGCTAAGCCTACAAGACTTTGTTAGGGACTTTGGGAAGAGAAGAGCTGGTAAGGGGCAGTTATTTCCTCTCAAAATCCTCTCAGGTTGTCCTTTCCCCTTCCATGCCAGTCTCCCACTGCTTCTCCTCTCTCCCTATAGCAGGGATGCTCAGGGCTTTAGGAGCAGAAGTGTCTGTGCTGGAGCTCTGGGGGTGACCCCAGCCCCACAGCCCAGCTCTGGCAGAGCTGTGACCCCATGGCAGCTCTGAGGAGCTAACAGCTGCTGCCTGAGATGATTCCAGAGACTAATGTTCTCCCAGCTCACTATTGACACATGGAGTGGGTAAATGAGATTTACTTTGGCATCTCATTCCCTCCTCAATCCATCTTCCCTAGTCCTTTTCTCCCCTCCAGCCTGTGCAGGGAAAGGTCAATCCGTTTAATTCCAGCTGTCAGGCACACAGATGCTCTGCCAAGGGGAACTCTCTCACACTCCTGCTGACCTCTGCCCCAAACAGCAGCAACAGCTTGCTGACTGCAGCCAAGAACCTTCCCTGTGCTCACTGGACTCTGAACAAAAGGAGGAAAGAAGTGAAGAATAGTGAGCTAGTTAATGACATTTCTGCAGCCTCTGCTTCCCTCAGAACAAACAACATCCAAAGAGCATTCCCCACAGCCCCAAATCCTGGCACCCCCTCAGCAGAGGCACACAGCAGCCTGGAAGGTGATGGCTCTCAGCAGCCCTGGAAAGCCACAGCTGAGATTGATGTCCCCAGTAATGAGCCTGGTGGCAATGCTGTCAGGAGGATTTATCTGCATTCCTCACATTCCTGTTCCATCTCCCTTCTGAACTCCCCATAAACAGTCGGGTTTTTATGGCTAATAAGTCATAATCCCAAGGGCAGTAACTTTGTTGCTGGCTTTGGCCCCTGCATCCCTGTCACAGCCCCTGAGGGATGCATCCTGCAGGGTGCTCAGCACAGCCCTGGGGATGCCTGGAGCTCTCCTGTCTGCCTGCAGTGCACACAACTGCACAGGATGAGGCCTTAGAGGGCAACTCAGGGCTAGAGAAGGCAGAGCAGAAGCTGGCCAGGCTGTGCCCCCAGAGCTCATGGCCTCACACCTCACGAGTCCTACAGCTCAAAGACAGATTTCCTCTCTCTTTTTTACCAATGCTCAGGTTTCTCCTAAAGCTCAGCTTGAGGAGCAAAATTTGGCTTCCTTCCTAGTCTGCCTTGCTCCTGTTGCAACCCTCCTCAGGCCTGGGAAGCTGGAGCTGAGCAGCTGCTAGCCAGAGCTGCCCCAGCCCCTGGGGAGCAGAGGCTGGGGCACAGCCAGGGCTGGGGCAGCAGCTGGACTCTGCCTGTCCAGGAGCCTTCTGCTGTGCCCCACGACCATGGGCTGGGACCACATCCAGATCTATGTGCCCTGCACACAGGAGCAGCTTCTGGAAGCCTCCAGGAGAGCAAAGCCCAGCTCTCTGGGATGGTTTGGAAGCTCTGGTCCTGAGAGCCTGCCCCAAAGGTAGCTGCAGGCAGGGTGAGAGAGCACCTGAGACCTCTCCCCTCTGCTGCCCACTGCCTGCCTGCAAACATCTCCCAGCAGAGCCTCGTGCTCTCCTGGGGACTGCAATGCCATTTGCTCTAATTCTTGTTGACATTTCATTTCCCAGACTATTAAATGAACCCCTTCAGAAGGATGGAACAGAAAGCTGCTGTAGAAGAGAGAAAACTAATGTGTGCTTGAGGACAAAACAAGCTGATGATGTCTTTGCTGCTACAGTTAACAGCCAGAGCAAAGCATCCTGGCAGCCTGGGCTGGTGCTGGCTCTGTGGTCCAGAGCTCAACCTGCTGACTGTGGCAGCAAAGTCACTAACAGAGTGCCACATGCTCCTGTGCTTAGTGCCACTTTTAAACCAGCCACAGCATTTCTAACTGAACTAAGTTTTGCTTCTCTTGGTAGGGAGAGCAGGAATGGCTTCTGTAAATAGGCAGTTTTGTACCTCCAGTAATCCAGCACTGGCTAATGGAAGGAGAAGTGCAAGGCAACTGAAATGAATCATTTTTTATTTGACCAATTTAGCAGTGACATATTCTATCCATCACTTCTCTGCCTGGTCTGTAGAGTAAGCAGAGAGCCTGACACCTTTATACCTCTCTTTGAACGATGACCTCAGGAGATGGAACAAGCTGCAGTCAATCTCGCAGCGGTGACATGGAGCAAGGAGGGAGAGGACAGCCTGGCCTGGGCAGGCTGGGGCAGAAGGACCCATGGGGACAGTAGGACAGTGTGTCTGAGAGCCCCAGAGCTGCAGCTGTGCTGGGGTCACTCACACAGGAGGCAGAGCCTGGTGTCAGCAGAGCTGGAGCCTCCAGCAGCTACAGCCATGGGAGCACAGCTGCCTCCTGCCTGCCATGGGCCTGAGCTCCCAACCTGCTACAGCTCTGTGCTGATTAAAGCTCAGCAAAGTCAGTAGCACTCAGACTTTCCTCTCTGTACCACCTTAGGAAAGAGACTCTCTCATTTCAAGACAACAACCTCCTTTTGTCCCTTCTCCATCTGCTCTCCTGGGGGAAGGGCAGGCCCGAGATGCTGCGAGGGAGCCCAGCTGGGTACAGCTCAGCAGCACTGGGGCAATGCTGCAAAGACACAGCTTCTGGGCACAGAGAGAGGCACAGCTCACAGCAAGCAAGCTGCAGCACTGCTGCAGGCTGAAGGGAGCAGCTTGTCCCCATCCAGGAGCTGAGCAGAGGCAGAGGGACAGGTGATGGACAGACCTAGCTACCACCATTCCTCTTCAGCCTGGTACCTGGCTCAGGCTGCCAAAAATACTGCAAAGTACCAGAGGGAAGAATTCTTCCTTGTGCCCAAAGTATTCTAAGGCTGATGTGAACTTCTCCTTCCTCAGTTTTTAAACTAGGATTATGTCACAGAATATACTTAAAGCTCTTCCCCAGGGCCAGGCACTTGCACAGGGAATAACAGCTAAGCAGCCATTCCTGCCCCTGGAGCACACTCCTGCCTGCTAAGCCTGTCCCTGCCATTAGCTCTTTCCCCTCACACTCCCTGGGATGAAACCTGGAGCTGAGCTTTCTGTGCAGCACCAAGTTTAGCAGAGGACAAGACTTCATGGATGCTGCAAGTGCTGCAGAGGTGAATTCTGACTTGAATTTCCTCTGCCTCCTTATTTTTCTCCCCTTGCTCCCTTAAGTTGTGTATCAAGGAAGACTAATGGAGAATCCTACCTGGCACCATCCATCAAGGACCTTCCAGAGCTAAATTAACAATGAGCACTTTATGCACAAAGAGGAGGAAGGAGCTGGGTTTCTTTTGACTTCAGCTTCATCATTTTAGGAGCTGAGCCAGGCCAGGCTCCTCTCCCAGCTTCCCCATGCTTTAAACTGGGCAAACACTAAATGCTTCCTGAGGCCTCTCACAACTGCCAGCTGGCATTTTATCCTTCAGACTAGAGGATCTGCAGAGGTCCCTTCCAACCCCTGTAATTCTGTGATCCTCACATGTCATCCCTGGATTCCAAGAGCTCCAGAGGGAGGGTGAGAAACTGAGGCACACAAGGGAAAGTGAGCTAGGGAAAGGAATCCCTTCTGCTCATGGGATAGAGGGAGAAGAAGAGGAGATCCAGGATATCAGTGAGCAAGGTTCTACCTTGGCTTCCAGCAGGGTACAAGAGCAGAGCCACGAACTCATCCCTGAGCAAAGGACAGATCCATTCCAGAGTGGATTCACTGTGCCAGCAGGATCCAGCCAAGCTGGCTTTGACCTCCAGCCCAAATGAAGTCTGCTGGCTAATTGCAATGCACTTCTTCCTCTCTGCTAGTCAATAAGGCAAACAAGAGCCCAGAGGAATACAAAGAACTTGCTTTGTGCTCTGTGGATTCTCCAGGATGCTTTACAGGGTTAGAGAGCAAACAAAGCTGAGCTGAGGATGTGTTTGTTTGTCTCAGTGCCTGTTCCTCTGCTGGCACTGCTGGCATGGACCAGGAGCAACAGGATTCTGCCTAAACACTTCCACATGGCCAGAGGATTTAAGGCAGATCCTCATCAAATCTATCATCAGAGACATGGCAATGCCTCCAAAGCCAGCAGTGCAGTAGTGGTTTTGGCATAAGCCTCTCCTCTCTAGCCACATCTCCAGCCTCCCCTGCATGGGAAGGAAGCATGGGCAGGAGCTCAGGCACTCCATGGAAACTCTTGGCTCACATGAGGCCAGAGCTGTGAACTCACTCATCTCCAGCTGTGGCTGACACGAGGAACTCCAGCAAACCTCTCAGCATCCTGCTGCCTCCAAGATTCATGAGTTTCCCCTAAGAACAGATTCTTTTCATTTCCACCTCTGATCAGAAGCCTCACACCTCAGTCACCCAGACCAAACCACAGCAAACCACAGCAAACCAGACCAAACCAGACCAAACCAGACCAAACCACACCAAACCACACCAAACCAATTCAGCTAATACTTCCAGGGTTTTCTTCATTAGCCCTAACATCTCTTTTGGGGAGAAGAATTGTTCCTTTGGAGTGAAAGATGTGCTTAGGGAAGCTACAGCTGCTCTGCTCAGGAGACATCCCTGCTCCACATCCCCTGCTGGAGCATCCAAGGCTCAGGCACAGCCTGGCTCTGAGCAGCTCTAGCCTGGCTTCAGCACAGCTCTGCTCTGCTCTGCTTGCCCAAGACAGCCCAGAGCTGTGGCAGGAGGCAGCAAGCAAGAGGCAGCACTAGCTTAGCCTGCAGGGGATTCAGGTGCCTCTGGCTCTGCAGAGGAGGAGGAAAGATGCTGTGTTATCAGTGGGAGATGCTCTGAAACTGGCTCCTGCCCAGCTGAAGCTCTCTCTTCTCTCAGGACAAGCTCTCAGCTTGCTCCTAGCTTTGCTGTGCAAAGAAAAGGAGGGCATCAAGGAAAATAAAATGAGAAAGGTTTCCCCCCCCCCCCTTTCCTTTCAGTGTCACCTGAAGGTTTAAATTTAGCAATTAAAAGTCCCTCTATGCTTCTGCATCAATTTTGAAATCTAGTCATTAAAAATCAAACAAACCCTTGGCATGATCCACCCTTGCACAGCTTCCTCCACACTTTAAAAATAACCTGCACAACTTTCTAGTACTCAGAGAGCATCAGAGGGATGAGGGGAGAGGCAAGTGCAGTGCACACAGAGCCCACACTCCATCCCTCATCCCAAAGCCTCACCAACAGAAGCCCACAGAGAGACAGAGCTGACCCAAAGCCCAGAGGAGGCACAGGCCAAACCCTGCCCAGAGCAGGGATCATCCCTCACCCCAGCAGCAAACAAGCCTGCTGGGCCCCAGGGCTCAGCAAGCATCCCCTGCAGGGACCTGGTCACCTTGCTGCATGTGGCATCACCTGCTGTGCTGCAGAGAGCTCCTGGTGCCTGCAGCTCAGAGCACACAGCTCTGCCCTGGAGCAGGGCTCCTGGCTCACTCAGAAAGGTTTCCCCCCTAAACCTTCTGGTCCAATAAACATTAAAGTCCAGGGGAAAAGCTCATTAAAAGCCCCAAGAGGATAAGTGCAAAGCAGAGCTACCTCTGCATTTGTGCTGAGATCACACAGCACATTAAGAGTGCTCCAGCAAGCCTTCCATCCTCTGCAGCTGAGCCCCTGGCAGGGACCAGGCCAGCAGCAAGCCTGAGAGCTCCTGAGCACCTCTCACACAGCCAAGGAGCTGCAAGCCAGGAGGGGAAAGAAATGACCATGTGAGGATGATAAATGCCTTGGAAAATCAGGAGAGTGAGGCTCTCTCTCAAGCCAGCTCTATAAATCACCCAGACAGATGAGGGATGTGTTATGCCAGCCATGCCTCTGCAGCTGCTAAAGCAAAGCTAAGCTGTGATTGAGGCACAGGTGAGCAACTCCAGGCAAGTCTCCCAGGCCTCCAGCCCTGTCTGGAGCAAGTGATTAGAGCTCTGCTCACCTAAGTTTACATTAAACCAGGATCTAGCCAGGAATTATCCCAGAGCATGCAGCAGGCAGAGCATCAGTTGGTAGTCAGGCACAGGTTAACTGTCTGCTTCCCATCTGCATCCCATCCCCAGGTTATCCAGCACTCCCAGCCCTGCTCTGGGGGGTGGGATGGATCCCTGCCGTGGGGGGTGGGATGGATCCCTGCTCTGGGGGATGGGATGGATCCCTGCCCTGGGGGGTGGGATGGATCCCTGCTCTGGGGGATGGGATGGATCCCTGCCCTGGGGGGTGAGATGGATCCCTGCCCTGGGGGATGGGATGGATCAGGCAGGTTGCCCATGCCCTGGGCAGTGCCCCTGCCAGGCTCCTGGGCCACTGCTGGCAGTCCCCATGCCACTTTGCTGTGTCACTGCACAGCTATTTATAGCCTCCTGGTTGTATCCAGGGAAGCAGAGGATGTTGACTAGTATTCTATGAATAAAACATGGCTATTTTCCTGGCTGGAGGAGCAGAGAGCTGCTTTAGATGGAATGTTTTCTCCCTGACTGGCCTGGGCTGCTGAGCCAGTTGTGTGCTTCAGACAGACAGAGAGGAGCTGGCCTGGGAGAAGGCATCTCAGACACTAGGTCACTATGCCCTTTGCTGGGACAGAACAGCACTATTCTCTGCTAAAACTTCAGGAAATTGGCTTTTTTCCTGCCAGTAGTATCCTTTTCCCCAGTTGTGCCTTCCCCTGAAGGCAGAATACGTTCCCCTTGCTGGCCAGCTGAGCACAAAGCCTTTCCCCTGACTCTTCTCTGGACAGGGCAGGCCTGGGCCAGCTTTCCCTCTCTCTAGTTGCACGTGGAGTGTCACAGAAGGCATGCCCACATTTTGTTTGCAGATACAAAAGGAAATGTTGCTTACTTCCCTTTCCTGATGCCCAAGCAGAAGCTGATTCCAAAGGGCAGGGGTTGCCCACTCTGTCCTGGACTCAACCACACAAGAGTGACCCAAAGGTCTCCTGGGCAAGACACTGAGGGCTTGGAGCTCTTTGCTGCTGGAATCCTCATCTCTTGCTCCTCTCTCTAGTGCCACATTTGCTAGGAAGCATCAGCCCCAGCACATGCTGCATTAGTCCAGCTTGCTGCCATCCTCATGCTGCAGCTCCAAGCCAGGGCTGCAGCAAGGACCTTGTGCAGCAGAGCAGTGCAGAGAGCAAGCAGCAGCTTCAGGCTCCCAGGCAGCAGAGGTCCTCTTGCTGATCAATAAGGATAAGCCTCCTGTCACCTCCAGAGCAGCACAAGCATCCCAGGCTCCCTCTCCCTGCTGGAATAGCCATGCCAAGGCTCCTATAGCAGCTTCTGAGGTGGGAAGTGAGACAGGGAAGGTCAAGCTGGTGGATGCATCTCTCCACACAGACCTGAAGTAGGTCAGGGAATGTAGGACTTGGCATCACTCTCAGGGTAATCATCACTGGAATTAAAACTAGGTTTCAGTAATGAAGGCACCTGAGAAGTCAGAACTCCAGCTCTGCTTCTGGGACTCCTCTGTCCTGCAGGAGCAACCTCATGGCTGTGGCCACCCCAGAGCATCCCTAGGATACAGACACTGCCAATTCACCCAAGAGGTGGGGGGTTTCTTGCCACAGCACTGGCATGGCACCATTCCCTGCAAACTCCACTTTCTCCATGAGCTCTCCTAACAAGCACAACCTTCTCACTGCCTCTGCAAGAGGAACACACAGCTCAGCCTCTGCTTGCACAGCTGAGGATGCTGCAGCATGGGAAGTGAGCTCAGGACATGGCCAACCCAGAGGCAGCTCAGCTTCTCCTGGCACTTAATCTACATTACTCAGAAAATGTTCTTTTTAGGTTTGATAGGCTTGGGTTTGATGTGTGCTTTTCACTGAGCTGCTTGGTTTGAGCTGGATGCACAAGAGAAGCACAGAAACAGTGCAAGAAGTTGGCTCCTGAGTGCTTCCAACCATCCCAGAGTGGAGAGGTTGTGACCTAGTGAGCTTAGCCAGGCTGCTGCTCTCAGGGCTAACCACACTGAGGGGGGAACAGACAGAAAAGCACTTTACTGACTGATAAATGAAAGAAAACTCATTTTCTGATTTATTCTGTAAATCAAAACCCTGAAAGAAGCTCTGAGGGTGTGTTAAAGGCAAGAGCAAGGTAACAGGGAATGGATGCCTGAGGCCACTCAGCAGCCTGGTACCTAAGCAGGGCTGTAAACACACTGCCAGCTCCCCAGAGCACAGAACCCATTTACACTTTGCATGCTTGAAAAGAAGAGCTCTAATGCACTCTGAAAGCCACAGCCCTCTCCCTCTGAACACAAGAGCCCTGCCTAAGCTTTGCAGGCAAACTGCAGCCTGGAGCTGAGCACAGCAGCTCAGCTTCCCAGCAGAGAGGCAAAGCCTAGTGATGGGGAAATGTGCTAGCAGAAGGGACCCAAGCAGCACAGCAGCTGACCAGAAAACACAGGGGAAAGTGCTGGAACCTAGACTCACTGCTTGCAGTGCTCCTCTGAACACTGAGCAATGTGACAGTGACACTTGCCACAGGCAGGGCCCAGCAGGGTTGGATTTCCTGTGGATAATTGCATGTCAGAGCTGCCCAGGTAAGCCCAGTGGGCAGCATCCCCTGCACTGAGCACAGGCATGGCTCTGCAGAGCTGCTCCAGCCTCAGGGCACCTGGCTGCCTTCAGCCCACCCTGGCCTGCCCCTGACACCAGGGCAGCTTCACACTTCTGAATACAACAAGAGAAAGCTCTAAAAGCACCCAGAGACACAATCCCAGACAGACAAGTCTGAGTCTTGCCCTCATTGAAGCCATCCCTGTCACTAGCCATCCACCCATCATAGCCCTGACAGCTATCCAGGAGCATCCTGATCTCTCTGCTGACATCCCAGTGTCCTGCAGAGGCACTGAGTGGTGAGTTTGGCATCTCAGAGCCCTCCTGAACCTCTCTGCCTTGTTCCCAGCACTCCCACCAGCTCTGTGCAACCCACGATGCTGGAGAAGCAGAAACAGAGCCAATGTCATTCCCTTCTGCTCCCAAGGAGAGAGACAACACTAAGCTTGCCTGAAGCTGCCACACAGCCAGCAGAAAGCTGAGAGCTGAGCCCCAAGTGGTGTCCAGCATGGCACAAACTCAAATGACTCAACACACCAGATGCTCCCTGGACCTGTCTGACCTTCTGCACAAGGTTTGCTGCCATCCAAAAGCTTTTATGGGCCAGGCCTGAGCCAGAGAGCACTGAGGAGAGCAGAAGGACTCCTGGGGAGGGGAGAAAAGCAGGAGCAGGCTGTCAGAGGGAGGAGCTGAGCATCACTTTGGGAATGGGCAACGACAAAAGTGAATCCTCACAACAAAAACATCACAGTAATGCCAAGTCACCAAGATCCCTGAGGTGAATAATCCCTCCCCCCCCAAAGCTGCCTCTCTGCTGAGCTGCCAGGACAAGCTGTGAGCAAGGAGCCCTGCAGAGGCTCTGGTGGCCCAGGAAAGGGACAAGAGGTGAGCAGGCTGGGAGCAGATTTCCATGGAAACATCAGACACTGCCTCGGGATGGAGGGAATGTGACAGTGCCAGGGATAAGCTCTGTGCTTTGCCCTTGCTGCCTGGGCACAGCAGAAGGGTGCAGAGAGCCCAGGAGAGGTTTGGGTTCCTGCTGCAGAGGGGAGCAAGCCAGGGGCTCCTGCACCTTCTCCTCTCTCCCTGCTCCTCTCCCATCTCCATCCTTAGCCAGCAGGAGTTTCCATGGCAACTCCATGCAAAGCCATCCTCCTTCCCTCTGCCAGGGGAGGAATGGTGAATGAATAGCTGAAGAGAACTGGCTTGGGAAAAACCTGGGAATTGGACTAAAAATAGGCAAGGCACTGCTGGGAGGTGATGGTGGAGAGGAGCCTGGGGACAGCCAGGGCTCCTGCAGCCTCAGCCCGGGCTGCATGCAACTCCTGCAGCCTCAGCCCGGGCTGCATGCAACTCCTGCAGCCTCAGCCCAGGCTGCATGCAACTCTGGGCAGAAAAGACAAAGCTTTGCTTTTCCTGTGAGCTGTGAAGCATCCCTGGCAGCTCTGTCCCTTCACCCCAGCTCACTGCTAGCACCAATTCTCTTTTATCCCCTAGAAGGGATTCTGAGAGACCTCGAGAGCAAGGAAGGAGCAGCAGGGCCCAGGTCCTCCCCCTCCAGGGAATAGCTTCACCTGGAAGCCTCTCCTGGTCCTGCATGGCTTTGCAACAAGTGACAAATCAATCACCACCCAAACATCCTTTGAGAGTCAGTGTGGTTACTGTAATTAGGATCAATGCTTGGAGCAGCTGCAGGGTGAGGACTAAATGCCTAATGGCTCAGGAATTCTGTTCCCTTCCATGTCCTGAAGCACAAAGTCTCTCCCAAATCCCCACTCTTCCCTGGCTGAGGGCAGCTGACAATCCACTCACTCTGCAGAGGATGCAGAGCCCATTAGCATCACTCATGAAATATTAAGCACTATTCCTTGGAAAGGAAGCACATTAGCACTTGAGCAATGCCAAAGAGCCAAGCCCAGCTCCTGGGCCAGGGCTGCCTGGCAGCAGCACTCTGGAGCAGAGCTGGGCAGGGATTCAGCTCACAACTCAGCTCCAGCAGCTCCCTGCCTGGCAATATTCTCTCTTCTTACCCCAAAATGCATCTGTGAGGAAAGGTGAAGAGGCAGAGCTGAGGAGCAAGTGATTGCCAAGGGGCTTGAAGAGCCAGGGGCTGGAAGGCTTGGAGTTAAAGAGACAAATCCAACAAAGGTCAATGGATCCAGCTTCACATCCTCAAGCTCAGGGAGCTGATGCACTTCACTGGGGGAAGAGCTCAGCTTCCTCTCCAGGAAGGACAAACCCAGGAATTGATGGCAAGATGACACAAGGTGGATGGAAAAGCTTGTGGAGACATCCTTCCACAGGCTAAGGGATTCACCTGGAAGAATGTAGCAGGATGTAGAAAAACACTAATCTCTGTGCTTTCAGGAAAAACCACTTCAGAATGAAGGAGCCTGAGCAGGGGAGCCTCCTGAAGCATCTCCAGGAGATGCCCTTGGCACCTTCTCCTCTAGCTTTGGGCAGAGCTTTGTCTTGAGCTCTGCTGAGGATGCTGTGTCCCCTCAGTGCTGCAGCAGCCCCAGGGCTGTCCCCACCTTCCCTTTCCCTACCTGGAGGGATGAACCCCAGCACAATCCCAACAGCTGGGCTGCTCTTAAGCCAGGAGGGGTTTAACCCTGCATTTCCATCCATTTCCCCTAAATCTCTTGGCATTAGAAGGGCTGAGAAGAAACCCTCTCTCATATTTGTTGTGATTTGGGACTCTGATTTAGAAATTATTTGAACAGAGCTTTTTTTTTCTTTTCTCCTCCCTTTTTATCCTTTGTCTCAGTCATTTCATCTGATCTATGATAAGCTCAGCTGAGTTTAAACTGATTCATCCTCTTTGGTAATGTTTAAATGTACTTTGCTGAAGCTCCATCAGAATGTCACACACTTGGAAAATGAATAATTCATCCTGCCCACCTCCTCTGAAATGCCAAGAGGATCCTGAGCCTTTCCAGGGAGCAGCAAATACCTCCAGGCAAGAGGACACAAGGAAACAATCTCATTCAAGCACAGAAATACCACCCCGAGGTGCAAACCTGCCCAGCAGCAGCTCACCTGGCAGAGGATGCTGCAGGGAAGGAGAAAGCTCTCCTGCAGGGAAGGCTGAGGGCAGGGGCTGCCCTGAGCTCTGCCTCAGGCTCCAAGGGCAATCCAGAGGGGTCTGAGGGGCACTGGCAGGGATTTGGATTGAGGCAGAGCCTTTGTTTAGCTGCTGCACTCTGTACCTTGCTAGCAGGCAGCTCGAGCCTGGCCAGGGGAAGGCAGCAGGGCTCAGGCTCAGGCTCTGCAAGGGAAGCCTCAGTGTTTGCCAACCTGCAGAGACACACTCCAAGGGGAAGGGAGCAGCAGGAGCTCAGTTCCCCCCCCTCCCCAGGGTCCTGCAGGCTCCCAGAGGCCAGAGCTCCCAGCCAAGGCAGGGGAGATGCTCCTTAGAGCATCAGAGCATCCAGCAGAGCACAGGCTTGTGAGCAGCAGCTGAGGGAGCTGGGCTGCCTTAGCCTGGAGAAGAGGAGGCTTTCAGAAAGCCCAGACTCAGCTCTCCAAACCCCTCCTGAGTCTGGAACAAATCCAGATGAAAGCAGACTAAAGCACCCCTGTAACACCCTGGAGTCACTTGCCATCCAGAGCCTGATGCTGCTGATCAAACACTGAGGAGCAGCCTGTGACTATCCCAACAGTGAGCTCCCATCCATCCTTCAGCCCTTCCCTCCCTCAGAGCACAGCCATGCTGACCAGGAGAGCACCAGAGGAGCCTGGGGCCACTTCCCACCTTCACCAGCCTTCTGTCACTCCCACAGCCCCTGCACACTCTCCCAGCTCCTTCTGAAGCATCTCGGGCAGGGAAGGAGAACAAGGAGCCAAATCCTGCAGAGCCTTAGCTCCAAACCCAGGGAGATAAAGCACCTAAAGACCATGGCATGCCAGGGGCATCTCCCATCCCATGGAGAGAGAAGCACTTATGCTCCAGCTGAGGACTCTGTGCTGCCTTAGAAAGCACTGAACCTTCAGTTCCCTCCAATTAATCTCAGAAGGCTGATTACCAGCACTCTGAACCCTGATGGGAAAGTAACCTCTGCACGATCCCTTAAGAAGGAGAGTAGGGAAAACCAAATCCTTCCACAGCTCCACAGGCACTGAAGGGAAGTGGGAGAGAAAGTTACTGCCCAGAGAGGTTTGCTGTAGTTCTGCCACTTCAGAAAGAATAGAAAGCTTAGTGTCCTATTAGCCATGTGCAAGGAAGTCAACTAAAGCTCTGGAATGAGTTCTCACTGCAGGAATCTCTCCCATCATCCACTTTCTGGCCAGCCTAGAGCTCACATCCCTGTAGGAAATGACCTCTCCTGCATCTCATGGCTCTGAGCTGTTAACAGGGATCTTAAACCTTCCCTCTGAACCAAGACAAGGGCAAAAGATGTGGGGAAAATCCACTGGTAGCTTCTTTATCACTGATTATTCCATGTAGGAACTAGAAAGTGTTGTTGAAGGGAGGCTAGAAGAAAGCTTCTGGAGGAACAGATCCGTTTGGGAAGGGACACAGCTCAGGGCTCCCAGGAGGATTTGCCATCTCTGTTGTCTCTTAGCACATGAGTTCCAGCTGTTGTCAGTAGTGTCACATGGAGTTTGTGGGGTAGGGAGATGCAGAGGAGGATGCCCTGAGCAGAGTGCTGAGCTCAGGCCTTGCCTGTGTGGGTTCAAGGCTCTGGAGCATCTCTGTGCCTCACTACAGGCTCTGACTCACCCAGCTGCTGCTGTGACACAGACCAAGCAAGTCAATAAGAGAGAGAGAGAGAGCAAAACATCCTGTTTTGTCCTTAATTCCTACGTGATGCCTTGACTAAGATGCAGTTTAATGCAGCAGCCTGGCTGCCCTCAGTGCCCATGTGTCAAACCCCACACACAGAGCCAGCCCAGGCTCCTCTGGACACTGCAAAGCCACAGCTCCATGTCACCACACAACTCAGCCTCCTGCCACCAGCCTCTCCTGGCTTAGAGAGGATTAAGCACCTCTCAGCCCAGGAGCTGATGCCTTCCTTGCTCCCCATGGCATCCACTCTGCTGAATCATTCAGAGGCTTTTCCCTGCCTGTAAATGATCCTTGACCTGGCAGCTCCCCTGCCACATGCATTAGCACACAGCACTTCCCAACCACAGCACTCAGCAGGCAAATCTCAGCCTGGGAATTGCTGTCAGGTTCTTCCCCAGCAATATTCCTCTCCTCCATAGGGCCATGGCTCCAGCAGGATGCCTGCACAGGCAGCAGCAAGGGAATGGCTCTGCTTGCCAGGATGCTGGCTTCCCAATGGAATGCTGACAGGTATCAGGCAAGCAGTGCTCAGACTCTTCTCCAGCACCTCGAGGGCTTGCAGTGCCACAGAAGATCTGAGCTGCTCCTGCAGGATGTGCAGAGCTCCAGCTGCTGCCCTCCCCTTCTCCTCTGGCTGGCAAGTGGGCACTGGGAGCAGCATCCCCTGGGCCCATCCTGCCAGCAAGCTGAGGGAAAGGGCTGGGAGGTGGTAAAGCCTCAGGGCAACCAAAGAAGAGAGAGAGGATATTGTTGTTTGCCATCCAGAGGAGTAATCCCCTGGATTCCCTGCTTGCCCTAATCCCCTGCTGAGTCCCTGGCTCCCTCTCCATAGCCCAGGCCTGGGTGACTTCTCTCCTGGAGCCTGCCAGGGATTTTATTTTGGCCATATGGCAACAAGGAGATTTGATTAGTTGACTGTTTCCTATTTGTTTTAATTAGTAGTTGATTAGCCATATGTGGACTTGCACATTTCAACTCCTCAGCAGTGTCACTGGAAGCCAGGAGGTACCTGGAGGGCTTTGTGCTGCCTCCTGATTCCCATGGGTATTGCCTTGGAGGATAATGTCCCTGGTGGGAGCAGAGGAGAGCTCTCCCTTGTCTCATTGCATCTCCTCTGGCCTCTCCTCCTCTCTGACCTCTGGCTGCTTGTCACACTGCTGGATGCCCACAGGCCTTGGGATTCCCAAGCCCTTGCAGGTTGCTCTTCCCTTGCTCCTGCCAACCCAGCCAGCCCCAGCCTGCAGCCAATGCCACACAGGCAACAGGAGAGACCTCCCCCTGAGAGGGATGAGGAGCTTCAGATTCCCTCTGCCTGCTCTAGGAGAGAGGAGCAAGTCACTGCTCACAGCAGCAAACACTGACAAAGGTGACAAAGCCTTGAGCTCATCCCTGAAGCCTGCTGATCCCAAACATCCTGCCCAGTGTGGTAGCCAGGCCAGGCAGAAACGTGCTCAGGGCACTCACATCAAACATTTCAAGTTACTTACTGAACACACCACTTGCAGCTGATCCTTGGAACACGCAGGTTCTGGGAAGAACATGGAAAGGCAGCATGGCAGCAGCTCCTCCTGGCTGGGAGCAACTGGAAGTTATCCATCAGCAGGAAAGTAAGACAAATGAGACAGTGTTCAAGCAGCAGAGAGGCAAATGTGCTGCCTTTCTTAGAAGCTAGCAGTAGATCCCTTGCACCCAGCACAAAGCCTGCTGCAAGCTCTCCTGTGCAGCATCTGTACCCCAAGTGCTGAGGGGATGTGCTCCAGCAGCTCCTGCATGGCACTGCCTGCCCAGAGGAGCCCTCAGCACAGAGCTGCTCTGGGTTTGACTCCAGCATCTTGTGCTCCTGCATGCAGACACCCTGCACGAGTGCTGAGCCAAACACACTGGGCAGCTTCTAGTCACCACACAAAAGGCATTGCCAAGAGAAATTCCAAGCCTATTGCAGCCACAGAGCAGGGGACATGACCAGGACTTCAGGCATGGACCTCTTAGGGTTTAATCTCTACAGCAAAGAGGAAAGGGGAAAGAAAATCACTTCCCAGCTAACTAAGCACTTGCAAATTCCCCAGAGGAATTCTCCTCATGCAGTGGAGAAGACTTCAGCTCACACAAGGAGCTCTGGGTGCTGTTTGACTGCTGCTCAGCCTGCTGTGAACTCAGGCTAGCTTCAGCACAGACAGGAGCAGAGTGAGGGACATGAATCAACTCCAGTTTGTACCAGTTCTGAAACAAGAAAAAGGGAAGAGCAAAGGAGGAGTTCTAGGAGTGCTGAGGCAGGAAGGGAACACAGCAAGCCAGTCAGGAATTGTGCTGGAGCCTGCTCCATGTGGGGAGAGCCTGGTGCTCCCCAAGCAGCTCCTGGCTTCCCAGGGGATGTCACAGTGACAGCCATCAGCTCACTGGCTGCCTGCTGCCTCTTTCTCCCTTTTTCTCCCTGGTTTAAGATCATTTCTCCTGATTTCATCTCAGCCCATCAAAGCACAGAGGAATAAATCTTGGCAAGGAAACCTCTCTTCTGTTCCCTTCCAGCCTGAAGCTAAACAGCACAAACAAATCCATCCCCTCCAGTAATGAGGCCATGGATGCAGGAGGCCTTGGGGTTAAGGAACAGTAGCAAATTCCCTGGATCTTCCTCCCCTCCAGAGCTCTGCCTGGTGCAGTGCTGGCTGATGCTCTCCTGTCCCTCCAGCTCCATCCAGGTTATTTTAGTCCTGCAAGATGCAGGGGATTAGGAGCACATCTCTTGGAAATCACTGCCTTGTTAGTAGGGAAAACAATTCCCTCACATTCCAGAGAGAGAGGGAAAACTCAACCAATGCTCCCAGACCTGGGATGCTCCCCGAGTGGAAGGAGGCAAGGCAGCTGTGGGGACAGGAGGGAGGTGGCTGTGTGCCCTCTGGCTTGGGAGGGACAGCAGGGCTAATGGAGAGTGAGGAGAAGCAGACAGACAGCTACAAAAAGCCCTAGACTTTACTGAATGAATTATTGAAAGTCTATTTCTGCTCTGGCTCAGGAGCTCCCTGGAGCTCCAGGAGGGAGCAACAGGAGCCCCAGCACTGCTGCCACTGCACACCTGAAGGAGCAAAGGGATAGGAGATACAGAGCAGAGAAGCATCACCCTCCTGCTCCAGGGACAGGACATCTGATCCTAGCAGGCTTCTCCTCTTCCTAGGATTTCTGTCCTGTTGGCATCCTTGGGAGTTCACAGCTGAGCTAGCTTCACTGTGTGACTCCTGGCACATCCAGCCCTGTGTGCCCCACAGCTGTGGGCACCTTCCCCATGGCTGCTGCCTGAGGTGTGCCAGCTGGATGAGGCCCTGCAGGCTCACCAAAGCATAGCTGAGCACATAAGGGCCTGGTCTTGAGAGATAAGAGTGGGAGAGCAGCACAGAGCCAAGAGGAAAGGGAGGTGCAATGCCTCTCTGGCTGCAAAGGAGCTCTCAGCCCAGGCTTGAGAGCAGCAGCCCAGCTGGGCATGGCCATGGGGAAGGAGCAAACAGTGCCTCAGTTTCCCCAGCTCTCTTGAAGTGTTTGTTCATTCTCTCTAGGCTCTTTTGGGTTCCCTTTCCTCCAAACATCCTTGACAACAAGCTCCATGGCCAGAGAGCAATCTAGAGCCTGCCCTTGCTTTGCCTTGCTCAGCACACTCAGTGCCTGGCTTGGCCCATGAATATCAACAGGAGCAACTAGAGATGGAGACACAGACAGAGGAGCAGCCAGGACACAAAAGCTTCTCTCCCTCTGCTCAACTGCAGCAATTTCACATCTCTGGGAGAAAGGGGAAAAAAGCTTCAAGCCTGAGATTATTACATTTTGTACATTACACCCTGATAGAAGCTAAAAATAGGCTCTGAGGGTTGCTAAGTGCCTCTGGAATGGCTTTCCTTGGAGGTAGAAATGGGATTGGATCTGAAAAGGCAGAAGGTAGGATTGAGAACATCTCGGGGAAGAGCTGAGCAGAAAATGGGCAGTTATGGGATGGAGGAAGCAAGGAGTTTGCTGCTCATCTCCTCCTCAGTGGCAGCTCCTGGGCAGACTGCTCCAGGCACCTCTCAGAACATGACTACTGACCCAATTTGTCAGCAACTTCCCTAACTCTAACAGAGTTTTGTCCTCTTGCTGTACAATTTGGGACATCTTACCCCCAGTGCTAGATGAGCCCTGGTGAAGGTTAGAGAGCTTAGGGACAGGCATGGCTAGGAACCTCCTGGCAGCTTTCTCCACTCTCCAAAGGCACAATAACCTCCTCATTACCCAAACCCCATGCAGCTTTGATTTGTCTATTGACTGTGGGTGCAAAGCCCACTCCTGGCAGGATTCCACATTCCCTCCCCAAGCCAGCAGCAGGTCCCCAGTGCAAGGAGAGACCCTCAGCAATCCCCTTAGGGAATGGGAAACATTGGAGCAGGATTTGCATCTTCCTCTTGCAAACCAAAGCCAAGGCTTTCCCTATGCTCTCCCCACCTTGTCTGCAGCCTGCAGTGCTTGCCAGGCAAGGGAGGCAACCAGCTGAGCTTTCAGCAGCCCCCCCAGCCCCAGAGCTGGCCAAGTGACCCCCCCAGGCCCAACTGGACCTCTCCCAGCTGCTGGGGCTGGAGCAGGGAGCATCAGGAGACTTGCCCTGTACTGGGCAAGCAGTGGGGAGCAGAGCCTGCACCCCAAGCCCTGGCACCAGGGAGGATTTGATGGGTTCCTCTCTGAGCAGCAGCTCTCTCAGCCATATGATGCTGCTAAGTGCCAGCATTTTCTCACCTCAGACAGGGACTAGGAGACTAATGTGACTAATGTCTGCAAAGAGCTTGGAGGCAGCTGGATGGGAGCTCTGGCATTATGATTAATTCCATAGGCTCCTGTGGATTATAATAAGCATTAAACCAAACCCATTGCACAGAGGACATAGATATTATAGTGCTGTTGTCTTGGAGGGCTGTTAGCCTTCCAGCATCAATGGTAAGCAGCAAGAAAGGGCTACACATCACTTGGCTGGGACACTCAACAGCTCTTCATGTCTTCCTTGGGGAGGAGACATGACAAGAGCTAACAGCAAACACTAGAGAAGCCAATAACACAAATCACTACAAATCTCCATCAAGGCAAGAGTCTGAAGCACATCAGGAGTACAGAGACAGTGAGGGAAGCAGCACAGCAGCCAGCAGTGCTGATCCTGGGGCTGGGACAGCATCCACAGGGAAAGAACTCCTCTTGCTGGGATGGGAAGTGTGCCCCAAGCAAGCACAACTCCCTCCTGACCCACAGCAGCTTCTCTGGGCTCTGCTGGCCTCAGAGCAGCTCTTCTGCTCCAGCCCTGGGCAGAGGGCAGGAGATGGAGTTGCCCAAGGTGATACAACAAGCAACTAGAGCTTCAAATGAAGAAGCACGGGCACCAATGTCACCTCCTGTCCCCACCAGGGCTGCCTCCTGCAAGAGGACTTGGTGGCACTTCCAAGGCCTGTGTGTCACTTCATGCATCTTTTGGCAGGGGTGACCCTGCCAGGGGCAGCTCCAGGAGGAGAGAGGGGAACCTGCAGTGATGCTGAAGCTGCTCCTTGAGCACAATAGCTCCTCCTAAGCTGCCAGCTTTGCCTGCCCACTGAGCAAACACATCTTTGCCTCCCATCTAGCACTCTCCATGGAGGAGTGGGATAAGTGCAGGCTTCCACTTACAACTTTGGATTGGTTTGTTTAGTTAAGAGAAGAATGTTATGTGGATTACTTTTCTATGGAGTCTGCAGATTAGCTCTCTGGCTCAGAAACAATTTGTCCCCAAGCCCTCCTGTGATCCCAGGTCCTATGTGTGTGCCCTTCACAGCAAAACCCACAGAGTGATGCTCCTGAGGAGCAGGAGCCTGTGAGCAGACACGAAGCAGAGTGTCTGGAGCATCCTGCAGGAAGCCCATGGGCTGCAGGCTCAGGCAGGAACCCTGCCTGGGAAGGACAGAGATGTGGCACAGCTCACCAGGGAGCTGCAGCACAGCTTGAAATAACCAACTGGCCTCCCAGAGAAAAGCACAGGGCACTGCAATGCCAAGAAAACCCAGGCTAAGAGTGATAAAGTAGGGCTGCCTCCTGCCTGGCTGCAAGGGGAACCAAGGAGCCTTGGGGAAGAGCTTGGCACAGCAGCCAGGAGGAGAAGGAATTCTCACTTCTGCCTTTCCTGAGAGCTGGGCTTTAGTCCCAGGAGAAGACACTCAGGATTTGAGCAGGGTGAGAGGTGGAATTCAGCCCAGGAACTTCATGGCCAAAGAGCTGAGCTGAAGCCCTGGCTGAAGGCAGCTGGGCTGGGCTGGAGCAGGGCTGCAGGAGCTCAGGGTTCACCTCAGGTATCCAGCCAGAGCCTGCTGACATCTTTCACCTCTCTTTGGCCAGCTAATTTAAAACAGGATTAATAATTCCTGCATGATTAGGATTTTATGAAGCTTAATTAATTAAAGGCCATAAAATGCAGTGAGACCCACACATGACAGAGAGCAGACCAATGCAGACCAGTCTGACTGTGCTGGAGATCTACAAGCAGCTCTGCAGAACCACTGCCAAACTAAGCCAAAAAGCCCTGCCCCAGGCCCAGGGAGCCCTAGAGCATCCAGAACACCCACAGAGGCAGAAAAGTGAGTTGCCAATGGCATGGGCACAAAGCAGACTGAGTGCTGAGGCCTGAGCCAGCTCCACATCCATAAAGCTCTGAGTGTGGGCTGCCTGTGAGCACAAAGATCTGTGCACACACATCACCCAAACCAGGCAAGCTCCTCACTCTTCTCCAGGACCTTTAATTACTAAAAATGCAGCAAATCCCCTTAACTCTGCCACAGTGGGGTGGGCAGAAGGGGCTGCTCAGGATTGAAGGAGGATAAAGAGAATCAAATGCAAATCTCCCTGCAGTTGATACTTATGACTAATACCTCTCACAACAGAGTCATTTGGGACCTCGCTTGTGACGTTCAGCTTGTCAATCCTCCCCCCCCACCCCCCTCAAAGCCTCTGCTCAGGGACATGCCTCTGCCAGCTCCTCCAGGGCTCCACCACAGCAAAAGCTTTGGGATCCTGCTGCCAGGAATCCAGGCTGGAGAAGGGACACCTGCAGCCAGAGCCTAGCATTTGTGGGGGGGGTGCTGATGACATCCTCAGAAACAAAGACCCAAGCTGTGTGAGGAAGAAGCATGAGGCATCCTTCCTCTGCAAGGCTGGCTTCAGTGGTCCTGACTTCAGCACACAAGCAGCCTGCAGCTGCTCATCACTGAGCTCTTTCCATGATCCTCTCCAGCTTCCCAGCCCTGTGGATGAGGGATACCAAGGGTGGCAAGGGAAGCACTGGCTCCCCAGCATTTAGCCACTCACAGGTGGCAATGCCCACGTGCAAATGCCTTCAGCAGGGCCAAAGCTAGAGGAGCAGCTGTGTGACACTGCTCTGCACTGGAGAGGCATCCAATGGGAGCTTGTGCATGGCCTGAGCACCGAGCTGAGCAGCTCCAGCCCGGGAGAGTGTGCAAGGGGAGAAGCAGTGAGGGGAGAAGGCAGATTAGTCACAAAGGGAAAGGCTAAAACTGCAATCCAAAAGCAGAGATATTAGCATAGATGAGTAGCCCATTTCCAGCTCTTAAAGGAGGGTGAGAAGCAAGCTAAAAAGGGAAATGCACACACTGCCCTCAGCAAGTGCTCACTTGGTTGGCCTTGTAGGAAAGGCTGCAGCTTCCTCTGGACACAGACACCTGCAGGCACCTTATAGCTTGGCCAGGGCTGGGCAAGACACTCCAGTTAAATCAAGCTCCTCTGGGAGGAAATTCCAACTACCAACTGCCTAGAACCAAGCAGAAAAGCCAACTGGTTTGTGCCCAGAATGAACAGCCAGAAGACTTTTCTCCCAGCTTGGGATCTGGACTGGTCCTGGACTCACAGAAGCTGCTGGGAGCACCTGAGACAGGCAGAGCCAGGGGTGGCAATGTGTCCTTCCTTCTCTAGAGGTCTAGCCCATAGTTTCCAGCAGCTAAATGCTTGGAGAGCTGCAAGCCTGTGGATTTTCACTGGGAGTTATATGTTCCCAGACCCAGCCTGTAGCACCAGAGGCCATCCTGCTGGCTGATGGACACACGAGAGCATGATGCTCTGCCTCCAGCTCCACAGAGGAGCTCCAGCTCTCCCTCCACCCTACTTCACACGTTGGTTGGTTGGGAAAGGCTCCAAATCCCTTCAGCAGACCACTTGTGTCTCACTGAAGTTATCAGGAGGGATGAGAGTGCAATTTACAACTACAGACAAAAACCTGGCCAGCGTTAGAATCAAGCTGTTCCCAATCCATCTCTGCCAGGTAGTGATAGCCTTTTAGGCATCCTGCTTCACTAAGAACCCCCTACAAAACACCAGCTTCTATCCTCTGCATCTATACAGCTACATTAGGGAATGAGAACTGCCTGGAGATTAGATTTCCATCTCTGGACATCTACGTTGGCGACAGATGGGATTAGTAAATGAACAGAGCTCGGAAGGAAGGAGGGAGGAGGATTAGCAGTGGGAAACACAAAAAGGGTCAGCTATCAGTGGCAGCTCTTTGGAAAAGAGACTTAGGGCAAATGGCACAGGCAGCTCCCATGTATTTACTGCAGCAAATGATGCAGAATATGAAAATGAAAGCACCATCTTTCCCCTAATCTGGGGGAAGCGAGCTGGGCACTAACCTGCAGAGAGCTCTCTGGCAACTCTAATCATCCCCTGGCCTGCCAAGCTTAGCATCCAATTTCAGCTCTGGCTATTATTGCCCAAGTTTTAATCTCTATTCGTATGCAAACAATTGGAGGGAATGATGGAGAGAGAACTAAAGGAACAAGTGAATAAGAGGAAGCAGGCTCAGGGAAGCGTTGGCCAGCGAGGTGAGCAGCAGATGCTGGGAGGGCTGGGGAACAACACTAGGTGTGAGGAGGAACATGACAGGCAGAGCTGAGCCTCCTGCCTCTGCTGGCTTTAAATCAAGCCCAAATTGTATAGTCCAGACAGAGCAATAAAGTAGTAACTGCTGTAACAGTGAGTGCAAAGGCACAGTAGAGCTCTGCTCTTCATTTGTGCCCAGACAGAGGAGATCTGACCTGTGAAGTCCAAACTGATGAGTGAGATGAATGAGCAGGAGGTGTCTGACTCTCCTGGACTCCAGCAATGGAACACAGAAGCAGACTGGCTGCAGTGTCCACCTCAGCACCTCTCTGGGCTCCAGCACTGACCTGCAAGGGATGCTTACACATTCATTTTGTTTAAATGCACATTTATAAGGTAGTGGATCCTTGACTTCTGCAGCATTTTTATGCACTGCCTAAAGCACTCCCCATCTTCTCAGCTTGATAGTGCCCATAGCAGTGAAGCAAAATTGCTTTTGGACAGGCAGAGGGAAGATCCTTCCAGTCTGTAGAAGGGAAGCCTTGTCCTTGCCCTGAATCCTTTCCCTAGCCCCAAAAGGAAATGAAAGCTCATTTTATGCAGTCAGCTCTTTGTCCATTTACAACTTGCTGCATTAATATTAAGATATTCACTCTCACTTTCACCCAGGCTGTAAAAAAACCACATGAATTCAAGAGATTGGGAAATGATTTAAGAGTTGTGCCCTCTGAGCAGCTCCCTCAGAGGGTGAACCATTAGGGTCTTGGCCTCCCATTTGGATCTGCCTCAGAAGCACATCTCCTGCCTGTTAGCACATTAACAGATGAGACAGAGGAGACTTAAACATAGCCAAGGTGTGAAAGGTAATTATATGCTGGGGATAAGAGCAGGCAGTGTTAAGTGTGTGCTCCAGGAGGTGATATCTATCTCTGCTGGAAGGAGAACAAGGCATAGCTGGACCTGCTTGTATCTTCAGTAGCTGAGCTCAATCTCCTTCTGTATCTCCAAGTGAACACTGCTCTGACTGCACTTAGGTCATCTGTGTTCTCCTCAGAAGCTGGAGAGTCAGATCCTGACTTTGGCAAGAGGAAACAAGGGCTGCAAGGGCTGCAAAGTGAGCAGGAGCTCAAGGGCTGTCACTGAGGGAACAGGGGTTGGGTGTGGAGGAAGATGGAGACACACAGGGGTGCTTTGCTTGGGAAGGAACAATGCTCTCCCAAACCTGTGGCAATGCAAAACTCTCCTTAGGCTCCCTTGTCCCTCATCTGTCACTCAGCTGTTGTGCTTTGCCTTGCACTGTGGGTGTAAGCTCTCCAGGGCAGCATCTAGAGCTTGGCCAGGGGTGCAGTCCAGCTGTCCTCCCTCTGTCACCTCACCTCTGCCTCTGCACAGTGTCCCTCAGCCCAGAGCACCCAGGG